>OZ010577.1:57975562-58085562 GCA_963932145.1 Acanthosepion lycidas
TTTTTTCGCTACTGATTATCACTATAACTGCATTGATTATGATTCCAAAATCCCTTCGTAAGAATATTATTATTATTATTATTATTATTATTATTATTATTATTTCCTTTGATTTCTGTCGTATATTCAAACCCGTCCGAATCCCAACAAGAGACCTAAAGTCGTAAATGGCCCCATGTCATTTTCACTGAAGATTTTTGTAAAAATTAAAAATAAAACATCCTAAGAGCACACACATTCTACATTGATAAAGCCCTCCGTAATGTGTGAGCTGTACTTGTGAGAACTAATCTTTTGTATTTCTTTAAGGCATAGGCTACCAAGTTTCCCTTCAATGCGTCTATTAGAATCTTTTCTCAATCAAACCAGGGCTCCAACCACAACTTTTGATGTCTCATGTGACACATTTTTTTAGATTCACCAAACATATTTCAAGCTCATCGGCTGAACCACTTATGTATGGGATGTCAGCGAGAGGGAAGTCAATCAATGCCCCTCATACCACTATAAAATCTCTGAAATCCGCCGGCACAATGTCCAAAATAAATAACGATGATCTGATTCGGATATGTCAATATTTCAGGTTTCGTATTAAAGCAGTCATCGATGTTAACTGCGTAAGTCTCAAGATGATTTATACCAATTTCTTCTCAAGTAAAGCTCTTTTTTCATATGCCATGCTTCTTTTACTAAATTCATCCTCGAAGATTTAAGTCGCCCTGTAATAATGTTTTCATTTTAAGCTTATAAGACTCACATAGAAAACCTTTTCTAACCAAGAGATTACTTTCGGTACAATGGTGAAGGTTCCTCAGAATAATGCCAGTACTTTGTTTTTAGATACTAGTCATAGACCCAGTTTTCATCGGCATTTTATTCCAAATTATATTTTTCTCTATCGATCATCGAGAGAACGAAATGTGTAAACGCTGATGTAATTTCCTATGTAACTTATCATCTTAGATTCTGAGTTCTATGACTTGTTAAGTATATACTTCAAGTGACTGATATCAATATAAATAAATTGTCGAATAAAGCTTAAAGATATCTCTTTCTATCATTGTACAATATCCGGTACTGTGTATTTCTGCATTAACACAATAATATTAACTTGCACAAAACGACAATTAAATGGCGTAAGAGCTACAAAGAACAGGAAGTCGTGGAGAGTCCTGAACGCCCTCGCCCTGAAGGCACAAGTTACACAAAAGATTCCTTTAAATGACAGTGCATAGATTCTTTACAGATCTTCACACATTTTCGCACGTTGGTGTAACTTATAACTATGTCTTTTATGTTTCACTAAAGTCATTTCGTGATAAAAAAAGAAATCGGTGATCCGAGTTCAAATTCCGGTCAAATTTGTTATGTTCAGTTTCGAAAAAATACTCCTGGTTAAGGTATATAATCGATCTATTCTGTACGGAGTTATGGATTATATAGACAGAATTGATTAAGCTTTCTTGCATTCAGGTGGCAACCAATCTAGGAAAAGGAAACATCTGAATTCAAATCTGATGAATAGGTTATCTTGCCTTAGACACACAACTGCTAATCTGGCTGCAGTACATATGCACCCCGTACGACCCACATGGAGTACGGGATGACCGATTATTAATAAGACGTATACAGGCCATGATATTTTGTAACTTTTACGTGTGTTACCATTTTTACTGAACAACAGATATGATTCTGTTTAAAATTAGGGCTAGTCACAATAGATGCCGATAGAGAAGGAACAACATGTTGTTCAGTGGTATTCTTATACAATGAAGCATTTATTTTACCATGAAACGAAATGAGTCGGCCAAGACCGAATACCACCCTCTCACCAACACAATACCATCTCCGAATGTAACTGAATTATTCACACATTTTACAAGCAATATATCACCTTTATGACATCTGATATACAGCTTCTCATCAAATTTAACCATATTAGACTTACTATGAACGTTGAAAAAACTGTTGCCAAATTTTCATCACACCAGACAACATGCTCGTTTGTAAAGGTTAGTCTAGGTTTTGTTGTTTTTCGCTGATAAGGAGTTTGACGACAGGAGAACACGATTGAAACCCCGATTCCCATAGACAACGCTGCACTGGTTATAGAGGCATATTCATGTTAAATTCTTCGGTTACTTGACGCATTCCCACTGCAAAGTCAAAAGAGTCCACAATATGAAATCATTAAATCGCTCACGGAGTCATTTTTATACACCTGCCCTGAAACCACTTTAAAGAATCCAGTATATTTAAAAAAAAATGCCATTATATAAATAGCACTCTTAGATTTATGAATTTTGCATTTTTTTAAATCGATTTCACCCCATGCGAGGCAGTAAAGACACAAGAGGTTTCTGGGTATGGAAGAATTAGGAATAGAAACTTTAATAATGAGCAGAAAGAAAAAAGAAATCATGATTACAATAGATAACAATCCATGCATTTAATTTCTTGAAGATTAAAGTTGGCTGGAAAGCATGTAACCGAAAGGCAGTTCCGCAAGCAAGAAGTGCGAAAGAAGAAACTGTTAGCATAGAATTTACGGTTATCTAGTCCTTTCAACTGTAAGTTGATGAGATCTCGAAGCCAGTCTAGTACAGCCCTTAAATTCAATGTCTAGGCACCATAGCGTAGAACCTATCCGAAAGCCATTTATAGAAAAAACACAGAGAAGCAACGTTATGGCAATGGGATAGTGACTGAAGCCGAGCTGCCATATCTGGACCGATAATATTGCAGACCCTTCTTTGGATTGTATCAAGGATCTCAAGGTAAATAGCAGGGGCTCCGGACTATATGTGGCAGCAATATTCTAAGCATGGACTAAAGGTAAACTTATAGAGATGTATGATAGATTCTTGAGAGAAAAATTGTCTCGCGCGGCACAGTGAACCAACGTTCTTAGCAGATGATCTAGCAACAGCTTCAATATCGTCGTTCTGCTTCATGTCACTTGTTAGCCCGAGAAGGTACAAAGAGTCACTTTCCTGGAGGTTAACATTAGCCAAGCTGATGGAAAGCGGAGATGGGTCTCTCAGATAATCAATGGAGATAAATTTAGTTTTGGATTCGTAAAGTGGAACTGGAATGACAACTGTCAAAAAGCGTTTGATGAGAGAAAAATAAAAGACTTACGTCAGATTTATGATTTATCATTCGCATACTACGATCCAAGAGCAGAAATTGTAGTGGCGTCAGATGCTACTGAGCACGATATTAGAGCGGTGATTTTATACAAATACGATGGTGGTAAAAAGAAAAGCCTTCGATCATGCTTCACGCTCACTTCTACCAGAAGAGAAAGATTAAATCTGAATAGAAAAGAAAAAAAGAGGCTTTAGCAATAGTATTTCCTGTGAAGAAATTTCATAAATTTATTCATGGCTGCAAACTGACCACAGGCCTCTATTAACAATATATGATTCAAAGAAAGGAATTCTTACGCATATAGCTAATAGACTACAACGCTGGGTTACCATCTTATTAAACTGTGATTTTTCGACGGAGTACTAATTGTCTAAAAAAATTAGGACATGTGTATGGATTATCAAGATTAATACCTAAAAATGCGGAACTATTTGAGGACACGGTCATTGCAGCACTAAAAAGCGAAATGGAAATAAAAAAACATTTTATGCAACGTAGTAACAGAGTAAGGGTTACCCTGGATGAAAAGAAAAAGCAGCAAATGGCGTCTATACTGCGAAAATAATAATGCAATTGAAAGAAAGTAGAAAACAAATGAAATCCAGACTTAAATGCTTACTAGTTATGCAACGCTGTAGTAATGTTCAGGCAAAGGGTTGTAATATCTAGTGTGTTGCAGAAGTGAATATTGACGGATTTTCATAGCGAATATCTTCCTATTTCAAGAATAAAATCTCCGGTGAGAATTTTCGTATATAGGACCAGAATAGACCAAGATATTGAAATAATAGTGAAAGCTTGCCGAAGTTGTGCTCAGGTAGTAACACTATTATTGTGAGACCGGAACTACCTACACAATAGACTCTTCCAGGTCTATATTAAGTATGCGACACAACACTCTAGAGAGAGCCTCGTACGACTACCAGTATTGGACACTAACATATAGTAAGCTCCGCTTACACTATCACTGTAACCTGTTGTTAATATATATTTCTTACCTCTAATCCGTGTTTTCCTCCTGTGGTCCCGACTTTGGCCCCACATCAACTATCTACCACAAAGATAGAAAATTGGCCAAAGACAGACACACCTTGGTAAAGACTGCATATAGATTTTGCAGGTATTATGAATGGTCCACATTATCTTTTGGTAGATGATAGTTTCACTAAATGGTTGGAAATTTATAAGTGCAAAAATCCAGCGAAAGGGAATTTACTGCATGAACAGTTTGCGAGATATTTCATACCAGATAAAATAGTTTCTGATAACGAAACGCAATTCACAAGGAAAGAATTCGAAGACTTTCGTAATATGTTCTCCATTTAACATATTACGATACCGCCATATCAGCCAAGGACGCACGGACAAGCGGATCGGTTTATGAGAACGTTTAAAAGACCGTTGAAGAAAGCAAGTCTTGAGAAAGTAAATGAGGAGGCACTTAATTTTTTTCTGAGAGCTTACCGTGTAACACCAAATCTCGATACACCATGTTGCCAGCGAAATTAATGTTTGCTAGAAAAGTAAAATCAGTGTTCGACAAATTATTACCAAGTCGAAAAACACGAACGAATAAATAAACGACACCAAAAGTTTCAAATCGGCGATAAAGTGTTCTTTAGAGGATATAAAGATGGCAAAAATAGAAGTGGGATGATGGTTTAATATCAGCAAGAATCGAAAAGTTGATTTACACGGTAAAAGGGAATAGATTTGTGCATAAAGTTCATCGATGAAAAACCTGAAACATTTGAAGAACCAAAAAAGCTATGTGATGTTTTTGATGTGCCAGCACCACAACAAGTCGTGGAACCTACAAAGTCACGTTCCAGAAAAAGAAAGCGTACTGAAAACTGAAAGAAGATCCGAGACGGAAACGTTCACAAAGTCAAGTTGGCGAATTCTACAGAAAGAGGAAGAAGAGATAGTAATAAAAAATAAAATATTTATAAAAAGTATTAATCTCATAAAGGGGGATGTTGTGGAGTAAATAGTACACCCCGTTGACTATATGAACTAGTCCATAAGTATAAATAAAGAGCTCCAGATCAAAGGTCAAAAAAGAACCGTTGGAGACAGTCTTCAAACTAATTAATACAGGCTTCACGGTAAATAGCCGAAGCATTACTTATATTATAAGCTCTACGAAGCGCGTTATAATTGCAAGACTGGAGAATAAATTCTTAATGCTCTTGATTCGTCTGAAAGAGAAATGCCAATGTTAGAATGCTGAGGTATATCACATTGAATTATCTTACATTTATGTCCTCTGAAAGGTGTCCCGGATTATCCTACATCCACATGCACACCCCCTACACACAGATATATGGGCGTGCGTACGCACACACAACACATTCTCTCTCTCCTCCCCCCTTCTCTCTCTCTATCTATATCTCTCTCTCTCTCTCTCTCTCTCTATATATATATATATATATATATATATATATATATATATTCACAGCCTATCTATCTAAATATATCTTTATCTATGTGCGTAGGTGTTTCTCATTATTTTCGTATGCTATATGGGTGCAGTATTTCTGAATAACTAAATTGAAAACGGACAGAATGTTAGAATTCGATTCGTGCTGCGTATCATCACGTTGGGTTTTCTTCAAGTCATGTCTTCTGAAAGATGTGTTCAGAATTACTGGGGATACCACATATATTCTGTCTCTTTCCATATCTATATATATATATATATATATATCACTATGAACCTAAAGACCCAGGCAAGCCTACCTAGGTTCAATCGGCGTAGGTGAAACCTAGGTAGGTTTTCCTGGCTATTTAGGTTTATAGATTTGCTCTACTTAGTGTATTGAGCACTTAGTTACTTTTGTTTTACTCGTTTTGGCGTTTTTTTTCTTCAGAGTCTGAACTTGGATTCTGGACGATTGTTTTCGCTTCAATTACATATCCTTAATTCTATCTTTTTTTTTTTTTTTTTTTTTTTGTCCCTTATTTTTCCTTGGGTATTGGTTTGTTCATTTACAAGCCAAAACGTCTAAGGTTTTTCCAGACGAGTATAATTACTTTGTATATAATGTGTGTGGGGGGGGGGAGGGTTCAAAGTGGGAAAAATCTTTGTATGACGCGTTTCGTCCTTTAGGGCTTCATTAGACTAAATTTCCGCCAGGAAGAGAAAGAACTGCTGAAAGTTAACCTTGCCTCCCAAACATATTAATTATCCGTAAGTACAGGGCGAGTGAGCCAATATATTCAGTCGATTGACCAAAGTCCGTCATAATTAAATATCCCATTATTCAGACACGTGATTAAAAGAGCACGTGTCTAACTCGGGAATATCCCCAAGTGTTAGTGTAGATCTAAAAAGCGAACAGTAAACTTTAACATTTGAGTCCAAATAATTATTTTTTAACAGCCCAATACAAGGCCCAAGCACAGCTCAAAGTAAACGGTTACTGAATGAGATTTTTGCATGTAGATAATGGTTGATCCTCAACTTAAGAAGATAAGAATTTAGACTGATCAGGGAAGCATCGTCTCGGGAGTCTGTTCCACAAAATGTTGGGAAGAGGCCGCTCGAATTAAACTCCCTTTTTACTAATGGAATCCGAAGGGAATAAGAGTGATTCGACATGTGGATGTGTCTTAGTGGGTCTTAACTCTTAAAGGCCTGAACTGGTGGAACTAAAGAATGTATCGCGTTTGAACATTTTCAATAGAAATAGCGTTTAAGAAGCGCTAGGCTTGCAATGTTTCGTCTAGGAGAATGGGGTTATAGGGAGAAAATATCAACAAGGGCACGTAGACGTGTTTGAACTCTGTCAAATCTAGAAAATGAGGGTTCCACCCTGATATATTAGGCTGGTGCAAAAATAATATCGTTTTTTGACGTATTTTTTAATTGACATTATTTTTGCACCAACCTAATACCAGATATATAGTTAGAGATTGGCGACTGATCTTGCTTCTGATCTTGCACAAACTACCCATTGGGGTAAAAAAAAGACCAAGCTAGTTACATTCCACCATCGTCCATCTGACCCTGAACGACCACCAATCAGGATAAAAGGATGTCCTCTCGAGGAGGCACAGTGCCTTGAATGACTTTTGGGCCTCATACACGCATTCGACCTCAAGATAAACTAGTACATATGATCCTTTGCTACTGCTCCAGTAAGTACCTGACTCCTCCTGCTATCTTCTACCTTTACAAGAGCCAGATCAGACCAAAAAAGAAGTACTCTTGTCATATTTGGTTCGGGGGCTGCCCAGACCTAAACCTCCAGTCCAAAAACGTCTCCGAGCCCTTGTGGGTGACGAATTATTCTCCACCCTCCAACCTCTATCTTGAAGACGGGATGTTGCAAGCCTCTCGCTGCTCTATCGATACTCCCACGGAAAGTGCTCGAGCGAATTACATTCCCTGGTCCCGCCAAGTCAAACCTTTACGCTATGCTACTTACATCGTAAAAACCATGCACATTTTCTCCGTATATACTCGGTGAGAATTAAGTTTCAGCCAAACAGCTTTTTCCTGCGAACCATTGCCCTGTGGGACTGATTTCTAACAGGATATTTCCCCGATCACTACAATTCTAACATGTTCAAGGCTAGGATTAACCGTTCTCTTCCACACCTATACGAAATAATGGTCTCCTAACTTAGCCCTGTGCCTCGAGTGACCTCGGGGCCTTCTAAAGGGTGAGACATTTTTTGGTCATTTTTTATTATTATTAAATAATAACTTATTTATACGCTTTCCAGCTCGCAACGTTTTGGCGTTTAACTACTGGAAACTTTTAGAAAATTGTAAATAAGTTTCTTTGCCGAAATTTAATTTTCTTGGGAGCATTAGTCTTTTATAAAAATGTATGGCTGGTATTTTTTCTTCATAAATGTGTTGCTGGTAATATTTTTAAAAATGTATTACTGGTAATTTTTATACTATGAAAATGTTTTACTGGTATTTTTTACTATACAAATGTATTTTTATACTTGCATAGTTTTTGACCTCATTTTGGGGGTTAGCTATTTGCCCATAGTTGGGACCCTAACAGGTACTACTACCTATGACCTGGGAACAACATCAATTAAGAGGTGGTGCAACGCTCCCTCAACACCTCCCGATCAGAGTCCTTGCTGCCGGATGTAGTTCAACGTCATACCCAGGTTGAGAAAATAAATGTTATCTTTGTTCAACCTCTCTTCGAATTACATTCAAATAAGGCGAAGACTATTTCTAAACACAAAACAGTGTTTCATAGTTTTTATACTACTGCGAATGCTATAACAAACATAATACGCAACTTCGTGATAATCAATTAAAATCTGCTGAGGTTAATCACTAACTGCATTTCCACTGATGGGTCACTAAGTACTTGGGTCATCTAGTGGGTTATATTGCCTTATCCAAAGAGTTTATGTAACATCTCCCGATGCCAGACCTTATCAAAGGCCTTGGGTATATCCAGGACAATGGTTCCCGAGAGGAATTTATTAATTACCTAGTGACTCGGTGATTTTTTTCAACTGTACTGTTTGAGAAATATTTTAACTTATGACGGCGATTGTGAAACCAAAACCCGAAAACGAATTGAAAAAGTAAGAATGTTTTCCCAAACTAAAAAACTGTTGTGACCAAGTAAATGTTTAAGAAATAACAAAACAAGTGTTGCAGATATATCATATATTAGACAGTAAGACAACAGAAGAATATTACACGACTAGCGAGTGTGTGTCGGTTGACCCAGCGTTCAATCTATTCGACTGTTCTCCCAAGGCCTTCTCTCCTACTAATCTTATAGTAGGCGGAGGAGTCCCACATAGACTCTTTAGAGGGAGGACACCACAACATCTCCCCAACCTTTCTAGTTCTTAGTAACGTTTGTCTATTTACTTTCTCTCTCTCTCTCTCTTTCTCTCTCTCTCTCTCCCATTCCATGTTCTGCAATCCATTTTCACAAGCTTCTTAGACAGCTTACATTGCCCAACCACCCTTGCCTTCAATATATATTGTCAACTATATATCCCTTCTTTCTCCATTATGTAAGCTGGGAATTTCAACTTTCTCATTTTTTTTCTATTTCTTAAAACCACTTCGTTGTATACATGCTATCTCCATAGAATTCCGAGTATGCGTCTGTAGAATCACATTTCTGTTGCCTCGCCTTTTAATCTGTGAATAGATTGTCTATCATTCAAAAACAATTATGACATAGCATTTCAAAACTTTCTAACGAAATTTTCCTGTTTCTTAATACGTTTTGCTGTGGTTTCCTCCCTCTAAAGAGTCTATGTTTGACTCTTCCGCCTACTATAAGAAGGGGAGAAGGCTTTGGAAGGAACAGTCGACCAGATTGTTCATCTGTCGAACTCTTTGCCTTGAGCGGAGAGGAACCCGGACGAGTCTTTGCCGGAGGGCAAAGTTTCATCCGGGGAGGAAGACAGGCCCGGACCTGTTTATACGGGTTCTATGGGAATATTTTTGGCTGAGCCTACGGGCTCGGAGAACCCACGGTAAACTCGGCCTTGTGCCACATACATCCCCCATGTGTGTGTGTGTGTGGCGGGGGGGCGTCTGTTAAATATAACATTCGAATAGATTATTCTACCGAGGCTGTGACTTTTCGCAGCTGCTGTCGAAATCTCTGCTTTGTGCAGAGAGGAACTCGGACGAGGCTGTGCCAAAGGACAGAGTTTCGTCCCAAGAGGTAGACAGACCCGAACCCGTTTATACGGGTTCTACGGGGATTTTTTGGCCGAGCCTACGAGCTCGGATGACTCACGTTAAACTCGGCCTTGTGCCACATCTACCCACGTGGGGGTGCTGCTAAATATTAACAGATGAATAGATTGAACGCTGGGTCAACCGGCACACACTCACTAGATATGTATTACTATTCTGTTGTATTTACCATATTAATATATATCTGCAACACTTGTTTTGTTATTTCTTAACCATTTACTAGGTCACAACAGGAGAGCCATTATCTTTCATATTCTGAACGGACAGGGGAGAGAAAAAGAGATGACGTCATACATTTCTCTAGATTATTGTTACGAAAGTGAACGTAACGAATTCAGCCGAGATTTGAACTCTGATTTCTCTTACCGATTGGCTAACCGCTACACTACCTGTATATCGAAAGGGAAATTTAGTATTAATTGCAAACAGATTTTAGTCTTCATCGCAGCCAAAGAGCGATTTTCTTTGTTCACAAGCCTGCACAAATAATTCTTATCCATTATTATCCTTAACGATTTCCTTAGACTTCCCTGCTATATTGTCATATTGTTGAAAGGTCTGGTTTGTACCCAACCTATCAGTGTTTTCAGTCTACTGTTTTTGATCAAAATCTTTCATTTATACTCCGATTAGATCTTTTAACATTGTAGGAAAAGAACTGTCAAAATATCAATCATTCACTCAAAGAGTAATAATATTGTTTTTATTGACGCTACAAGAAGCAATTTTTCTAGGACAATTGTGGACAAAAGTTACAAAGGTTATATTTTATAGGATAATAAATTAATGTTGCTGATTTTAGCAGAAAAAGAATGGCTGAACGAACAAACAAAAAGAAAGAAATGAAATATTTTTTGCTGGTTGTATGAAAACCAGACACTGTTGACAAAAGCCTTACGGCTAATCAAACTTGTTTCTCATCTGCCATGTTGATCTGCAGTCTTTTGTCCGGTCGTCACAAAAGAAAGTCCAAGGACCTTTGTCAAGGAGGTGGGGATCAAGAAAAATCCTAAGTCGGTAATCAACAAATCCTTTCATTATTATCACAAACAGAGCAGAATCCTTTGAACAAAATCCTCTTCTGAAACAGACGAGCAGCTCGGTTTATTATCGCCATTCGATTTGATTAAAATAGGATTTACCGGCGATGCTAGTCTCTTCTTTATAGATATGACCACCAACGAAAGTTTTAGAGACGAGATGATGTTCTCGGCAGATATTGAAAACGTGACCGGTGAGGAAGGAGGGGATCTACAAAAGTCGGGTGTTTCGCGGCTTATCAGACGGCGGACGTGATGTCTGCCTGTATACTGGTTTTTCAAGATTCGCTCGTACTCACCCATCATCTGTGTTGAGTGGTGTGCTTAGGACAAGATAATGAAACATTTGCAACGCTACCCATCACCGAGCGAGCATCAGTTGATGTTTCTCTAAATTAATGTATAGGTTAGAAAAGACGAAGAGAGAAAACGTGTCAATGAGATTGTAGCAGGTTGAGGAAGAGAAGAAAAATAAGATACCGAGAAATATTATAGGAAGAAGAATATTGATCTAATTAGAAAAATAGCAACAAATAAAACTAAATGTTCAACTTAACTGTCTCTCTGATATAGCGCCCAATTATCCGTGAAAGCGATACAAAAAAAAAATTACTATGTTACTATCAACACACCCAATCGACTACTGATTTGTAGGTACAATTTCTACGAAAAGTATTAACAGATAAGCTGAAAATTGAATTTAATTTGTTGCTATTAAAGCTCTGTCTCCTTATATTGAGCACTTTAATTAGAAAGACCTCTTACCTTAAAACGTAATCTTCCAGTAAAAGTTTAATTAACCGTTTTTGGTTGAACCGCATTTTGTCACACACACACACACACACACACACACACACACACACACACACACACATATATATATATATATATATATATATATATATATATATATATATATATATATATATATATATATATATATATATATATATCGTAACCGAGTGGTTAGAACGTTCGCTTTCTGACCTTGAGACCTGGGTTCAAATCCAGTATAGTCGATTTGCCAGGGTCTGATGTTATCGGACCTAATCGAGGTTGATCCCAACGGCATATATGGAAAGTGCCTGAAAACCATACCACGGGTTGGCCCAAACATTCAGAGTGAAATTGGGTAGACGGAACTCCTGTGGGCCGTCGATAGCTGTTCTAGCTCTAAGTCGCAAGTCATCTTGACCGAGAGTTTGAGTGTGCTGGCCTTGTTCAAATTGCTGATCACACTAGATAACACGCTCTCTCCCAGAAACTGTAACTAAGGTCTGCTCAGCATAGTAGCAGTATAAACCAGATGATACTGCAGTGTATGAGAGCAGTACCAAAAAATGTACATCACCAGGGACCGGACGAAACGCGTCGGCTTTTCGTGTTTATATATATATATATATATTCAAAAACGTTTTATTGAATAATATAGACATACTTTTATACTTATTTTTATACTGATCGTTTCCATTTCTTCGACCTTCTTTAAGGTCTTCTTCAGAGACTAATTACAAAGACAACATATTGTAACAAAAAATTGTGAAAAAAAATTTAAACAATCAATTTGAATGTCAAAATAAAGCTTGAGTTAAAATTTTAGGCAAAATCATTATGTTTTATTAAAGTCATTGAAGTTATTTTATGTATTCTAAAAACTGCCGTCTGAAGTTATTAGGCAAAACCAAGTAATCAAATTTTACTTCAATAAAAAGCTAATAAACTCATCAAAAATTGATCAATACTTCTAATAGAACAAATAACAAACACATATAATAAGTCTTTGAATTCTTTACATTTTAATATAGTGACCCTTCTTCTCAATAACAGCCAGTAATCTATTATCCATTGATATATTATTTTTTTTAATTCAGTAGGTTCAATTTTCAACATGGTAGTTTTAATTGCTTTCCATAGGTCCGCTTTCTCTGCCACTTTCATATAATTTCAACTTCACAGTAGATTTTCAATCGGATTAAGATCAAAACTTGATGGTGGCCATTTCATTATCTTCTCCCCTGTAAATCTTTTATGCTCAAAGAATTCACTGGGAAGCTTAGATGCATGAAAAGGATCAATTGTCGTGCATAATTACACACATCAATTTGAAACTGCAAGACTGGGATTGTACGATACAAAGAAAATCTTGTTCATAAAATCGCAATGTTTAGCAATGTTCGGTTTAACTCCTTCATCGACTTTGAATGGTTCAAGAATGGTTTGGTCGATAATTCCAGCCCATATCCAGTTGAGTTTATTACGTTCCCTTTCGCACTAATAGCTTCTGACTTCAACTCTTCTTCTCTTAGCTTGGGTTAGACTCGGCTCTCTTGCTTTGACGTGGCAACTAGTCTAAAAAAAATGAATTCAAAACCAACCTGAAGAGAGGTGGTATTCTTTAGGCTATCGTGGCCTAGATACACCCAATACCGACATGGATGCAGTTCATGTGGTTACGGGATTCGTGGCAAGACTGTTATTGCAGACACTGAGTGATCAGTAAATAATGAGGAATGCGATACATATTTCGGTAGGTAAATATATAGATAAATAGAAGTAAGAAAAAGAAAAAAGAACGGAGAGAGGAAGGAATAGGGAAGTACTTGGTGGTTGAGACAGTTGGGTATTCTCAATCGGTATAGCAGTGTTCAGAGTTCAGTGTCGAAATTTTATAAAAGTCTCCGTCACGTGTTCAGACTTTTAAGGACAGCGGATCATTTATTCTTGAAACATTGAGGAAACACATTTTTCATATCCCCAATTGAAGATAAGTATTGTAATTAGTCGGCATATTTAGTGAAGCATTGTCCGTCGAGAGGCATAAATTGGCTCTCCGGAAAGCTGGTTTATAAAGGCAGAAAAGACAATATATATATATATATATATATATATATATATATATATATATATATATATATATATATATATATATATATGTGTGTGTGTGTGTGTGTATTGGAGAGAGAGAAAGAGAGAGAGAAGGCGAAAGAGAAGAAGACTGAAAGAGGAAGAATAAAGAGTGAGAATCCGGATACTGATGAAGTTTATGTAAGTTCGGCTGATTTATCAATCATTCTTGTCTAAAATTATGAACTTAATTAACATCTTAATGAAGTTAATTGAAGCGATGTTTACTCTGGCTCAGGCCCCACTCACCGAACGTGACATCGCATTGATGAGATTACGAAGAACCCTCCAAGGCTTCCCCGTTTGTAATCGATCAGCGAATATGAAACTCGGAATGAAGACGTGTTAAGCATGTCAACCCTTTTCTCGCTCAAACTCTTCTCTTATCATGTTTCTATTTTGGGATTTTTCTTCGTTTTTTTTTTTTTCATTTCTTTTTTCTTACTTTCTTTCTTTTTCATTTTTTCTTTCTTAACACTTGTTGTCTTATTTCTTCTCTATCATTTTTCAAATCTGTGTTTCTTTCATTATTTAATGTTTCCATTCCGTCCTTTCCGTCTTTTTGATTTCATTCATCTATTTCTTTTTCTTTTTTGACCTGACATTCTTTATAATAATTTCCTTTTTATTTTTCAGATACTTTCTTTCTTTTTTCCTTTTTAAATATTGTACTTTTTCTCTTGTTATTTTTGCTCTTCATTTCTGTTCTTATATTTAGTGTCTCTTTTATTGAATAATTTATTCTATTCTTCTTCACATTCTTTCTTTCGTTAATTTTTTATCCTTTCTCTCCTTTTCATTTATTTTTCTTATTTTATTTACTGTTTCATTTTTTGTTAATTTAGTTTAATCTTTTTCCGTCTTTCGTTTTTTTATTTTAATATTTATTCTTTCCTTTCTATCTTTTGTCATTTTGATATAGTTTTGTTAAGATATTTATTTTTTCATTTATTGAATAATTTATACTATTCTTTTCACATTCTTCAAATCTTTATTCTACCATTTCTTACTATTTTACTTTTTAAATTCTTTTCTTATTTTTACTATTTCGTTTAATCAATAATTCTTTTTTTTTTTATTACTGTTGTTTTATTATCGTTTTCTTTCTTTATTGCTCTTTTATTATTACTACTTCATTTTTCTCAAATACTGTTTACTCTATTCATTTGTTGATTTTTTGTTTTCTCAATCCTATTCTTGTTTGCATTTTTTGTTAATCCTGTTTTTATGCAGCGTTTTTTTTTTTTTTTTTTTTTTCATCGCTGGTGTTTTAATTTGTAACATCCTGTCCCTGACTGGTAATTAATCTTCGTTCTCACATCACAGACAAGTGCGGATGAATGGAGCTGTAAATGAGAACGCCAAATATAGCGCGAAAAAAGCATGAAGCCGGAAATAAAACTTTAAATAACAATAAAAGTGCAACATCAAGCAGAGTTATATATTATGGTTGATTATAGATTCGGGCAAATTGTTAATTTAAAAAATGTTTCTGATTCTGTTTCATTCTCTATATTGATCTACTACTATCAATGAACACGTGCATAGAAAAAAAGGCCAGGTAAATGAATAAATAATAGAAGGATAGGGAGAAAGATAAAAGAAAGTGGGACAGGATTTTGAGTACGGTGGACTTTGTACTTTAGTAGATTTCTGTATAAGCATTTCTAAATGTATATGTGATAAGATCAGGGACAAACAGGAAACGTTTGTAAATCTAACATATTTCGCTTTTACTAAAGCTTCGTCAGAGAATGGAGAAAAAGAAAGAGAAAATTTTTTTGGCATTTTAAGTTTTTGTGTTATTTGTTTTTCATTCGTTAAGAAGACCTCACGTGCATCTGTTTTGTCAAGCAGCGTTTGTATGTATAATTTATGTATCTAAGTGCATTATAATCCTAGTTTATTTATGTGGGATTCGGATGATAATGTATATTCGTTTGTGTGTGTGCGTGCGTGTGTTTGTTTTTCTAGTAGGCATTTTTGTTTATGTTTGGTAGTTATCCGCATGTTGATTTGGGGACGTTAAAATGCCTACTAGAAACCCTAAACATACACAAACGGATATACATTATCATTCGAATCCCACATAGACAAACTAGAACTATGATACACACATACATTATGCACACGAATGCTGATTGACAGGAAAGAAGCACGTATAGTCTACTTAAAAAAAAAAAACACACAAAAATTAAAAATACCAAACTTTTTTCTCATTTTTTCTCTATATCGCATTCTCTGATAAATCTTTAATAAAAGTGAAACATGTTAGGTTTTTTTAAAACGTTTCCTATCTGTTCATTGTCCTATCATTCTGTCGGATTCTCATTTATATTTTATTTATATTTGATCCCAATACACAGGCATGTGTGTCTTGTTGGGCGTATATGTGGAAGTAAACTACGTCATGTAAACTTTGTCATGATTATGTTGGCTATAGCTCACAGCACGGCAGACAGTGCTACTGAGGTTTCCATAGCATGTAGTAGTTTTTTTTTTTCGCAGGATGGGTTATCATGTCCATCCAGTTTTGAATTAAGAGTTGTCACTCTACTAAACTGGTTACCAACCATAGCTAAAGAGGCCAGTCTATCCTACTATTTAACCCATTCTTCAGTTATTGATTGAATAAGCTCATGGCAAGTTCTACGACAATAATAAAGCCATAGAAATTCCCCTATCGCATTGTTAAATATTTGAGCTTAACAAATTTACCAATATATTGCAATAACAATCATAAGTAGGAATACTAGTCGTTATTTTAAGAAGTATGGGGGTACAATTAAAAATATTTGAAATTAACAGAAACATATATTTTAAGACATTTTTATGTTTAACATTTTTTTTTATAGATACAAATATTTAAGTATTTTTATAGATACAAATATATAAGTAATTCGAACGCTCCTTCGTGACCAAATCGGTAAAGGCACGTCAAGCTAAATGACGGTTCCGTATAGGATACAGGTTCTAATCCTGTCGGAGGAGGAATATTTTCTGTGAAAATTTCTCCGACATTCAGGCTGGTAAATGTTGTTTAATACTGTTTATTATAAACAGAGCATTTACTTAAATATTTGTATCTATAAAAAGAATGTTAGACATAAAAATAATTTTCGGACTTCGTCCATTTCATAATGAGAAATAAAAAAAAATATAAATATATATATATATATATTATAAATTAACTCATTTAAAATGTTTTTCGCTACACATTAATAACCATGTTTCAAAAATGGAAGCTAAAAACTTTAAATTTAATTTTGTAATTAAATTAAAACCATTAGTTCCATTTCATCCTCAAGCGAACTTTGGAGTAATTTATTTTTTTAAAATTTACTGAGTTTTAACTACAAGGGAAATTCATAACTTACGGTTAGCAAGGATACAGAGAAATCCAATCATCCAGACAAGGGGTGGTAGCGTATTCATTTTTATTAACTTTTGTTGCATCAGTTATTTTTTAAGTTCGAAAAAGGAGTTAAGTTTAGGTACGGGTGGAGATGTATTTTTCAACGTGTTCTGAGATCCGTTAAATTCATGTCGTCTGGTGTTTTTTTTTAATTTTATTGTTTAACGGCAAAAATTCTTACGGCATTTTTTCTATTTCTATACTTGAAGATTTTAGGGGGGATGTTTAGGTTAGAATACGTTTTATTTAACTACTATTTTAAAATATTTTTCCTTTTAATTTTTAATAGACTATGTTTCTTTTTAAAACAAGTAAATGTAATAGAATTACTTCCAGTATATAAAATTATTTTTGCACATCAAATATAAGTATGTATATTACCAGATGACATTTCTTTCAAAATTTTATTTTTCAAAATATTATTGAAGGAAAATTTTTTCACAATGACGGCAAAAAATAGCTGTTTTATTTCTCTGATTCAGTAAATTTTTTATTTTTTTTATATTTTATATATAAACCTAGTAATATATAGTTTCTCGTGTATGCACAAAGGAGATGGGTCATTTATTGGCTTACATATTTTAGTTTTTCTTATTAGTTTCTATTTTACTTTAGGTGTTTTGTTGAATTCTTTTTAGTGTCAGAAGTACTTTGAGAGACATGTTTAGGTTAGAATTCGTTTTATTTTATTTAACTACAATTTTAAAGGATGTTTACGTTAGAATACTTTTTATTTTACTACAATTTTAAAATATTTTCACCGTTAATAACTTAGTGTTTCTTTCTTTCTATATATATATATATATATATATATATATGTATATATATATATATATATGTATATATATATATATGTATATATATATATTAGGTTGGTGCAAAAATAATGACGTAATAATGTCGTTTTTTGACGTATTTTTTTAACGTCAAAAAACGACATTATTACGTCAACTTAATATATATATATATATATATATATATATATATATATATATATATATATATATATATATATATATGTATATATATATCAGATCAGACCAAAAATGGAATATTACTGCCATATTTAGGCTGAAACTCCCCTTGATCGAAGTTCGAAAGCGTCTACGTGGTCTTCTGGGTGATTAAATATTTTCCACGCTACAACCACTTAAGGAAACGTTCTGAGACTTTCGCTGCTCTATCGCTATTTGCATGACATGTGTTTTGACGAGCAACATTCCTTAGTTCTACCACCCCTGACCATTAGAACTGGGACCCAACATACCACGTAGAGAAGGATTCCCATTATCTTTGGATAACATCTTCCATTTCCCTAAAACAAATGTTATACATTTCTATCTTCCCCTCTTTCTTTCATTCTCTCACTGGAATCAAGTAGCCTCTTTGATGTGCCTTTTGTATTTTCACGCGATCCAAACGGAATATTACCATTTATGAGGTAGTAACATGAGACGTTAAAAACAATTCTAGCTTTGTTTCTTTTTTCGGTGAAACCAAGTAGCTTCTCTGTCGTTTGTCTTTCTACGCTATCAAAACGGAATATTTGTACTATTTATGAGGTATTTTCAGGGCGTAACATTCGTCAAAGTGGGTGGATAGGGGACATAAGCACAATTATTATATAACATGTTATATCATAATATATCATCCTTTAGAGGTGAGTGGGTGCTTCGGATATATATCCACATAAACGAATATATATATATATATATATATATATATATATATATATATATATATATATATATATATATATATATATTTAAGTTATGAAAAACTTGGTAATCCGTATGGGTAGTCCCAAGGAGGATGAAATCCTGAGAGCTCAATGTAAATCCAATGTAAGTCCCTCCTCCCCCAAAACTAAGTATGATTGAAAGAAATATTAAATAAGCCCTCTCTAAACTCGACCATGTCTCTCAAACCACTCCTCATTACCCCCTCTGTTAAATTACAAAAACTTACACTACCCATCAAAAGTAAGAATTTTCATTTCATTTCATCTTTTGGAAGTGCTATCTGATGATCCAGAGTCCTTTAAAAGGGCTCTGGTGAAATAAATTATTATAATGGAACCTTAAAATGGTCTGTTTTTCTTTAATATATATATATATATATATATATATATATATATATATATATATATATATATATATCAGATCAGGCCAAAAATGGAATATTGCTGCCATATTTAGGCTGGAGCTCCCCTTGATCAAAGTTCGAAAACGTCTACGTCGCCTTAATTATTTTTAAGAAAACGTTTCGAGCCTTTCGCTGCTGTATCGCTATTTGCATGATATGTGTTTTGACGAGCTACATTTCTTAGTCCCATCACCCCTGACAATTAGAACTGGGACCCAACATACCACGTACAGAAGGATCCCCATTACCTTCGGATAACTTCTCAAAGAACTACTGCTTTGTGAAACAGACGCCCGGCAGGATATCTTCCCTATCAGTACAAGGTTGACCTCTTCAAGTCTAGGGTTAACCGTTATCTTTCCTGCATGGCCCCATGAAAATAACTTCTTACCCTTTCCTACGCTCATACAACACTACACAGAAAACCTCTACCTAGAAAGGCTCTTGGGCCTTGCATTGAGTGAACATTAGTATAAAAACATGAGATGTATGAGTATATATGTAAGGCAGCATATGTACATATGCTACACTGCATGTATGAGAGCAAAAAAAACCTTACAGAATCACTTGAAAAGGCGTGAGAACACGAATACGTCATTCAGATTGTATAAAAAGAATGGGGAGAGAATAAAGAACAAAAATACACGGAAGGATGTGGTCAATTGCTTACCTCCCTTTCGTTCCTCTATTGGCTTCCGCTATTTTACTCGTCAACACATTCTCTTTCTTTCACGTTCTGTTTTCTTTTTTCTTGTTCCGTTTTTTTGTCGGTTTTTGTCCAGTTCGTTTTCAAACAATCGATTATACAAACATGCAGACCATGAGATGCGGAGATATCGGCTACTTAACAAGCAATCGGCATTATAGCTGCCAGTTAATGCTCTGTTTATCAGTGTCCGGCTTGAGAAAAGGAAAAGCCAGTCGCCGGGGACAAGTCTCGGTTGGTAAGGGTGGAGAGAAATTGTGTGAATGAGAAAGAATTGATGTCTCATGATGAGTGATGAATGAATGAGAAAATGAATGATCGAGTATTGGGTTAGGATGTGGTCTGAGGCAGAGAGTGTGAGATAAGTGTAGCCCGAAAGTCAAGATCCTGGGAACTGAAAGACCTGTTCTGAGTCGATGAAGAAGAACATTGCTCTTTCGATGTTTCTTTCTTCAACTGCAGCCTTCGATTACCTGGTGTTTTCTATGTAAGGGACAAATAGGTTTTTGCTTACTTTTTTCTTAGTTGTTTTTGCTTCTTTTTTTTTTTGCTAGCTTCATTTTCATTTTCAAAAGGTCTTCATTCCTGATTGATGTATTTCTTCTTTTTTTTTCATTGTAGTCTTTTCTGCACGTCGTTCTTTTATTTCTTACAACTTTTCTTTTCTTTTAAAGTTTTTATTTTTTGCCCTCTTCAGTCATTTTGATCTTTGTTCTTTTTCGGAGTTATCTTTACATTTTATTTTTAATTTGGAATGTTTTTCTTAACCCTTTTTTTTTTTTTTTTTTTACAGTTTCTCATTTTTTTACCATTTTTGACTGTTTCACAAATTACTTGACTTTATCTCTTCAATCATTGTTTTAAAAATTTTAAACTTTCCACCCGACTTTTCTTCTTTAAATTCTGTCTTTTTCTTTCTTTTTCTTCTATTTATTTATTCCGATTATATATTTTCTTATTCTGTGAAGTAATAATAATCATCATCATTAGCATATATTTTTCTTTCCTATACTTTTTCTCATTTTTATATTTATATTTTCCTTTTCTTTTTACTTATCCTTTGACAACTCATGTTTTCTTTTCGAATTTTCTTTTTTTTCCTTTATACTGTTCATTTCTTTAGCAACTTCTTTTCCATTTTTACTTCTTTCCACTTTTCTTTTTTCTTTTTATTTCCAGTTTACGTTCTTCAACTTGTTTTTCTTTTTTTACAATTCTTTTTTTTTAATTCTTAAGACCGAACATTTTCTGTCTAGATTTTGTCCTAATATTCTAATTTTCTTTCTTTTCATTTTTTTTTTTTTTTTACATTTCATTCAGTCCTTAGCTTCATCTGGTTTAGTTATTTTCTTCTATAATTTCTTCGTTTGTATTTTCTTATAAACATTCCCGCTAAGAATATTTTTTCACTTCCAACATAATATTTCTTTACTTTGACCTCAATTTTCAATAGTTTGTTTTTCTAAATTTACATCTTTTTTCTGTGTTCTTTAGGCGCTTTTGCATTTTTTTATTTTCTTTTTCTTTTTCTTCCTCAAATCTTTTCATCTGTGTCCTTTCGAAATCTCTTCAAGATAGATAATAATTTTCTGCTTTCAATATTTATTCAAAATATTTTAATAATTTCCCCAGTGGCAATTATTTCAAATTCGAACGTTTCGTTCGATTAACGCAACTCAATAAAAAAAGAACATTTTTAAAAGTTTTCATTTTTTTATTTTTCTGCTTTCCTGAAATATATCCTTTCTTTCTGTGATTTTCTTTTTCTGTGTGTGCAATCATGAAGTCACTTTCAAATCTATCTTCATTTTACTCTTTATCTTTTTATATATTTCTTCATATTTTTATGTATCGATACCTTCTATCGAAATCTTTACGTAATTGATTTGATTTATTATTGTAGTTTGCATTCTGCTTTCCACCATTTTGTTTTCTCGCTTTCATTAGTCGTCTGTTTTGTCTCCTTCTTTTAGCTATAAGAGTTGTTTTATAATTTTAGTTCCTCTTTCCTTTTCGTTTAGGTTATTTTTCTCTTTCTTTTTCACTCACCTCACTACTTTTTCGTATTTTTTCTTTTTCAAAACTCACCTTCATTACGTCTGCAATATCATTTTTATTTCTGTTTACAATGCATTTCCAATATTCTACTCCTGTTCTTTTTTTCTTTTTCACGCATCACAATCTGTGCAAATAAAATAAAAACGACAAGAAAAGAGAGAAAAAAATACCATATAATATTACAATACAAAATTGATTCAGTTTGATGAAATACCTAAGACCCTCTCGCTTTCTTAATTTCTTTAGATTCGAAATCCTCACCATTGTACCTTTCTTTACACTTTCCACCCTTCAACCAACTGTATCTTTCTCTTTTTTTCTATCCTTCTTTGTCTCATTCTTCATTACAGATCGTTTGCCTGACCTCCTGTTTGTTAAAAGGGGACAAAATAATATGGCCAGGTCACCCTTTTTCTTTTCATAACGCTTGTTTGTGTTCTATTCACTGAAATGATGAAATCAAAATCCCCCTTTCTCGTACTAAGCTCAATTGTCGACTTCTCCGCGCCTCCTGAGCAGGAAAGCGGTTCGACAAATTGATTTGCGCGCCAATTACCGGGCGAACGACGACAAAACCCGCCATTGTCCGCGCTGAAACATGATTATCGAGAAACGCATCTGTTTTATTAAATTGTCAATTTACACGGCGTTTTCTCAAAATGGATTTTTCAGATCGCTATTACCGTAATGGATATTGGTAACGGTAACATTATGGCCCATTGGATTATGGGATATATCTGTGAGTAAGCAAGCGACAGTGATTTCTCCGCCATCTTGTCTCGCTATGAATAATTGTGTATACGTTTAAAATAGACTTAAATGCCTGTGGGTGTTTGTATGTGTAACGGTATGCGTTTGTATTTCATAAATTATGAATAAACTTGTAGTGTGTGTGTGTGTCAGAATCTGACTTCATATAGATGTTCGTATATGTGGTCATATGTGCTCATTTATAGGCGGGTTAATTTCTTTTTGCTTGCAGAGTTATGTATGTATCTGCATTATCTACTCTTAAATATATACTTATCTAATCTTCTGTAAATAGATAAATAGAGAGGCAGAATGACAGGCAGAGAGGTGAATGTAAAGAGAGAAGTAAAAATGTACGCACATTTTATTGGTAACATTTTAACATTTATTTTCAGTTGAAGTATTGTTTCATGTTGTGACAGCTTCATCTCACAGCAGTTAGGGTATGGGATAGTTGGGAATTCCATAAAAAACATAAACTTCCTTGGTATTTTCTTGTCGCCCACGGTCCTGTGGTACTTGAATGAAATGTTAACTTGCAGCAAACACATTCTCACTATACTAGAACCAGCCATTTGTAACACCCCCACCTCTAAAACGAAAATAAGGACATCTGGATTTGGGAGGAAGGGAAACCTTAAAGCCGATAACTTTTCTTTGGATTATCAATTTTCAATAAAATTGATATCGTTGTATAGGGTTATGATAATTCTATTCCAAAATTCTATTAAAATTTAAAAAAACTCATGTAAATAAGCCTTTCGCTAAAACCGGAAAAATCAAATCAATGCGAAAATATCTTAATTTCAAGTGCAACAAACACATCGAAAAATTATTTGCGCTCTTAAACTAAACTTGATTGTTATTTTCCTGTAGTCTTGTGTCTTATTTAACAAAACAAAACAAAACAAAAAATGTTACTAGCAAATAGTTTTATTACAACTCACCTTTTATCCAGAACAAATTCATTGTTTTTTTCAGCTATATCTGAATCTTTTTGTTTGATTGATTAAAAAAAATAAAACAATACTGCATTAGGAGAACTAATTATAATTAATTAATGAAATCCCTTTGTTTATTTTTAACTAATGAGGTTCATTCCTGCTAAATTCCAGACTACCTTTATTTAGGAAACTCATGAATCAAAAGATAAAATTTGGTTTTATAGTCACCCTCACAGAGAAAGGGCAATAAACTGGCTCTGTGTAGTCTGGGTCAAACAGACCTCTTTCTTCCACAAACAGTACGCAAGCATATGTTTGCTACTGAATACCACAGTGGTCAAATCTATTCATCACTTTAATTAAATTCATTTTAGGTAAGAAAAAGCCTTGGACATTTTTGCACGAATTTCTTTTTTTCAATTTACCATGACAGTTTTTCACTACATTGTTGTAAGAGAAAACCCTGACATAAAGATACTAGTTTAGTTATTATTCTATCTATATGCATTGTTCCTTGTTTTGTTGTACGTCTTATATTTAATTTAAATGTATTCTTAATATTGTTAGAAGAGTATAATTCCTGTATCAAGGCCTCACATTTTTAAACCCTTTTTTTAATATATTAACTCCCCCAGAGAATTATATAACTCACCTACAGAAACAAAGAAAACCTAATTTGTAAATAATTGGTATGCGTTTACTTGTTAATTTGAAATTTTAAAAGATGTTATAACTTGAAAAAAGTAATTTTTCTATTTTTTCAGGTCATTTGTTAAGGAACTAATATTATGGATTCAGTGAAAAGAAGAAAGCTTGAGGCTGCATCAGGACCGGGATGTGTTTCAGTTTGCATACTTCACAAGAATGACACCATATGTGAAAATTATATATATATATATATATAGAATGAATATATATATATATATATATATATATATATATATATATATATATATATATATACACCAAATACTAAAAATCCTGATGAACGACTTAAGCAAATTGAAGATATTCAGATAAAAGGCTAACCCAGTAATCAAGACGCCTTAATCATATGTTCAACATTTGTGAACAGATCACAAGTGACTTTTATGATCACTAAGGGTATCACAAGGACCGTTACATGAAGTTTTCATCAAATTTAAATCGGTTAAAAGTAGGTACCTCCATGAGATCGCTAAAAAAAAGCGCATAGTCTGATGAAAAAGACGTCAAACTTGACGAAAACAAAATTTTATCGCCAAAATGCTTATGTTAAAGAACAAAGTAATTTTTAATTATTTAAAAAAAAACTTTCTGTCTTTATTTCAACATTCTAACTTTCGATTGAAAAACCTTGTTTCTCGTCATCACCGGAAGTCCCGTAAAAATAACATAGCGAATTTTTGTACATTTTTTTTCTTATGACACCCATTAATTTTGAAAATCTTTCAAAAATAGAAATAATTGTCAGATTTGAATGAAACTTTCAGAAACTATTCAGGAATGATGGTAATTATTATAAATATGTTATTTTTTTTTAAAGTCATTATAAAAATATATTTTTTTTATATATATATTACACCCCATAAATAAATTAATAAAAACTCTAAAAATTTATCGTCGAAGCACGCAAGTCATTATATTAGTTAAAAACACAAGGCTTTGAGGAAAGTAAATCATGTTTTATTTTTTAAAAAATCCGACCTCGTAAACCTAAAATCAGCTCTAAATTGTAACATACAAAACCCAATAAAACAAAGATACTACTTAATTTTAAATGCTTTTAGTTGCTTTTATTTGTTTTTATCAATATGCATAATATTGTCTGAAGGCAAAAAACTTTTTCGATGAAAAATGAATTTTTAAATGAATTAAATTGTTATTTCATAAATTATTTTATTATTTTTACATAAAGTTACTAAAAGTTGTTAAATATTCTAAAATTAGCGGTACTGGTGAATCCTTTATATAATGTTTTTTTTTTAGTTACCTGTATCTGTACAGATTATAAATAGCACAAGGTTTTTACAGTCAACGAACCAGCAGTGAGAATAATCTTACTGTTCTTTACCCTATGTGGCGAAAAAAAAAATGAAATTAAATGTACGGAGGCCCGGAAGAAACGTGATACAATAAAAACATCACGTGACTTGATTTGTAGCGCACTGTTAACGGCCTTTACATTTATATAAAATTACTTTCAAAAAATTATAATAATTTCCATCATTCCTGAAAGTTTCATTAAAATCTGACAATTATTTCTATTTTTGCAAGATTTTCAAAATTCATGTGTATCATAAGAAAAAGAATAAAAAAATTGCCATGTTATTTACTAGAGTTCCGGTGATGACGAGAAACAAGATTTTTCAATCAAAAGTTAAAACGTTCTAATAAAGACAGAAAAAGTTTAAAAAATAATGAAAAATTACTTTGTTCTTTCCCCTTAATAGTAACATAAACATTTTGGTAATAAAATTCTGCTTTCGTCAAATTTAAGGCCTTTTTTTCATGCTATGCCTACTTAAAACTAACGAAGTAAATAAGTTGTTAACGTAAAGATAAATTGTTACTTATGACCTTCCGTACTATAAATTTCCGCACGTAATATTTCAGTGCGTGATGAAAAACACGCACATGTCATTTGTCAATCTGTCATTTGTCATTTGTCAATCACACCGGCTTCCTCCCATTTGAAAAAAACATGTTTTCATCACAGAAAATAAGCAATCTTTGTTTCAAAATATATTAAATAAACTTTATAATTTCTAATTTTTTTAAAATTATTTAAAAAAAAATCATAATTGATTTTTTAAATAAATTTTAAACGGCAACATTCACTTTTGTAAACAAAAGTTAAAAAAACGGGAGATTATCGATTTTCTGTCAATTTTTCCAATTCAAAAAAATTGAAGATTTTTAACGAAAATTTTGGACGTGCTAGAAATTATTAAAAAATGTAAAAAAATATTGAAAAAATACTTTGATCATCCCTCTTGATAATGACATTAACATTTAGACGATAAAAAAATATTTTAATCAAGTTTAAGGCCTTTTTTATTCATGGTATGCTATTTTTTTTTTATCGATCTCATAAACATACAAAGTTAAAAGACTGTGAGTCTGAGCCCTCAACAACGCGAAGAGAAAGTTTGCAGAAAGCATCGCAAAATAAAATTATTTTTCATCCAGACTGTATTTTTTTGCAAAAAAAAAGGAGTATAATGACCATTAAATTTCAGGGTTCTTGGACAACTGAACATACAATGACATTTAAACGAGGCGAGGTTGAATCAATTAAGTCAGCTGAAAGGGGGAAAGTGGATTATGAACTACATAAAAAGATATCTTGATTTGATTTGTTTTATTGTCAAACCTGTGAAGTACAAAGTGTAACCAGTGCAAGTTCAAAACAATCTGTCTTGGTAGAAGCTCATAAAATCTGTTACGTCAATGATCATGAGATCATAATAATAAAAAAATAAACTTTCATTACTAAGAGATCTGTATATATTACATTTACAGTGAACACCAATTACAAATGTAAATTATAGTAATGAAAACCTTAAATCAAAATTGGAAGCATGTATAAAATATAAACATAAGTTGGTATTCTTACCTTATTGACCAGCCTATGAAAGCATTCCTGGTGTATAAAGTAAAGATGACATTACTACTCTAGTAAAAACAGGTTATCAATTGGGCCAAAGTGATGAATTGAAAAATGTTACTGGTTTGTGAAAAGATGAAGTCATCGAAATATTTATGACCACCAATGATACAAAATGGCCACTATCAACTAATAATTTACACGATGACCCAATTAAGCGATTGAAACTAAAGATTCTGTTAAAAATGAGTCAGTGACAGTTGCATCATCATCCGATAAGCAAATATTATACAAACAGCAAAGAAATATCGCATTTCACCTTTTAGTCTTATAGCAAAAATATATATAATAAATTAGATCTAAAAAGCTCATGACCTACACACTTATCTCTCTGCTTTATAGCATAGGGGTTCCAGACAATTTTTTTAACCAAAACAGACAAATCAAAATGGGCTCAATAAATTATCAAGAATACTGACGATCAAATACTTCCAGATTAGTAAACGCGGATAGAAATGCAATATTTCATTATTTGAAAGAGATCCTACAAACTTTTGAGGAAATCTCAGAAGTTATTTTTAAAATGGCATTAGAAAAGTGTTTTGTAATATTTAGTACTGACATGTACAAAAATGTTCAGTTAAAGGACTTGAATAAAGAAGAATGGGCGGTGGAGAAACACTTATTGTTAGAGGAGGGAAAACGAGGTCATCCAGAAAAATGGAAAATACATTCTTTCTAATGATGCGAATAAGGAGCAACTTGTACAGATTTTGCTCTCGACCTGGAGTAGTGAATCATTGTCCAAAAAACTGGAGGGCCATGAAGTGACTCTGATATTTGAGGGCAGAGCTTATCATTTATTAGCAAACGGGACATCTACAATGCGCCAAGGGATTGTTTCACTATTCTCCACACAGGAGGATACGGAATCAAGGTTCCTATTATATAGTTTTTATGCAAAAGAAAAGGGATGTACGTTTGTTGGTGTTAGAAGTCCTGACTTTGATATTTTCTTTATTCTTCTTTTCTTTGTATATAAACTGCATGGACTTGAAGTATTATTCGAAACAGGAAAGAGAAACAAAAAGCGTTGCATCTGCATCAGCATCAGCATCAGCATCAGCATCAGCAAGGCAGCTGATTCGCTAACACAAAACTTTTGCAACATTCTACTTGGTCTTTATGCCTTCACTGATTGTGACAGTAGAAGTGCTTTTAAGGGAAAAGGAAATTTGAAGGCATTAGAAATTGTTAAAAAAACAAGCACTTTCAGGAGGTGTTTATGCAATTAGGAGTCATGGAAGATATTTTAAGTTCCATTGAAGAATTTAGATGTGTTTTGTATGGGAATAACCGATTGAAAAGTGTCAATGAACTGAGATTCTTCATGTTGCAATCAAAATATGGTAGGGAAGATGGGACTCTTAATATGTCAAGAAACTTTGACTAGAGTGCATTACCACCTTGCACTGATAGTCTTCGGCAACATTTAAATCGAGTCAGCAACCAGGTTTATATTTGGAAACGGGCACATATTGCTAAACCTGATATGCCTCAACCAGTCAGTGGCCATATAGAGATTCATGGTAAAAATGATGAAATGATACGACATTGGACTAGTGAAAATATCATGCCAGTTCAACTTGGTGATGTTCTTGAAAACTTTGATTGTGAATCTGATAGTGATAATGATAACGACCATCGATATTTAAATAAAATATCAGCTGACACTAACAATTCTGATAAGAATTCTGATGAATATTTCGGTAGGGGTTAATAATTAGAGTATCCCATTTAGGAACTCAACATTAACCCTTAATATTTTTCATGTTCCTACCAAAATGATTCTAGAAATAAAAGATTATCAAATAGCAAAAATGCAACTTATTTTTTTTCATTTTCTAATAAATTTTTACAATCCAAAAATAATTTATGGCTTTAAATAACCTAAAAAAGTGTGATACTCCCTAAAAACAAATCGATCAATCAATCAATCATGTATATATATATATATATATATATATATATATATATATATATATTTCAGTAAGATGTGAAAAGAAATTATCTTTTCAAACAATGCATGTTCAAATTTAACGAACTTTTCTTCAAACCTTATATATATATATATATATATATATATATCGCGGTGAGAGTGTGTGGCTATGTATGTATGTGTGTTCGTATGTGAGTGTGTATACACATAGATAATAATATTTTGTTTTTCTTTTGAAGTGGTTTTAATGCATTCACCCGCTTCCTATATAATTTTCTTGTTAAAAATTGACTTTGTAAGTACGTTTTATGCATGGGACTATGCGTCTCTATATTGCGTATATATATATATATATATATATATATATATATATATATATATTGCGTATATATATATATATATATATATATATATATATATATATATTGCGTATATATATATATATATATATGTATATATATATATATATATGTATATATATATATATATATATATATATATATATATATATATATATATATATATGTGTGTGTGTGTATATGTCTGTATGTATGCTAAAAAAATGTATGTATGTTATAGTTAAAAATTACCACATGAGCGCCAACAGATATTATTTATATCATTGAATGTTCTATCATTCTTTATCTTTTCACAATTTCGCACGAGTTAAATTGTAAAAAAGTCCTTCCTTTAATTTTGTTTATTATTCTCTATATAGGAAATATATATGCAAATTTACATAATGAAATCTCACGGGGAATATATATGTATATAATAATATGCATGAGGTATTCAAAATAATCTTTGAAAAAATGTACACATTACCAGCTTTTCAAAAACAAATGATAAGGTAAAAAATTAATAATATACGCACACGTTCGTGCACACGCACACATACACAAAGGTATACACACACACACACACACACACACACACACACACACACACACACACACACACACACACACACACATATATATATATATATATATATATATATATATATATATATATATATATATATATATATATATTCTAATCAATTTCCCCTTTAGGGCACAAGGGGTTACTAGGCGAGGAAGAATTAGAAACTTTAATAAGGAGCAAGAACAAAAGAAGAGTAATCAGGAAGATGGTAGATAGCGATTGACATTACATTTAAATTTTTGAAGATTAAATTTGGCTGGAAAGCATGGAGTTGTAAGCGGGTTCCACAATCGAGAAGTACGAGAAAAGAAACAGTTAGCATAGAACTTACGCTAACATCTAACCAACTCAACTGTATATTGGTGAAATCTCGTCACCAATCTACCATTGCTCTTAAATTCATAAAGTCTAGGTATCCTGACGAAAGCTCATCCGAACAATTGTCATGGAGGTGTTTTTATTGTTACATTCTCGGTCCTCTATTATATTTTTAAATTTCTGTACTTTTAGTATCTTCGATTCGTCGTTAGTATCTTGGGATATTCTTACATAATATATGGTTACGATAGAAGGGGAACATATACTTGAGAAAAAATGAAAAATATTCAATAATATTGTTAATAAATACTGACTCGGTCAGATACTAATGCCTAATATCATTTAATTTTGAAATATTTGTAACAATTTCTAAATTTATTTTTATCTACAGACCATAGAAGTCAAAATGAAAGTGTGCAATTTTCCCACTCGAAAACCTCTTTAAAAATTAATTTTCTCTATAGACACATGTAGTAAGTAAAGGAGTCATAGAATGTCGCTTTCTGGATGCTGAATGTACTACAACTATTCATAGGAATTTATTGAAAAACCTGCATATGTATGAGCACTATAAAAAGAGCAGAATTAATGTCATTCCCATGAACAAAGTGACAAGCCCTGCAGTAGAAGTTCAGCTATTTATGTGAATGACGATAAAAACAAATAGACCTATGATATCATTAATGCTGACAGAAAAATAATGATTACGAAACGATGTGAAAGATCTCAGCTCAGCTGCAGTTTAGTGTTGCCTCTTGGTTATTCAAAAGTTTGGACAAAATGGGTCAGGGATATCATGAAAGAGAATAAAAAGAGATTGAACAGTTATCTATCTATCTATCTATCCTTCTATCTATCTATCTATCTATCTATCTATCTATGTGTGGGGGCATCTTTGTATGTATGCGTGCATGTATGTATTCGTATATATATATATGTATATATATATATATATATATATAAATATATATATATATATATATATATATATTCGTCTATATATGTATTCCTATATATGTGTGTGTATGCTTATATATATACATATATATGTATTCGTTTATATATTTATTCGTATGATTAAATATATATATATGTATTAGCATATATACATATATATGTGTGTGTGTGTCTGTGTGCGCACGCATATGCATGTGTGTGTGTGAGTGTATGTACTAAATAGCAGAAAAGATCCACGTAGGCATGTAATGACTGAAGCCAATAATACAATAGGGAAACTTTAAGCGTTCAGAAAGTATATTGTGAAAATTGGCGCGCGATATTCATGTCTATCTGTTCTGACCAATTAAGGTAAAAAGGCTCTTATTTAACTTAAATTATCTTTATACTTTACGGCCCATCAACACTCATGAAACCATCATTTTCCCAGTAAATCGTTCTGCTTTCCCAATCAACCTTACCACAAAAATATCAATTGCCATGTTATGGTTCTGCTTTTACTTTTCTTTTTTAAAAAAAAAAAAAGAAAAAAAAAGATATCCTGCTTTTTCCTGTCTTTGTTTTTTCTTATTTACTACATACGTATACTCTAACGATGGTAATAACTTATATATTGTGAATAGCAATAAACTTTAACGAGGGCGATAAAATACAGGCAGAAAATTTATATAATTTGTTTTATATTCTTACTTTAGCGAAAGCAATTATTTATTTGATTATATTATCAAACATCTCTTTTGTAACAGGACAATGATCAAATGGCAGAAAAAGATTAACTTGCGTTATAATTTTTTATCAAACAGCTATTACATTGTAGGGTCCCTTCTCACGCATTCAGTTTTTGGGGGATTTTAGAAAGAAGCAAATATAATATCACGCATCTGTTAACTTTCGTACTTTCAAATAAGGACTCATTTCAGTTTAATTAATAATGGTTTGTGTCAAGTAATTACCAGTCAATATATTTTAAATAACGCTCAATTTTCAAAGCGAATAACTTTTAACTTAACAAGAAGCCACTTTCTGCATTCTTGTAAAATCTTCGAAGCAAATTAATTTTCCTGCCTATAACTCGTTTTCGAAACATTTCGCCTAAAACATTACCCGTTTTTTTTGTAAATTTTTAAAAGAAGACTTTTTTTTTCAAGAAGCGCCGCTATTTTTTCTAGCCCCGATTCGGTTGTTCGCTCCTGCGTCGAATCGTTTTTCAAGATGGGACCAAGTACTCCTAATTGCCTTCTGCTAAACACATCTCCAGGTCGTGTCCGGTTTGATATACCACTACTGTAAGTAGATGTTTAATGTTACCAGTTCAAGTGGTTTCTCTCAATGACCAAGACGAATCCATTTGCTAGTGAACTCTCTAATTCATTCCCTCTTCGTCCACCATCCTATTGTGCCTCATCCCGCCTTAAGCTTACATTACAAGGAATACTAACAATTGATGCTGTAATGACTGTTAATCAAGACGCCGGGGAGCCATCACCGCATCAGCTAATGGCGGTAAAACTTAAGACCAGATAACTTTGCACGCATAAGTGTTAAATGGTGTTTCTGAATGAAGAAAACAACGTTTCTTAGTTCATATGAGTTCTTTTAGAATTTCCGCCTTTTTTTTTGTTAAATACTTTCTCGGTTTAGAGCTATACGATTGTTGTTCTTATTTTTATAATTTTTCTATCACTTGTCTCTTCTTTTAAGTACCGTACACCCAGTTTCAGGAATTGGGCGATCAAACTCTCCATAACTTCCGGTTCCTCTCCTTTGTATCACTTAGTAATTTTTGCTAATCTACCATCTCTGTATCTTCTTCTATGTACTGCATCCTTTCAGAACATAGGCGATCATGGCTCTCCACAACTTCCTATCTCGTGTGGCTTTTAGCAGTTTCTCTTCCTTTAGTAAAGCTCCCACTCTCTTTCCGCTATCCGTTCACACAAGCTTGTCAGATAAGTGGCTCGCTTCCTTCTCCTATCTCTTTTCCATTCAATATGCCATTTGAGGTTTTTTTTTTATCATTGCAACACAATAAAGACATTAAATTCAAGAGTTACTGAGTATAGGAGAATATGAGAAAAGGGAAACATTATTAAGGAGAGAGAAAAATAAAAGAGCAGTAATTAAGAAGACAGAAGTTAACGATTGACATTATATTTAAACTTTTGAAAATCAAAGTTAACCGGAAAGCAAGAAACTGGAAGAGTTCCACTTTCGAGAAGTACGAGATAATAAAGTCTTATAGAGCTTACGGATACAACTAATCATTTCAACTGTAAGATGAAACCTGGCCACCGATCAAGTTTTCTAAGCCGCACCTCCCCATTATATGTTCAATAAATTTCAGCTTTCCTTTCCTGGCTGAGTATATATGTACTTTCTGTTGCCATTTTCATTAAGGCATTATTGCTGCTTACTCGCTCCGTCCAGGGAATTTTCATTATATTTATACAGAACCCAATTTCTAGCGTCTCTCGTTTTTACCTTCTTCGCGTCGAGAATGTTTAGAATTCACTATCATTCCTTTAGACAAACTCCTTAAATAGGTTACTCATTGTTTCCTCTGTCCTTTTAATATGTCCTGTGTGTGTCAGATTCTAAACCCTTCTTCCTCATTATGTGTCCCATTTCAAGTTTTTCTTTCTGATTCTAAATATAAGAATTCTTCTTGTCTCCTTTTTCCTTCAAATTTCCTCGTTGCTCACATGACATATTAAGATCTTGAAAAAATAATGTAGAAAAATGTGACCTGCTCTAACTCACGACAGCATATATGACTTCTCATGAAAATTACGAGGCTCTTTTAAGAGAATACATTTATTATTATAATAATTTTTATCATTTTTCCATAGGATAAACGTATTAGATTAAATCATAAACAATTTCCGTTTTTCGTTATGGACTTTATTCTTCAAAAAGTAATGTAAAATCACATTTTTTTTCATTTATATATTTACCGTTATTTGTAATAACTTGCTACCACTTATCAGGCAGCTCTTCGATATGTCTTCAGTAAATTTCGGTAGGTTTTTATGGGAAATGTTTTTCGATGAATTATTGAACAGGATTTTATTAGAAAAAATTCAGAACGTTATGTAGCGATCTTAATCGTTAATAGTCGCTTGATATTAGGTCAATATTGAATATGGCGACTGGAGTAGAAGGGACGAAATGAGTGACAATTTTTTTCCTGTGCTAATTTTGCTGCAGGCGGCCTTTCGTTGTTATGGAGGAGAACAAAACTGGCATGGCGCATTTCGACCAAAGTTATTATAAACACGTTGCAGCTGCTGAACATATAATTGTACATTTAATGTTTCATTGCGTTTTAAGAACTCTGTATGAATAATATCCCGACAATCACATCACACGGAATACATTACCGTTCTTACATAAATAATGATTCATAAAAGACTTTATTTTCAATTCTGTGTTCCTTGCGAACATGGCTCTCCCTAGATTTCATTTCGTTATTATCTATGAATTGCTTTTTCTTTTTGTGAAAGATAGTAAAATGGTTTCTTCACAATTTTGAATTCAGAATAGTTCTTCCTATAGACTGGCTGCCCTGCAATTTAAGCCATGGGTGGTAGGGAGAGTAGAATAAATAGGTGTATTTCTATTCCAAAGGCATTAGTGTAAAAGTGAACACCACAGACGAAGATGGAATGTCAACTCATGTCACCGATCCTATATTCCCCACCGATAATCGTTATACTACGTGCAAATTAATTAACCTATTCTACAGGTAACTTCGATCCAGATTTCACAGTTAGAAATTAACGAGATAAGAATCATGACCCGTGTTTTTATTTTTTTATAAAAAATGTAAATTCTGTCAAATTTTTTTCCAATTTATCTTTTGCTGTTAGTAAAGATATGCATAAATATATGAAAATGGATAAAATAATTTTATCGCACGAATCCTCTTTATTATTATAGTCAAGAAACATTGCAAAATGTGAATTACATTATTGACTTTTTTACTATTTTATATAATGGATTATAAAGAGAACTGACCAGGCAATTTATCTATCAAAAAGATATCTAAATCGATTAAAAATCTGTACTACCAGCTTTCAGCAAATAATTTACGCAATATTTTGTAAAGAACGTTTGAGACACTGATATCTCATAGGTTCTAGATATAAAGAAAGTGGTCCTTTCTGTTGAGTTTTATCAGAACACTTACTATTCCTTTGGAGAATTACACACACACAAACACGCACACAAACACAACACACACAAGCACACACTAAAAAAAAAAAGAAGAAAATCCGACCTTCATCTTCCCTTAAAAATATTCGACTTTCACCTTGTATCATCAATATAGCAATGCTCCTTTTGTCAAATTCACTGTTAGTTAACCTAACAAGCCATGTAGACTATTGTGAGGATCTTTGATCATCTATTATCTCAAACAACGTCTGTTTAATTCTTATAACTATTGTAATAGAAGAACATATGTCAGTAATAATCGCCTTTTCCCAGTACGCAAAAATGATGTGGCGACACGCTTCGGCAGTGAGCAAGTACATTGGTAATGCGTTAAACATTATGGTCAGGGAATTAGGATTTCGTTGACAAATTGTGGTATTCTTGTTACTGTGGTAAAGAATAGTATGCAAGAATGTGTCGTTATAATGAATGGATAATTGAGTGGGTCAATTAAATGTTGGATTCTACCTTCCCTTAATTTTAGCCATGTGATACATTTGTGGAAATATATTCATCAATAAATTCCAATACATTATGGTTACTGGATCTTCTTCGACCTTTAACGATGCACAAACGTTTCTAAATGTAAATGATATATTCTTTCATCCGCCTAAGAACAAGGATGAAAAATTACGTTCCTGTCATCACTCATTTCATTTGTGAAACATTTTATTATTGAAATTATGAGATTATCTTCGTGATGGTTTGCAGTAGACATAGAAAAAAATGTTGGAATGCTACAATCTATGAGACTTTCCTCAACGTCATTACATATTTTGTTTCAATATGAAAAGCGGGTATTTGTGCTGATACAATTTTATGTATCTAAGGTGTTTAATTGTAGTAAATTTTTCTTTCTTTCTTTTTATGTGCCATGTCCTTTCAGGACGTAGATGATCATGGCTCTCCACCTTCTTCTATCTCTTGCAGCTCTCAAGTTCCTTCCCCCTGCTTCCTCCACCAGAACACGTTCTGTCATCCACTTGCTTAAGTCCGCCAGGTATGTCACGCGTTGTTTTTCCTTGTCTCTCTTTCCCTCTGTTCGACACGTGAGTATCCGATTCTCCTGGCCCTCATTCCTCATTATGTGTCCCAGAAACTTCAGCTGCCTCTTCTTGATATTAAGTATAAGTCTCCTACTTGTTTGCAACCTCTCTAAGACCTCATCGTTGCTCACACGCCCGGTCAATGATATCCTTAGCATCCTTCTGTAGAACCACATCCCCGTCGACTCGAGTCTCTTCTTCATCTTTGAGGAAATCATTCAACATTTACTGCCGTAAAGAAGGAAAGATGGCACGTAACAGCTCAGTATTATTTTCTTTTTGCAATATCAGTCCTCCTATATGACAGTGAATGCTTGACAATCTCTTCACAGATGAAGATATTTGAGACAACAGAAATAGATTTAGAGAAGGATGCTGTGAATACCAAGGACTGTAAGAGAAATATGAAATTTCTAGGGAATATAATGAGTAAAGAGGGTTTGGGAAATTTTATACTCACAGGACAGATTCAAGGCAAGAGAGACATATGATAAAAAAACCAAGCGTAACTTATCTAGTAAGCTTAAATAAATGATTGACAGAACAGAGATCAGGAGAGATTGCGAAAAAATTACTAAGAGCTACAAAGAACAGGAAATTATAGAGACCCATGATATTCCAAGTCCTGTAGGAACACGACACATAGAAGAAGGCATTTGTCAGTCACAAGAGACTAGGAAGTATATTATGGTGGCTAGCCAATCACTGTTGAGTGATGCCTGTTCTCACACGTTTGGGTTTCATCAACACTCACAGAGACAATATGTGGTGTATTTCGCAACTATGAAGAGCGGTTTTTAAAAGACCAGTATGTTCAAATGATCGGTCAAAATGATGTGCGGGGCTTTTGAAAAGTTTGTTATACACAAAACTTGGGTCATGCTTTCATCAACTTCCATTAGGTCTAGCCATGGTATAAATTTCAGAAAGTTTCCAAATGTGCTGCATCATCTCCCCAGGCCTATATTATGAAATGAACCACAGTGAGATTCGAACCCGTGTCTTATGTCTGGAGAACTAACCTTCTAATCACTCGGTCACATGCCAATAAGGCTCTTATATGTCCGTTAAATTAAGCTTAGTAAATATCAGGCAAGGCATTTATCTGTCTATTATTTACTTAGATGAGTTTAAGCACATGGTCACATGTATGGGTCACTCAGGTAGAATCGAACTCACTACACAGCAATCCAACAAAAAATGTTTTGCTTCAATATCTATGCTTTAGCTGCCCAATCCTCACTTCCTATTCTTGAGAAAGTTCAAAAGCATTTACGCAGCCTCGTGGGGAATTATTATTTTCCCATTCTACGCCTCACAGAAGAACCGGTGCTACCCTCTCGCTACTCTATCTCTTTTTCCATAGCAGATTTTCAAGCTAACTACATTCCTTACTTCTACTAGTTCAAGCCTTTACGGCTAGGACCCTCCATCTCCCGTACACTTAGTCGACTCATCCCCATAGGCTTCGTATTCCATTTGTCAGGAAGAAGTTTCACTCAGACTGCTTTTTCCTCACAACTATTACGTCGTGGGATAAACGCCCGAGAGAATGTTACTCCGATCGCCAAAATCTCAAATCTAGAGCCAAACGTCATGTATCCTCCATATACTCATAATATACTCGTCTTACTTCCTCCTTAGAGAACCTTATTTATTAATACTCTACATTGAGTGGATCATGGCCCTGTATTGGTCGAACAATTGCATTAGAAATGTCATGATTGGTTGAGTGTTTTTATTTAGCGACCTATGGGTTACGGCGGAGTAATGGATAGCGGCTAATACTCTTCAGAAAGGTATTAATCCTTTTCTTCTCCCTCAGCTATGGGTAAATAATAGGACAGACCGGGTTCTATAGCCTTGGATAGCAAGTGGTCTTCCGCAGAAAGAAATGGCAACCTGCTGCGGTAAAAGATCTGCCTCGTAAGTTATATATCAAAAGATACATGATTGCCCAAGCGTGTAACACGCATGGCACATAACAGACTGAATGCCAAAATTTAGATATTTTGTACGCAATTTTTGTTTGTTTGAGATAATAATGGTTTAGTGTTACAAGTCTTACTAATTAACCCATATCTGGGGGGAAGAAGAGGTAGATTCATACCTTTTCCCAAGTGAATATAACGAAATGGTTCTCCGATTTCGAGCCATTATCCATTACACCACTAGCCTTTCCAAGCTAACAGCATCTGGTATTGCCAAGCAGTCACCCATCTAGGTAATGATCAGGCTCAACATAGCTTAACATCGGTGATCATAGGTAACTGGTGTTTCAACGTGATATGGCCGTAAGCTTAAAAGTGTAATGTTTAAGCAGATTAACTTAATAAATCCTTATCCAGATACCCCAGTGCTTCGAAATGGTTAGCGTGCTTGTCTTGCTGGAACAATTACGACTGAGTAGCGAGGGACCTGAAGAAATGGATAGCGGCTCGGATTGAGGAATAAGAGAGCCGCGTTCGAATTCCAGTCAAATCTATTACATTCACTTACGTGCTAATACCCTTCGGAAAGGTATGAATCCTCTTCTTCTCCCCCCAGCCATACGTAAATAGCAGGACAGAACGGGTTCTATAGACTTGGATGACAACTGGTCTACCGCAGAAAGAAACTGCAACCTACTGCGTCATGTATCTTGCGGTACATGATCGCCTAAGCGTTTTTCACGCATGGCACCTAACTGACTGAGTGGGTTAAATACTCAATGAATGGTCCGTGCTTTCGGGCTTGTATCGCATCTAAGCCCCGCTTAACATCTAATCTACGCTTAGGAAGTCACCATTATCCAGAGTCTAGGTATCCAAGATAATATATTCATGTTTTTGAGCTGTAAGTAATGGTATAAAATGTTATTTCTGAGTCAGATTGAGAGAAAAATAGTCAATTAAAAAATTGATTATTGATTTAATATTCACCCAGTTACGGCATTCATTCTATGGTTTGCAAATAAGTGCATGGGAAATGTCCCGGAAAAAAGTCCTAAACTTTTAGTTTTTGCTCTCGTTTTTCTTGTTAATCATGAATTTCTCTATATTTACTGACCCTACTTCTGATTGAAATATCTCTGTCGTGTTTCAAGAAGGGATTTATTATTCTTAATTAATCTTTGGTTAATTCCTATGATCAATCTATTTCTTTTATTCATTTCAGTTCCTTTCCTTTTATTAAATGAAATAAAAAAATGACCCTATCTCATTCCTCTTTATATTTCTCCCATTCCCCCTTTTAATCCATTCATAATCCTCTTTCATCTTTATTTAAGTTTAGAAAATTTAAAAATTCCCTATCCTTGCTTACTGTTTCGTCTGCTCTCGTCCATTTTTCCCCATTCGCTATTTTCAAAGTTCTTTTCTTCCCGTTCATATTCCTTTTACATCTTTCTTTAAGTCTTAATAATGCCACATTCTACGAACGACATATTTGTCCCCATTTGATTTCCTCCTTTATTTCTTGTCTTGGTCGTAAGCCTCTTAAAGTTTGCAAACTTCCTTTGGACTTTCGTTAAAAGACAGAACAACAGAGAAAATAATGATTTTTTGACGCTATATTTATAAATATTATTCGTTAAGGATATTATTAGTTGTTAGATGAAGGCACCTAAAGATGTATAACTTTATGGCAATTTCAAGTATTAAAATCATAAAAGTTATTTGAATGTTTATGAAAGCTATAAATAATACATTTAATTTCTCTACATTTAATAGTCTTAATAAATTTCAAGAAAGATTAATAGCAACGTATTTTTGTTTATATAATATATAAATCAGATAATATCGGGAAAATGACACGCGTTTTTGCTGCTGCGTCTTACGTAGTTATCAATTAAATACGTTTTAGTGAGTACAGTTTTGACGACATAATTATTTCATTCAAGAAGATATGAATAGAATCATAATCAATCTTAGACTAAACTGTGTATTCCTAGTGCAATCAATCAATTTCTAAATGTTTCCTTGTTATGTATCTAAAGTATCATTAGTGGTTGAAATAATTGTATATTTTAATTCCACACATGTCGACGAAGATCGTTTCTATGAAAAGCTATAATATCAAATGGTGAAATACAATCTTTATATCTCACCAGTATTTAATATATTTGCGTACTTGTAAAATATACAATTTCCACATAGAATAAAAATCTAACTTATATATATATATATATATATATATATATATATATATATATATCATATATATATATATATATATATCATTTATAATTATATATATATATATAATTATAAAATATCGATGTATAATAACAGAGCTTAAATTTCTACTAATAATAAATATGCATTTTTTTCGTACCAGTAGCACGAACCTATTCAATCTGCACCTGACTATTATATCGGGCATGAAACGCAGATTTGTGTTAGCGCTAGGAAACAAAATGTATATTTATTAGTAGTACACACACAAACACACACACACATATATATATATATATATGTGTGTGTGTGTGTGTATATATATATATATATATATATCAATTTTATTATTAGTACACACACACACAAGCACACACACACACACACACACACACACACACACACACACATATATATATATATATATATATATATATATATATATATATATATAAATTTACAGCAATCTGAGCCACTGGCGTATTTAGTCATAAATAAATAAGTAAAAATTAAATTTCCTCTCTGTTGGGAGTTGAGAGCATAGGTGTAAAATCTCCGACTGATGAGCTGTGATACACTGAAACAGTCTGTCTGTGAATATATATATATATATATATATATATATATATATATATATATATGAATTTGCAGCCTGGCTCTTAGAGCATTTCACCATTTCTGGCCTATCTTCTAATATGACACTGTGAGATACCTACTTACAAATGTGAAGGAAAGAAAAAGAATATAAATGAATTCGGCTAAATAAAAAAATCTAAAATTCACTCTGTCGTGCGCATGTCTAATCCTACCAACATAAACAAATTTAATTAGATGAAGTCCTGAAGGACAAAACACATCACATCTTTTTCAGTTTTGTCATACAATTTCCCTAATACTGTTCTTGATATATATATATTTCATATATATATATATATATATATATATATATATATATATATATATATATATATATATATATATATAAATTTAACTTAAATTAAATAAATTTAATTCATAAAGTTAACCATTCAGCCACAGAGAACTTTCAGTTCAAATTACTGCTTATAAACACACATTGGAGATTTTTCTCGATATATCATTTCTGCTCCGAAGCGTAACTTAACTTAAATAATGACAACATATATGGAATATATTAAATCCGACATATATTTTCTGTGTATACGTCATTTTTATGGATATAACTTATTTGAGTAAATGCTAGGTTTTCCATATGCGATACCAAGTGGATGAAAATAGACCAAAATGAATATGTATTTCACCAACTGATGTTGTGAGCCAATTTGTATAATAAATAAATAAAATGAATATTCATTAGAATATATATATGTGTGTCTGTATAAAATCTCATATATATATGTGTGTCTGTATAAAATCTCATATATATATATATATATATATATATATATATATATATATATATATATTCTGACCATACTATTAAAACTCGTAAATTTCAGAAATAAGTCATTCCTAAAAAAAATTTCGCTTGAAGATGGAACAGAGCCTACTTTAACTCAAGTCAATTCAAATATTATTTTGAAGTTTTCGGCTCTTGTTTTGAAACATGAGACCTCTTATGTAGCGAGTTGGAATCATATTTTTAAATAAATAATTATATATATATATATATATATATATATATATATATATATATATATACACACACTTATGCCTACGTTTGGTGTGCAACTCGAGTTTCGTTGGCTGCCCAACTCGTCGGGCACAAGATATCTTATTGTTTATTTTTAAAAAAAGTATACAGATACTCATGGAATAGACGCTTGTTCATAGTTGAAAATTAAAATAGCACAAAAATAGTACTAAATTAATACTCAGGTTTAACTACCGTAAATGTGGTGTAGGGATGAGTCAATAAGAGAAAAAAGGGTAATTGAAGTACGCTTGAAATTTAAAATTTGAACGATTTACGCTGTTCGTAAAAATGGTTTGTCTGGTTAAAGGGAGGAAATCTGTGTATGACTTAAAATAAGAGTGGGCGGAAAGTTAAAATTTGAAATTAAATTTAGACGAAAAGTGAATTATCCAGGATTACTATATTTTAAGAGAAACATTTTTCTATGTATACAACTAAACCTAAGTTCGTTTCGTTTATTTAGTAGATTTGAATTATTAATATTTTTTAGGATGAATAATTTTTCGTGTAAACATAGATTGCATCTGTCCACCCGTCTGAGAATGGATTGATTTTCCTAGTTATCTCATTTACCTAACCCTCTACTGATATATATATATATATATATATATATATATATATATATATATATATATATATATATATATATATATATATAAGTATCGATATACATTAACAGGCAAAGAATAATAATCAATAAAAATAATAGTAACTGAATAAAAGTAACTGAATGAATCACAAGACAAAAACTGTGTAGTGAAATTCTTCATGCGAAATAATAGTTTTTATTAATCTTTTAAGTAAACTAAGGTTAAAACTAGAGAGGCAAATATAAGAAACACTGCTTAAAGCTTACATTGCTAAAATAAAGAAAAGAGCGGAAACTCTCAAGACTTACATTTAAATGTTGACCTTCGATGTATATAAATTTAGACTGTCCCACTTGCCTTGTATAGTCTATTTTATTTCTGCTATTTTTATTATCTCACATTTTATCAATACTAATCTTATGAGGGAAGGAGATATATTGTATTGTCCTGGATGTAAATGTACCGTAGAGGATTCTGAAACTAACGCCTTAATAAATTTAATTCTGTTTTAATCAGTTTAAATCTGTTTTTATCTTGAAATTATTGCCAAAACTATTAAGATGAATGGCTAATGCACTGAGTGTATTATGTTGTAAAAAATCCTTTTATGTTTATATAGTCTTTTACTTAAATTAACACACACACACACACACACACACATATATATATATATATATATATATATATATATATATATATATATATATATATATATATATATATACATTAATGTTAATACAGGGTTGCAAAACTATTTTAATTAAAATTTAAGTTTTAAGATATACAAGCGCGTATTATCACTAATATTGCTTTGATCATTATGACCAGGGTTTTTCAAATATTCTCATCATGGCTTTAGAACGACCGAAAAATGGATCAACGAAAACTAAATAAAATAAAAAAAACAACGATAATAGAGCCTACGCAACACAAGCGCATGCAAACTTACATGTATATATATATATATATGTATGTATTCAAATGCTTATATATATATATATATATATATATATATATATATATATATATATATATATTCGTTTATATATCTATTCGTATAATTGTATAAATATATATGTATTCGTATATATATATATATATGTGTGTGTGTGTGTGTGTGTGTGTGTGTGTGTGTGTGTGTGTGTAGTTAAGTAACGAAAAATCCGTGTGGATAATCCCAAGGAGGATGAAATCCTCAGAGCTAAATGTTAATTCAGAGCGAATAATTTAATTTAAAGAAAAACGGACCACTTTATGGATGACAAAACTTAGTCTGGGAGAGGAGGCATGGGGAAGGAACTTGTTGAGAGATGCAATGGGTAGAGGGAGGTGGAGAGCCATGATCGCCTACGTCCTGAAAGGCATATAAAAAGAACTTGCTGTTGCCAATGTGTTTGTTTGTTCGTTTGTGTGTGTGCGCGCGTGTGTGTGCGTACACATATATACAATACAGGTATTTCGTTTATTCTCGCTTCAACGTAAGGATTTTACAACGATTCTCTGGTCATATGCAAGTAAATCATTATAAATGATATATTTTATTGCTTATTAAACGAAGTACTTTTGTTGTTACAAATAACGTCAGTCTTGATTTGCAAATGGATGAAGCAAAAAATGTTGGAGTAAAAGAGAATTCAAAGAAAATGAGAAAAACCACGCAAAAATAAGAACACAGTTTATTTAATCATAATGTGTTTTTAAATGCAGAAAGCATTCAGAATGATACAGCACATTATTCGGCAACTGATAACTGAAAGTCAAAGAAAATCTTATCCTGATGTATTATACAATATAAATACATAATTACAAATGTGTGGATGCGTGTGTGGTTGTGTGCATCTATGTGTATGAGTGCATGAATACGCGTGTTCGAGTATTTAAATTTAGAGGGAATCAGAAATAGATACAAATTTAATCGATAGATATACCGTATATTAAAGGATATATATATATATAAATAATATGAATATACATCTACATATATCATTAGTGCAGGCATAAAAAATTGTTTTGAAATAGGGTATGGAGATTTTGGCTAATTTTGAACTGCTTTTTGTGTGCCGAATCCAAAAACATAATATTTATTTTTCCACAATTTGCTTTTGTTTTCACTGCTGTAGGGTACGATGGCAAAAAGCCGGTCATGGTTCGGTTAGTTCAGTGTAAAAACATGATCATTTGAAGTTGAAAATCAATCTTAGTGTGAACTAAAACGCAAATTCTTAAATATTAAAGAAATATATTGATTAAAATTGGAATATTTAGAGTAATTGGCAGTTATGGTAAGAACATTCGCTTATTTTATTTTCGTGAATGCCAAGTAGATTTGTCCCGTTTGAAGTTCCAGCAGTATTCACCTATTATTCTTGATACCGTTCCTTAACATCCAGGTGAAATCTTTCCCCGAGTTTATCGCTAACATTACCTAAATTAAATTATATTACTGTTAAACTTAGGTTTCTCATACAAATGTATGACGCAGACTGTAAAGGCATTATATCCAAATAATAATTATTATATTGTTTCCAATTTACAACTAAGAAGTATACAATTGCATTGTCATTTTCATCATGCATCTTCGTAAAACCAAACTATAATAATAAGTGTAATTAACTTTTATAAATTTCCAATAAAATCAATAAAATCTGGTTATATTATATTAAAATCTGGTAGTGCTGAGGCGCATGGGTTATTGATAAGGATGTTTTGGCTTCGAAACCAAGTCTAAATTCTATCAGCTGATGATGACTTTGCAAGAGGTATTACTGCTTGTGGATATGAAATTCTATCTATCTATCTATCTATCTATCTATCTATCTATCTATCTATCTATCTATCTATCTATCTATCTCAGTTTGCTCATATCTATCTATCTATCTATCTATCTATCTATCTATCTATCTATCTATCTATCTATCTATCTCAGTTTGCTCATATCTATCTATCTATCTATCTATCTATCTATCTATCTATCTATCTATCTATCTCAGTTTGCTCATATCTATCTATCTATCTATCTATCTAGCTAGCTAGCTAGCTAGCTAGCTATCTATCTGTCTCAGTTTGCTAATATCTATCTATCTATCTACAATTCAAAAGAAATGTTAACATAAACAACACCCTATGCGCGTGTAAGCTTGATTAAAAATATGTATTATATATAATATATATTAACAACTGCAGAATTTTAAACATGTCGGAACCAAATATTCTTTATCTCATCGGTGATGTAACCAAACTCTAGACAATTACACAAATTTAGGTTAATGTGAGATTCTGCATTTCATAATGAAGGCATTTTAGTTCTATTTCGAAAATATCTACCCGTAATAACCACCGGTGAGTTTTTATTGTTAACTAGTTCTTAATAAGTACTCCAACTTCGAAGTTTTACTTTGTCACTAAAGAATATATACAATATAATACATTTATGAATTTAACATTTTGACTTTATTCATTGAAGAAATATATAGGATAAAGAGATCGCTTTTTTTTCTCTGGGCTATCAGTAATATACATGCTCTAAAATTATAGATTGTAATTAATTTTTTTATAGAATTATTACAAGAGGCACAATGGTGAACAGAGAATGTTTTCAATTACAAAACCCTATTTTCAATATACTAGCTTTAGCTATGCATTTTTATCACGGACGAACAAAAACTTTTCATTTCGTGAGGTGACATCAGTTCAGTGCTGTTTGGAATATGGCATGTCTCTGACATCGTTTTCGCCACTAGAGAAATACTTTACTCTCCAACAAAATGTCTTCGTGTCAAACTTTTAGTCTCCATAAACGTTTGGTAACCGTTGATGGAGATATTTTTTTAATAGATTTCGTTGACACATTTCACATGAGTATATTATAAATATATAAGTATGGTAATGGAATTAAAATATTTTTCCACTGCTGCCGTATGAAAAAGTATGGAAATTACTAAAAATTGTTAGACTAAGTAGACTAAAGATTTAGGTCTTCAATAAAAGTAGTTAAATAATTAAAAAATACTTTATTAAAATATATAGTGGAAATTTACTATAGGCACAGCGAGTAGAAATAATCATTTTTTCAATTTATTTTCATACCTATTAAATTTTATAAAAGTGAATATGTTGGTCCAGTTTGCAATATAAATTCATTATAAAATCTCCATTCCTGCGGAAGCCAAAAATAAATATGCTAATGTGACTCGATTTCTTAAAATGAAAATAAAATTAAAAATTCGTAATTTGGATTTTTTTTTTCATATATTACTATCGATTAACCACTCTAGATTAAGAGGTTAAATTTTTCTTCCATTTTGAGAAAACACATCGTGTGAGCAAATTTCTTTCAACTTGCGTAGGGGAATCAATTTATAATTAAATTATATAACCAATTGGACATCCATATTAAGTTTTATTATAAAACTTAATAAAATATTATTTTCGATTTTCCTGATCTGTAGTGATTAATCTATTGTTTAAGGTTGGTGCAAAAATAATGTCGGTTTGAGACGTTAAAAATTACGTCAAAAGCCGACATTATTTTTGCACCAACTTAATATATATATATATATATATATATATATATATATATATGGAGAATCAAGCAGCTCAGTTCAAAGAATTGGGCTGCTTTACCCTCATACGTTATAATTTAATTATTAACTATAATTTTTAAAAGAAATATGATATGCGAAGAAAGCGTTTAGCATGAGGTTTTATTTAAAATTCCAGATGGGCACGAGATTCCAGAATCGTGTCAACTGATTTCCCTAGGAACTCTTGTGGTATGGAATACATAATTTCTTGTATTCGTCCTTCAAGTTCTTCCAAAGTCTTGGCTTGGTATTATAGACTTACTCCTTTAACTAACCCCAAAGAAAAAGTCACAGGTTATTAAGTCAAGACTCCTGACTGAATGGTCACTCACTAGGGACTTATTATTTTCAATATATATATATATATATATATATATATATATGTATATGAAAATTTCTCCGAATTTCTGAAGCAGGCATTTATAGAATAAATTGCCAAAACTGTTCCTCTCAATATATTGGAGAAACAAGTAGAAGTTTGAGAAAACGCATTTATGAGCACAAAAGAGACCTCACAAAAAACAACTTAGCTAATGCACTAGTCATACATAGAAATAAATTCAACCATAATTTTGATTTAAAAAATGCTACACTCATAAAAAAAGAAAATAACTCACTCAGAAGGAAAATTCTGGAGAGTGCCGCCATAGTAAACTACCCAAATATTAATCTACGCCCAGGTTTTTCCCTATTTCACCTTTCTTAACAAAATTAATGCTCTTACAAACAAATATACACAACAGATTCATAAAATCAAAAGAAAATGGTTGAATACATCAACACAATTATAATGACAATATTCTCCACACGTGACAATTACTGACGTTATTTTTCAGTTAAAAATATGAAAATAGCGTTTCTCTACATTCCAGTTGCTAGGTACATTCTGTTTTTGTTTTTATTAGTTACTTTGTTCATTTAATTTCATTTTCGTATTTTGCTTTGATAAAGTCTACATTGGACGAAACGCGTCAGCAATTACCAGTTTTCCTATTGTCATTTTTATTCATATATATATATATATATAATTTTTTTTTGTTTAAAAATATGATTCCTTCGCTACATAAGTGTTCTCATGTTTCAAAAACGAGAGCCGAAACCATCCATATAATTATTAAAATTAAGTTGAATTTAGGTGTTTAGTCCCGTTTCATCTTCAAGCGAAATTTTAGGAATAAGCTATCTCTTGGTTTACGTGGTGTTTTTAGGCATGGTCCGTTGTGAAATTCATTATTGTGGGAGTGTCTAGGTTTGTTTTCTTCGTTAAGTGGTCAGAGAATTAATTCTTATCTATAGATTCATCATCTTCTGAGAGGTTTTACTAAGGTTGGGCAGGGTGTCTATTTCACGGCCAATGTTGGCGGTCATTCTCTAGTTAGTTCCCAGTGGGGGGTATGTTTATGGTGCGTCTACAAGTCGTTATGTGTCGGGAGGATTGTGTTTTATTATTGTCTATCTGATTTAATTCTTTCTCCATTATACATCGTTTGTCAAAAATATATATGGTAAAATAAAAATCAAGTTTAAGTCATTTTATTCGATTTACGTCTGTTTGCCAATAATATTGAAGTCGTAATATCACTAAAAAAGCGTTAAAAGCACATAAAATCCTGTTACTGCGCAATAAATAAGAAAAAGATTATATAAAATCATATTAAAACACGTACATTTACAGTAAATGTTAATATAATCATCAAAAATCCTAGAGAACAAAATATGAAAACACCTGTGACTCTGTGTTTTCGTCTTATTTAATGGTACTTAAGAGCTTCACGGTAGTTCCAATATCTATATTTTGGCGTCGTAGTCAGAGCCACTCGTGATTCCCGCGAAAATGAAATCCAGTTCAGTTTAGGCATACGCACGGTATTCATCTGCTTATCACCTACTCTCTCATTCTCATTCATTTGTGACTTTATATGCAAGTGCAGAGCGTCATGCTATAACGCTGGATGATAAACCTACTACAATAAAACGCCATGAAAAAGGTGAAAAGTTTATATCGATTACTCGATATTTTGCATTGAGTCGGACAACTGTATCGACGATTGTTCACAATAAGAATAAGATTTTGGCATATATCAAACCTGATGCCCCAGGCATGAAGAATTCTGTTATCAATAAGAAAGGAGGAAAATTCTTTGAGGAAATGAAACAACTTCTTTCTACACTTTCTTATCACTCTATTAAGAAGAAAAGTGAAAGTGCATCATCTGACGAACAAGTAGCAGCCAATTTTCCTAAAAGATTAGCTAAGATCATCGAAGAAAACGGGTTTCTTCCTGAACAGATTTTTAACGTTGACGAAAATGGATTTTATTGAAAAAAAAATTGCCAGACCGTTCATTCATTGCTAATGCTAAGCATAAAGCTATATCGGTGGTGAATTATTTTATTGTAGAACATATCATAAATGTGTGTGTTTGGGCATCTCGAGGTGGTGTAATGATTAGAAAGCTTGTCTTGCTAGATCAATTACGACTGAGTAGTGAGTTCGATCCTCACTGGGTGCCCCCTAGTTTCGGCCTTGTGTCACAGCTTAGAAAATCACTATATATATATATATATATATATATATATATATATGTTAAAGTTCTCAGAATAAATCTGTAGAGAGGGCAAATTGAATGAAATCGACAGTAGGAAAATAGTACGTAATATTTGCCGACAATGCGTTAAAGTTCTTTAGTGAAGACAAATTGAATAAAATATGGTTCGACATATATAGCTAACAGAGTGTAATAACGAATATATATATATATATATATATATATATATATATATATATATATATATATATATATATATAAAGGAAGTGCGGGTGGTATAATGGGTCGTGACTTGGAATGAAAAATTAGAGTTCGTTACATTCACTTATACGCAAATCCATCTCTCCTTTGGCTTTCTATCAATTAAATAGTAGGGGATGCTGTACTCTTTAGCCTTTGCTGATAACCAGTCTAGAAGAAGATCAACCCTATATTCGAAATCTGAGGAGGGATTTTTGGGGACCTAGTGGACACCATTTTTCTGCATTCAAGTTCTTCAGGAAAGTGTCAGTGGAACTGCAAATGCCTTTAGTACTATAATTAATTCATATGTGCGGGTAGTTAGACTGTTCAGTTCCAGGAGCTGAATTGTTAGAGCACCATTCTTCAAAGCCTACATTAGCGTCTATCATATATATATATATATATATATATATATATATATATATATATATATATATATATATATATATATATATATATATATATATATATATATATATATATATATATATATATGTATTGTTTTAAATAATTGTATATTCTCACATAATCGTATACTATGTTAAGTAGCTCTCTTGTACTGGGCAACCCCAAGGGGCCGGGGTCTTAATTAGTGTCTGTCACTGTCAACAAGTACTTTGTAATTTAGTAATGGAATTTACAAAAACAAAATGCACATTAGAATAACAAACATTGTAAATAGCCATACAACTTTTTACCCCGGGAGAAATTTGTTTTGAAGAAGGAAATGAAACAAAATGCAAAATATTCTTTAAAACTTCATGGAACATAATATGCTATTAAAGTCTCAATATGCCGGGTTCTAAAAAAAAAAAAATATTTTAAAAGTATTTTAGCGTTGGTCGTCGGATTACACTATGTTAACCTCGCTTGTCTGTACTATTATCTCTTAACTTATAATGACAGACAAGTGGATAGAACGAGGGCATATCGAATATATATATATAAAAAAGACGTTATGGCAAACAAATATTGAAAGGGGAAATGATGGAGTGAATAAAGAAGATGCGAAGGAGAAAGGGGTAGAAATAAAGGAAAAAGAAAAGGGCGAACAGAAGTTAAAATCAGGAAGAAGGAAAAGAAAACATTGACAGAGGGAGAAGAAAAGAACGTATAAATGTAGATAAATAAATAAAGAATGTAGTAAAGAAAGTCTAGACGGCTATTCAAACGAAGAATATGAAGAAGAATAATATGTAGATAAACGTTAACGAAAAAACGGATTCATTTTAAAAAGGGCCCAGTTGGGTTTATGACGAGCGTATAACGAAGAGATCGCACTATAAAGCAGAATAGAAAAAATAAAACAGCATAAATTTAAATGTGCTGCTAGGCTGGCATCTCAGTCCAACTCTTTCACTGTCAAAACAGTTAAATGTAGCCGTCTCTTCTACTCCAATAGCTTCATGTCTCGCACTTCCCGTCTGTGGAATTCCCTTCCTCTTACTTGCTTCCCTGATAGCTATAATCTCCAAATATTCAAATGCAATGTCAATCGATATCTTCAGATGCCGTCATCTATTCTTCGTCCTTCTCTTCATCCTTTCCTCTATCATACCTCTTTACTCTTGCTCCCAATCCTCTGTAACCCCTTGCGTGTTAGTGGCACTCCCGCCTTGTTTGGGGTGAAATGCTTTAAAAAAAAAATAATAAAAGATTAAAGAGAATACGAAGAGAAAAAAAGATTCAAAAGGAAGTAGGGAAGAATAATACAAAAAATTAGAATACAAAATATAAAGAAATATGAATAAAAAGGAAAGAAAAATAATATAACAAAAAAACTTCTTTTATGTACGGCTGGAAAGGCGGGTGCGAATTTCAATTAAATTCGTTACATTTACTTACACACAAATACCCTTGGAATATATCTGAATTCAGCACCTCTCCCAGCTATGGGTTAAATAACAGAACTTTATTCACTCCATCATTTCCCCTTTCAATATTTGTTTGCCATAACGTCTTTTTTTTTATATATTCGATATGCCCTCTTTCTATCCACTTGTCTGTCATTATAAGTTAATAAGAGATAATAGTACAGGAAAATAAATCTTATTGTTATCTAAAATTTGTTAATGCAGTATCCACTCACAAAATGTATTATACTTACAATCCAAAATAAGTTTAGGATTTAAATGACTCACAAAATATAGACATGCAGTAAAAACTAATCAGTCAATATTTTGTGTCGTGCCTCTTTAGGATATTGGCGACCATGGCTCCCTCCGACTTCTTATTTATACAAATCATCTACTCAGCTTTTGAGTATATACACGTTTCTGTGGACATAATTACTAGAGGCTGAGATATGTTGGTCTTATGCTGTACTTTTGTTGAGGTTCTATTTTGGAACACAGATTTCTTTAAGAAATTGTAGAATATTTATGTATTAGTGTTTTGAAAAAGTTCTTTCATGTTCATTGATTTTATCTAACGGCATATCAATATCTATGAGTTAGTAAATAGACCATGTATACAATTGTGATAACAGGATAACATATCTCATATTGTTATTACTCCAAAGCTCTCAAGAAAATTATATTTCGGTCATTTAAACCCATAAAGAATTGATATGTCGTTAAACAAATAAATAAAATCAATCAGTCTTGCTAACGACCATAAATTCTGTCTTTTTACAGTTGATAGTTAGTCCTTTCTTCTCGCTTTCCATTACCATCTTATGTAGGAGTTTTTGCCATTTGATTTTAAGTATCTATTTTTTGGTTTTTATCTTCCATTAAACTTCCACGTTGATGGATTACGGATTTCTCGACATCTTCATGTAGAATCTCAACTCTATTGATCCTGGTTTTCTCTTTGTGATGCTTATAGATGCTTGCCATGAAATTTGGCATTCAAATCTTGAAAAGTAACCCAGAGTAACGATGAAAACTGTTATAAGTAAGCTTCAATTAAAATGTCTGGGAATTAGGTATTTATAACTTTTTTAAAAAAATGGCGAATTTTGCAGGGAAGCCGTAATCTGTTTCACAAAGGAACGAAGTCATTAGTTTATAATAGTAAGAGAGTAATTGAAATCAAAGGCTTACAGCTATATAATATTACAACACATGTTCCCGTACGATCATCGAAGTTGTTAAACGTTAAGCCTGGTCATTACTTAGATGGGTGACCGCACGAGAATGCATTCATTATATTCTCTTACACGCAAATACCATTGGGAATGGTATGAATCTAACTGTTCACACTAATTTTATGGGTTAATTAGTAAGACTTGTATCACTAAGCCATTATTATCTCCAAAAAATTTTTCAATCTAAAAATATTTTCTTGCTTCAAATAACCTGCAAAGGGTCGATAAGCCGTAGAACACGAATCAATCAATAATTGAGATCAGGGTGAAAACCATTATTATAAGAATATAAAGCTATTGTAATTATTAACTGATAAAATCTTTAGCTGCATCTATTTTATTTTTTACTTATATTCAATAGCAAAAAGAAGTGGGTGTTAAATAAACATGAAAATCGTTAATGATTATCAACAAACCCATACTTCCTTCGCCAAGAACCGATCTTACTAATGTCGCTTGTGAGGCCAGCTTACTAACCATTTTTCTATCACAAGCACGGCTTGATCGGGAATGGTAAGCAATCAGAAAGAGGTTGCGATAGACACATGTGAAAAACAGATAAATACATCGTTTCTGAATGAGAGAATCGTTGATATTAATCAGCTTGAAAGAGTTGCCTGCTCTCCTAAAGTTACGTAGTTCTCGCTATGCAAAGTCGAATGCAATTTATCATCGTCGAAACGGCATAATGAAGCCTAACGGATTTTTCTTTTTACATGCCTCCTTGAATATTATTTTCCGTTAGAGCTAATTACGTACAAATAAAGATCTTTCCCCCTTGTGCAGGGCTTTTGTTAAATTGATGACAAACAACTTCAAGAAAATGCCTATGCGAAGAAGCTAAGGACTGCGAAGGGTGACGAGTCTGGCTTTTTGAAGAAAAAGTCAATTATATTAATTATTCGACAAGTATTGCAAATTAATAAGTTAATTCTTTTTTGTCGGCCAGAGACATTTTCTTATCCAACAGAAGAGTAGTTGGAATTAAAGAAAATATGACTGGAATGGCGGAGAGAAAGATAGAAAAAAAAAATAAGTAAGAAAGAAAAATGATAAAGTGAGAGAAATAAAGAAAACACCCGAAAGAAGATGATGTAAAATGGAAAGATAATTGCAAAGAAGGGGATCTTGAGAAATATAAAACATAAAAAGAAGGGGATTAGAAGAAACGCTGAGAACAAGATATGGGGAAAGAGAGAAAAAGGAAACAAATGAACAGAGAAAGAGACATATTGAAACACAAAGGAAATAGAAAGAACATAGACTGAAAGAGAAGATGGCGTTTTTAAAATTAGGACAAAATCCGAGCGAATAAATGAATAAAAAAAAAAAATCTCAATAGATAAATGAATATATAAATGATAACAAAAAGAAAAGGGAACGAAAAATAATGGCGGAGAGAAAAGAATAAAGCAGCAAAGAAGCAAAATAAAGAGAAAGAAAAGGCGGAGCATTGAGTAAAGAAAGAATGAAATAAACAAGATGAAAGGGAATGAATAGAAAATGAAAGAAAACTCAGAATGAAAATATTGAATTGCACGTGAATGGCAAAAAATAAAAATCAAGCAAGAAAATCCATAAGTAAAAAGAAGGAATACAATATGTATGAAAAACAAAACAAATAAGCCAAAGAATTTTGAAAATAGATTTCGCGAAAAAAATGAACGAATCAAAGAAACAAAAGAAAAGAACAGTAAGGAAGACAAGAAAATCTAAAATGAAATCACATAAAGATTTTTGTATAGATTTGTTAATTCTAACTAACTTAAGATAACTAATTCTAAAGTATTTTATTTGTAAGATACAAGCAGTATCTATCATCTAGAAGTGATGGATATTGCATTCCAGACGTCTTTTCTTTTTCCAATTACTTTATTAAAGGAAAAAAAAATCACTTGCATACAACACAGATTAAAATTCTTTTTTCTCTCTTTCTGTGCTATCTTTATGATATTATACTTAGAGGGCGCCGTCCGTCTGTTTTAGATTTATCGTATTTCCTTGTAACACAATTGGAAAACAGAAGTGAGAAGAATAGACTTATATTTGTCAGCATCTGCGTGCCTTGTGGGCTGAAAACAACGAGCGGTCGAAAACGCGGGAAACATTTTTGAATTCCATGTGGAATTGAAATGAAATTAAAGCCATTCTTTATCTCTATCGAGTGCAAAGGTTGTTGTTCGGTAGGGACGATATGTTTTGGATGTTACATTAAGGTTATAGCAGGATTTGTTACAGGATTAGCAACAAATGGCATAGAGAAATGTAGGGCTGGGAATTAGTTTGTATAATCGAAAAAAGGTTTAGACTATCTATCTATCTATCTATCTATCTATCTATCTATCTATCTATCTATCTATCTATCCTTTCATTCCTTTATCCTTTTTCTCTTTGTCTTTAACTTTCTGACTATCTGCCTATTTATTTCTCTCTTTCCCCTCTCTCATATATATATATATATATATATATATAGAGAGAGAGAGATAGATAGATAGATTGATATGTGTACACACACACACACATATATATGTATATATTCATCAATCTCTTCCCCTTCTCTCACTCATGTATATATATATATATATATATATATATATATATATATATATATGTATGCTGTTTCGACAGCAATCATGGTATTCATATTTCATTGACTACGACGGAGAAGAACAAACTTACAGGTTTTATTCAGTTTTCTAGAGACCTTACATTTTATTCTTTTATGAGTACTAAGTGTGTATCGAGATTGTCTTTGGGGATTATTGTCCCAAGCACTTTCAGCTAATTCATAAGCCATTTTCAAGGGGTTTGTTGTTAGTATATTTTTTGTGTTTTCATTCTAATGTATGTTGCATAGTAATTGCATATTGGAGTGGCTTCAAACGTAAACGGCGAACTACCCACTTGAGAGAGCTTAGTTCGATAAGTAAGCACATAAACACTCACGCCCAACCCCTTGCTCTCATAAGTGGAGGCGATATAGATAATGTTGTCATAAAAAAAACTAAAATATAAACTGCTAAACAAAAGATCAGAGACTATTTCTAAACGGAAACACGAAAATAAATTCCTCCTACGTTACCTAAAATCACATCTAAGCCGAAAAGACTAAATACCATCCCATAACCTAAATCTAATAAACCTTTTCAAATGCCAAAATTTAGAGTTGATCAAAATATACAAAAAAATATATAAATAAATTAAATAAAGTTAATAATAAATTTTAAAATAAATAAAATAACAGAAAAGGGACATAATAAGCTAGTTAAATATCATAATCTAAAAGAAAAGCTAGCAAGTGACAATTTCCTCTCTTCTCAACCTTCTCTAATAAATTCCCTTAATTTCCCAGCAGTCAGTGTAGAGAGGTCGCGACAATTAGGCAATTAAAGTTTCGTAGAGTCTTCTAAGTATGACCACAGCATCAGAGATTTTATGCAGATATCACTTAGAGATAAGTATAAGCAAAGGCATTTCTCTAAGTTACAGAAAGTTTTAATAATGCTTTTGTTCAAATAATTAATAAGAAAATAATATTATAAACGTAGTCAAGTGTCTGAAGAACGAATTTTTTTCCAAGTTTCTTTCAAGATTTAGATTTCTGGAATTCCGAAATATTTAGTAAGTTTCTCTAATTTGTATATAACCTGAACTCTTTAATCCGCAAATCAGTGGTCCGGCAAGCGCATAGTTCAGTACTTTATAAATTAGTTGTCATTAGGCTTCGAGAACAGCGTCACACGCTATTACTCATTTCTTATATATATATCTGCGTATTTACCCATTAAATGAATGTATGTATTTATATTTTTTTGGTTTTAGGCTTGTTTTAGCCTTTGCATTTCATGAAACAATAAAAAAAAAACCTGTTTAGATGCAATAATGATTGTTTTACTTCCTGTTTTAACCTTTCTTCTGACTTTGAAAAACGCGACAGTCTATGTGTAATAACATGGCGAGACTGTGTTTACGTAGGTTTTTTTGGGGTGATTTCTGTCATTTGGTATTCTCTGTGGTCCGGCAATGTTTTTTTGTTTTAAGGGTGTCTGATTAAAGAAGTTGAACTGTAACCTGTATTTCTATCCCTATGTTAGTCTACTAAAATAAAAGTATCAGATTATCGCATCATCTCTTATTCGTCCCAGAAGAGATATGTTTTGCGATATTTTCTGGCAGGAGTTCTGATTTCAAATAATGACTCTTTATTTTGATCCACTGGCAAACAAAACGGACCTCAGTCAATAGTAATTCTTTTTTGTCTCAATACTGTGTCTGAAGCCTATTCGAGTTTTATGTGTGTTTCAGATTCAAACACATTCCTGCTTACTAAATCTCATTTTTACCTTCTCGCTAAGGTTACCTAATTCTATTAGACACTTGATTTTTTACAGCAAGGTCCACCTTTTACAAGGCCCAAGGTCACTCAAGTTATGTTTGGAGGCCATTTGTGTGTATAGAAGTGGAAGATAGCGGTTAACCCAAGCATTGTACAGGTTAAGTTTGTAGTTATCGGGGAAACAACATTGTTGGGAATCAGTTCCACAGAGCAGGAAGAAGCTGTTTGAATGGAATTACCGATAGAGTACGGAGCGAATGTAGATGGATTGTTACTGTGTAAGTGGCATGATGTATTCTTGCTCTGAATGTTTACTTCAGATCTGGCTATTGTAAAGGTGGAATATAGCAGAAGGAGTCAGGTACCTAATAGAGCGCTACAGGGAGCCGACCATTTTACTTGCATCCTGAGCAATGGATCAGATGTACGAGATGGGGTGTGATTCTGAGGCCCAAAAATGCTTCCCCGAGAGGACATTTGTTCATCAATATTGGTGGTAGTTCTAGGTCAGATCGGCGTTAATGAAATGCAGCTAGCTTGGTCTTGAATATAACCAGCCAGTTTTTGCCTCATTGGGTAGTTTGTGTTAGAACGGAATAGACTTCAGTCGCCAATCTCGGACCATAATTATATTTTACAGAATAAGATTATATTCAAATATTTAGTTGAATGAATAAAACACTTAAAATAGATTTTATTGGCCGACAATAAGTTAAATATAGTTTAATGGAGATGAAAGTATAGCGAGTATTCTAATATTATCAAGAGAAGGTTTATAGTTTTGAGAATGAAATATGTCTTGTTTCACTTTGAAATCAGGAAAACTTGTCGAAGAATTATATTCATTCTTTTAAATAAAATGATGTTTTCTCTTTAGTTTATGAAACATTTTAGTAGTGTTTTAAAATTCTTAGCGGTGTTTTAAAATCATAAACAGCATAAGTGAATATCATTGTAAATCGACTTTGATGTGTATGCGTTCATTATAGGAATTGGTATGTATTTATAACAGAAAAAGGCGTATGTCTTTACTATAGAACATGTGTATCACATTATATTAGAAAAAGACACAACTGAAAGACACTTAATTTACATTTAAACGTTAATGTAAAGGGATTATATTTAAGAACAGACTTTAACAACGCATATTCCATATAATTATATATTCTCTTTACGTTTTATACGCATATATATATATATATATATATATATATATATATATATATATATATATATATATATATATATATATATATTATAGTAAAAATAAAGAACAGTAAGATATATAAACCGGTGTTCTTATTGATATTTTTATTTTTACAAAACAGTGCTCAATGTAAATTTACTTATTTATATTATAAATAACTGATTTAAAAATATGGTTCCTTCGCTACACATGAATTGCCATGTTTCAAAATCAGAAAATAACAACTTCAAATTCAATTATTTAATTAAATTAAAAGCACTAGTTCTGTTCCATTTTGAAGCGAATTTTTGAAGAACTTATTTTGAAATTTACTGAGTTTTAAAAGCACATACATTCATAATATTTGTTTCCAAGGATACAGAGAAACCCAATCATTTAGACAGGAGCCGTAGCGAGCTCATTTTTATTAACAACTATTGTATCAAATTTGAGTTACTTTCGAAAAGAATTAATGTCTAGGTAGGGTAGGGATGCATTTTTCAACGAATTATGACATCCGTTCAACGCATGTCGTCTGATTTTTTTTTTAAAGCGACAAAAAGGTTTTCGGCATTTTTATCCGTTAAATTTATATTTGTATACATAAAGATTCCTTCTAAAAGGGCTGTTTGGATCAGAATACGTTGTATTGAACTACAATTTTACAATATTATTTTTACTTTTAATTGCTAATAGACAATGTTTCATTTTAAAACAAATAAACGTAATAGAATTACTTAAATTATTTAAACATTATTAAATAACAGATATAAGTATGGATATTGCTATTAGTATCAAATATCAGATATAAGTATGTATATTAAAGCTCTTTGTCTCTCTCTTTGTCTTTCTCTCTCTCTCTCTCTCTCTCTCTATATATATATATATATATATATATATATATATATATATATATGTATATTATATTTGCGTTGTATCGAAATTGTCTGGGTTCGATTCTCGATAGTGAATGCGCACTGCTGATGAGTCCCAAATTGGACGAAACGGCCCTCCAGTGCTTTCTGCATTCTGTTGAAGATTATTCTGGGCTCGATGAATTACATAATTATGATATATATATATATATATATATATATATATATATATATATATATATATATATATATATATATATATGTTGATATAGACATAGATATTGATCAGACAACGATATAGATTTTGATATATCAATTGATGAAAAATGTATGACAAAGTGGAGAAATATTTTGTGCCGCGTTCGGTCCTTTTCCACTTTGTGATAAATTTTCCCCAATACACACACACACACACACACACACACACACACACACACACATATATATAGATATATATATATATATATATATATAAACACCCACGCCGACAGTACGACTCGGAGTTTCATGCACTATGCAATCATTAAATATAAATGAATTTTCTGTTATCTGGTTAAAAATTCTATACTCTACCTGGGCCTTGTAATGGGTGAACCTTACTGTAAACGCTACCCCTGATCTTGCAGGTACTCAAAGCCTTAATTTTTCAATTTCTCAATCCTTTACACAGATAGTTGACTTCCCCACATGTTTTCCCTACAACCGGGACGGTAAGGCTTCTCTTCTCGATCTATGTTTTACTTCCATCCCCAATCCTGTAGCGCCACGCAGCTCTGCCCTCTTGGCAACTCATGCTGTAGTGTCTATCAAGCTCTCCTTCAACACCACCCCCTGCAAAGAACTTCCTACGACTAGAAACTCGTTCTGCTATCAACGAGTAGCCTGGGACTCGTTCCGGGATTTCCTTCGCTATGTCCCCTGGGATGTTGTTTTTACGCTCCCCGTTCAAGAATGTGCTTCCGAAGTCTCCTCCTGGGTTAAAGGTGGAATCGAGGCTTTCATCCCCTTAAGGAAATATAAGGTCAAAGCGCGCTCTTCCCTTTGGTTCTCTGCTGCTTGTTCAGCTGCTATTGCCCATAGGAACCACTTCTTCCACCTATATGGTAGCGATATATCTGACTGCATTAGACGTATCTTTGTCTCTGTCCGTAACCAGTGTAAGAGTGTCTTCAATGAAGCAAAGTCACTATTTTCTCTTCGAATGAAAGAACGTATTGCATTTTGCATATTTGTCTCCAAAAATGATTGGCGTCTCTGCAAGAGCGTACTTAACAATAGCAAACCCTCTATACCTCCTTTGTTTAACCAGTTCGAGGTTCTGATCTCTTCTGCCGACAAAGCTGAATGCTTTGCTCGGAAATTCTTTTTCAATTCAACGCTCGACTCTTCCGGTGTACACAGACCCGATTCCCCCACTTAGAACTGAGGCTCTATTGAGCGATTTCTACATATCCCCGTCATCAGTATTGGACATTATCTCTAATTTAGACCCCAACAAGGCTAGTGCTGGAGACGGGATACCTGCCATTGTCCTGAAGAAATGTGCGCCTGAACGAGCCCCCCTGCCCTCTCCAAATTATATAACTATTGCCTCAATGAATCTTGTTTTCCAGACCGTTGGAAGTCCTCATCCATTGTTCCTGTCTTTAAGAACTCTGGTAACTCTTCTGACACTTCTAATTACCGTCCTATCAGTCTCCTACCCCTCTTCGACAAAGTCTTTGAAGCATTAATCAACGCCGAAGTGGTTAAGCACCTTACATCCCATGATCTCCGACATCAATATGGTTTCCACTTTGCCCGTTCTACAGCTGATGTGCTTACGGCCTCACTGAAATTGCTTAGCAAATTGTTTACTTTATAATAACAGAGAAGCTCGTGTCGTGGCACTAGATATCATCAAAGCGTTTGACAGGGTTTGGCATGCCGGCCTTCTTCGCAAGCTTCAAGGTTATGGAATTTCAGGTCGATTGCTTGACTTAATACAATCATTCCTGTCAAACCGTGTATTGAAGGTCGTTCTCAACGGATTCTCCTCCAGCTCCTATCCCACGTAGGTGTTCCCCAAGGCCTCATACTAGGCCCTACTCTGTTCCTTATCTTCATCAATGATCTTCCTGATGTCATAGATTCCTAAGTAGGGATCTATGCGAACGACACTACAATTTACTCCTGCCTCAAAAACAAATCTAGTGTCGCTGACAAAACTAACCTGGCTGTTCGTTTCGAAAAGGACCTCCAATACGTTGTGAACTCTTTCCTGTTTCCCTGATAGCTATAATCCCCAACTATTCGAATGAAATGTCAATCGACGTCTCCAGATGCATTGATCTATCTTCTAACATTCTCTTCATCCTTTCCTCTATCACTCCTATTTGCTCTCGCTCCAACTCTCTTGCGTGCTAATGGCTTGCCGCCTTGCTTGGGGTGAAACGCTTATATATATATATATATATATATATATATATATATATATATATATATATAGTGGGAACACAGACACACTGTTTTGCTGTTTCACAGCTCATCAGTGTGACTACATATCCGATTGCCTCAAGCCGGGATCGAAACTCGGCTGATATTGGCGCACGGCAGGGATGATTGTGAATTTAGACGTATTTATTTTTAGATATACTCGCCAGTGATCGGAGAACTCGTTTTGTCTTAACGAAAAGTCTTGCATCAGCAGCAGTAATAGTCACTATTTACAAATTCACGTTTCTCTCCGAAGAGAGCAACCGAAACAATTCAGGATCATATATATATATATATATATATATATATATATATATATATATATATTTGGTTGGATTGATGTGAGTTTGTGACCTTGGGTTTCACGCTTTTGCGATCATCAGACAAACTGATTAATTTTTTTTAAATTTTGGGTTTATGTAGATTGCGTGTATTGGTGTTATTATGGAAGTGGGGGGAACGTCGTCGTAATGTCATCGTGCTAACGCAAACATCGATGTATGTTCATACGCCCAATGAAGTACGCAGACACACATACACACTTGGTCATCCGTCAGGACTCATACATATATAAACATATGTGGACAGTTTCGGATATGACATGTGTATGTATACGGGTGGTGTTGTGTCTATACATACGCATTTGTATGTTGAAATTCAAAGATTGGAAGTGTAGCGAAAATTTCTCGTGAATGTCTCGTGAATGTATACATGTCATTTTTCTATTTTTCCACTGAATAATATTTCCTCGCATGTATGTATATACGTGTGGTGGGGTTTGTGTAAAATTATGATAGGTAAAAATTATTATTATTTATTTTTAAATTTTTGAAAAAAAGGAGGTTTATTTGTTATATTTAAAGCTAGTTGTTTGTTTGTTTTTGATGACTGTGTATATGTAACAGGTAGAAATTCGGTTTGCAATCCTTATTGGTTATTTTATATGGTGATATTTAATATTTAATATGCTGGGCGAGAGGGTAGTTTATGTTAATAATTATAGCGGTTCTATTATATATCAGAGATAGAGCTAACATATTTGGTTGGATTCAAAACTGGCAGAATATTCTATATATCAAAGCGCTTTCGGCTATTCTATTAGCTATTATCAAGGATGTTTTTTATCTGAATGTATAGTATCGGGAGTGAGGGAAATGTTTTATTTTATTTTTATTTATATTCTTCCAAACATTGTCAGCACCTTGTGGCCGTGTTCATATTTGATATTATAGAATGTTGGCTTTTTATGTTTTATTGCTTCCATTATTAGTTATTACATTTGTATTTTTTACTAAAACTTAAATCATATTTAGCTATGCAAGTATTTATTTATTTGATCTGAATCTATCAAGTATTTATTTCCGGCCAAAAAACTGAATTTCAACTGCGCATTCCCTAATTAGTTTACAACGAAGACTCTTTTGAATTTTTCCTCACGACTAATACTATGAAATCTATCTATCTATCTATCTATCTATCTATCTATCTATCTATCTATCTATCTCTTATGAATATATGCGTATATATAGTCCGTATCTGTTCGTATATTATACATATATATGTCTGTATATACTCTCTCTATATTTTTGTGCATTAAGATGGGTAATAAATGTCATCATTCCAGTCAGAATGACTGATACGTCATCGAGTGTAAGAAAATAAAGAAAATATCAAACATATTGTAGCAATCAAAACAGTGTTGAAGAGAGGGAAAAAAGATCGAGTCAGTTAAATGATAATCGTTTACATGTCATAGAGTAGAGAGGCTGCTAACGCCATGAAGAAGTTCCATGCAATGGTGAAATGAACTTTGACTTATCTAGTAACAACTTGTTGGGAATGAACAATGAAGGAGGAAGTGCAAGATGAACATTACAAAAAAAAAAGGGAAGGACATGTAAGACAGCTTAGATATGGTAGAGAAACAGATAAAGAAGATATTAGGAGTAAGAAATAAATAGAAACATAGGCAAGAATATGAAGAGAAAGACAAAGCTAAAAATTTAAATAAAGAAAAACGAAAAAAAGGAAAGAAAGGGAAATTTAAGACAAGAAAAATAGATAAAGAAAGAAAGGAAAATACTGTTATAACATGACTAAAAAAAGTGATTAAAGGTCTCAACGGAAAAGAATGATGATATGACAGATTAGAAGAAATTTCTAAGAAGAAGGCTAAAAAGTATAGCTGGGAAACAAATGAATATTTAGACAAGAAGAAGAATAAGAAGAATAAGAATAAGAATAAGAAGAAGAAGAAGAAGAAGAAGAAGAAGAAGAAGAAAAAGAAGGCGTAGTAGTCTAATAATAGTTATAATACTAATAATAAAAATAATAATAATAATGAGAAGAAGAAAAAAAGAAAGAAAGAAAGAAAATAGAAGCAGAGTAGAAGCAGAATCAGAAAAAAAAATAATAATGATGATGATGATGATGATGATGATAATAATAATAATGAAGAAGAAAAATAAGAAGAAAAATAAGAACAAGCGCAAGAAGAACAAGAGGAAGAAAAAGAAGGATTAAAGAAAGAACAAGAGAAACGAGGAACAGTAGAAGAAGCAGCAAAAGGATCAAGAGGAGGCGAAGTAGTATAATAATAATGATGGTAGTAATAATAATAGCAGAAAGGAAGAAGTGGGAGGAAGAGAAGCAATCGGAGAGGAAAGAAAGAAAGAAAAAGAAAGAAAGAAAAAGAGGGTGCAATTGAATAAGCAGAAGGATCAACAGGGGGAGAACTATAATAATAATAATAATAATAATAATAATAATAATAATAATAATAATAAGAAGAAGAAGAAGAAGAAGAAGAAGAAGAAGAAGAAGAGAAAGATAACATTAGGAGGAATGAACGATTAGACTCTTACAACACTTTAAAACACAAGCAAAAAAGATAAAAAACAAGATAAAAACATGAACACTTTATTAAACTCAAGCTGTCTAACATTTACTTATAAACAGGAAAAGTGTGGAAGTAGTGATATCAAATAAAGAAGAAAGAAGGGTAAATGAAATAGTGTTAAAGGTACAAAGGGTTAGGACGAAAATTGGCCTGCAGTATTTGGATTTACGCGTAGGCAATGATTTCTTAGGTTGAAGGTGAAGTAAAGACGATATGCAGTGCCCTGGAGACGGGAAGCTGACGAGGACTGAAGACTGTTAACCAGCCCATGTTGCTGCTAGCCTGTACAATCGCGTTCATGGAATAATATGCTTGGATTATTTGTTCAAGTGCCCATTAATAGTTTCTATTTGGGTACCAGCTGTGAGATGACTGGAAAACGTGGTTTTAAAGAACGATGGGAAAAAGAGGAATATGTACGGGGGAACATAGAGAGAGAGAGAGAGAGAGAGAGAGAGAGAGAGAGAGAGAGAGAGAGAGAGAGAGAGAGAGAGAGGCACGAAGAAATTGAAAGATGGGGAGAATTGTCAAGAAAGTAATATGCAAAAGAGAGTGAGGGAGAAGGAGAGAATAAACAACGAAAACAGAAAACTTAGAAATGGAAATGGTGGGTTAGGAGAAGCAAGGGAAGGATCTCAGGAATTGGATTTATAAGTTAAAAGTCAATAAGAATAAGAAACAGAGTGTAAGAAATAGAGAATAGAGAGAAAGGCATTATCAAAATTTGGAACTGCGAGAGAGAGAGAGAGAGAGAGAGAGAGAGAGAGAGAGAGAAAGTGCACAAATTAAAAGTACAAACACTGACAGAAAAATAGTAGCTAAACCTATCTATCATTTTTTTCATATCAATCTATCACAATCACTTCATGTCTATCTCTCTCTTTGTCTATATATATATGTGTGTGTGTGTGTGTGTGTGTATAAAGAGAGAAAGAAAGGGAAAAAGAAACCTTTAGAAAAGAGGTATGAATGCTGACTGAAAACGTGAGAGTAAAAATAGAAAATAGTAGCTATATAGTAGACACACACACACATACACACATATATATATAGAGAGGGAGAGAGATAACTATTAGGTTGGAGCAAAAACAATGACGTAATAATAAAAAAATTACGTCATTATTTTTGCACCAACCTAATAGATAGAGAGTGCGAGAAAGAGCTTTTGAAAAAGACGATGGATTAAATGTACGGGTACTAACAGAAAAGACAGTATATATATATATATATATATATATATATATATATATATTATTTAAATAAAAACAGACCACTTTAAGGTCTCATGTAATAAATTATTTCACCACAGCCCTTTTAAAAGGACTGCGGATCATCAGACTTTACTTCCAAACAAAAAATGAAAAGAAAATTTACACTATATATATATATATATATATATATATATATATATATATGATAGAAAATATATATATTATATATGATAGGATAAAAACAAATAGGAAACAAATCTCAAACTAATATGTTTCACTTTATAAAAGCTTCGTCAGTGTTCAAGATAGAAATGACAAAAAATGATAAATATAATGGTATGTTTTGTTTGTTAGTTCTTATTGGTTAGATACGTGTCACGTGTAATAAAGTAACAGATAATATTCAAATATATGTGAAAAACATTCTGGATGGTGTGTAAAAGTTAGTGAGACGTAGCAGGATGTTTTGAAAAATTTTGTTTAAGCTTGATTTTTCATTAAAGGATATCTCGTGCGTATTTTGTATATAAACAAAACTGTTCAATACATCCTTCTGCATCTCACTAACTTTTTGAAAACTTTGTCATCCAGAATGTTTGCGACACATATTTAAATATTATCGGTTACTTCATTACACGTGACACGTACTTAACCAATAAGAACTAACTAAACACAACATACCATTAATCTGCGTCTCTCTGCTTTTTATCATTTTTATCATGTCTATCTTGATCTCTGACGAAGCTTTAATATAGTGAAATATGTTAGATTGAGATTTGTTTCCTCATTGTTCTTTATCCTTTCATTTTGTCGGATTCCTGTCCATAACTGATTTCTATTTGATCTTCTACTCATATATATATATATATATATATATATTTTGATTCCATCGCGACACAGAAAATTTCCATGTTTCATAGCTAAAACTAAATTTATAAATTTAATTATAAATAATTAGAATTATAATCCATAGTCTCGTTCCACTGTCAAGCGATTTCTAAGAAATTTACCTAATTTATAAGCGCAGATTAATATTATGAGTTGATAAGGTTAAGGAAAATTCGATCTATTTTAATTTAGGGGTGGTAGGGTTTTAATTTCCCTTGACGGATTATGTATCCAATATATATTACTTACAAATTCAGGTTAAGTTTAGGTGGGGTGGGAATGCCTGCAAGTTAGATAGGTAGCTAGCTAGATAGCTAGCTAGATATATAGCTAGATATATAGATATAAGGAGAGATTGATAGATATAGAATATAGTAAGAGAGAAAGTGAAAGACTGAGAAAGGGGGAGAGAGAGAGAGAGAGGAAAATTAGGTAATAGAAAGAATAAAAGAGAGGCTTAGATAGAGTTTGAAAATGATTCATTTGTCGATTGAAAGAGAGAGATAAATGGAACGACGTGCGCGAGGAAAAACGCCATAAAATAATCAAAATAAACAAAAATAAAATTGAATAAAATCGTTCATTTTTAAAAGAACAGAAAAGGTGAAAGAAAGGGAAAGAAAGGGAAAGAAAGGTGAAAGAAAGGGAAAGAAAGAATGAAGATACAGACAAAAGACAAAAAGGATCTACGTCTGACAAGAAATGCTTCTTGTTTCATCAAACCAGACAATAGTACAGTCGAATACATCTGTCCTACTTTACGGCAGCGAATGTTGGACGGTCTCCTCAAAGATGAAGAAGAAACTTGAGGCAACGGATGCATAGTTCTACCGAAGGATGCTAAGGATACCATGGATTGAACATGGGAGCAATGTTGAGGTCTTGAGGAGGAAGCTTATACTTAACATCAGAAAGAGGCAGCTGAAATTTCTGCGACGCGTAATGAGAATAGAGGGCTTGGAGAATCTGATACTCACAGGGCGGATAGAGGGAAAAGAGAGACGGGAAAGTAACACGTGACATACCTAGCGGGCTTAAGTGGATCACAGAACAGGGTCTGGAAGAAGTAGCAAAAAGACAAAATTTGTTGAGAACTACATATAATAGGAGGAAGTGGAGAGCCATGACCGCCTACGTCCTGAAGGGACACGACACATAAAAGAAGATTCTCTGAAGTTATATTGCTGGCGAAGAGATTCTGGTTAATAAAATAATTAATTTTTCGACTCACATGATCGGCTACGCCCTTAAAAGACATAGTACATAAACGAAGAAGAAATTTAATGCAAATATATTGGATATCGCGTGAGAAGTAAACCCATTGTCATTATTTTTGCATGCATAATTGCTCCTATGTAAGAGCTCCAGGACAATTAAGAGCTCCAAGCGGAACGTATCACTTCACCATGACAATAGCGAGATTGCTTCGGTAAACGTTGAGGCAAAAATATCCAGTAATGATTTTCAATGTATCCTTTCACCTTTTGGGATCTTAGTACGATATAATCTTATTTATTTCGGGTCCACGTAGTGTCGAATAGATACTTGTCTGTCCAAAATGTTAATTCTGTGTTTGTCCTCAGATAGCGATAAACGGAGTTTATTCTTAACCAACTTCAACGAAAAATATCGCTTTTAGTTCAAGCATTATGGCATTGAAATCTGAAGGCGCATTTCGATAGTGACATATGCATTCCTAAAGCAAAGCAAAATATTAACAAATAGGAAATTTTTATTAGGAAAAAAATGAAAAGACTACTGGACTGTTGTGTAATATGAGTCCTCCTATATGGCAGTGAATGCTGGAAAATCTCCTCAACGGATTAAGAAGACAACTAAATCAGCGGAAATGTGATTCTACAGGAGGATGCTGCGAATACAATGGACGTGCTTTTTCCGATAATGACAGTGGCTAGAAAACCGGCAGGATTTAAACAAGATCCATTAAAGGTCGGAGGAAATTGCAGTCGACTACCTGTCCCCTTGCAGGCGAGAGGAAAGGTGGTCGACTGCACATCCACCCTAGGACCACACTCTCGGTCATGGCAGACATGATGATGATGATGATAATAAGCAACATATTTGCTATATTGCGTATTTTTATTTTAAGGTAAGGTAAAAATTAGATTTACAACGCAAAATGAGATTTAGACAGGTTATGGATAAGGTATTGTAACTGATCGAACTTGTCAAAAGTGGTTTGTGAGATTTGTAGTTGAGATTTCTTAGACGGTAACTTTTTTCTTCTATATGCCGCTGCCTTCAAGATATGAACGATCATGGCGCTCTATAACTTCTTATCCTTTGTAGCTCTTAGTAAGTTTTGTCTTTTTACCATCATTTCCAATCCCTTTTCTGCCATCCAAGTTCGCTATAAAGATAACTCGGTTCTCTCCTGCCCCCTTCTTACCTTCAATATGTCCCGTGAGTATCAAATTCTCAAAACCCCTTTTTCCATTATGCGTCCTAGAAATTTCATCTATCTCTTTCTGATTCTAAGTATAAGTGACATTTTTGTTTCCAATTAACCCAATCATTTGATAGAACTTAATGAAAACATTGCTTCAGAATAATCAACCTTAGAAAACGCGGGAGACAGTTAACGTAATTAAAATATCTAAATGATGTATTTTAAATAATATAAATTTGATTTATCATGTCAGTCTTTTTGATGTGGGATTTCCATAAACACACACAAACGCGCGCGCGCACACACACATACGCACGGATATATATATATATATATATATATATATATATATATATATATAAGTATGTATATAAAAAGATAGGAGGAAAATTATTTTTAGCAGATGTGTTTCGTCCTCTGAAGGAATTTAGCAAGACAATGGATGAAACAAGTCAGCTAAGAATAGTTTTCCTTCTTGGTTTTAAAATTAATTTTGTTCCTTCAGCGATATACTCTATCAAAATAATTTATGCACACACATAAGCACACACACATATATATTTAATGGTGGAATTTAATAAAGCGTTAACGATAATAGCCTATATCGAGATGAAGCCTGTTAGACAAACGAAGAGAGAATGATGGAATAAGTAAAAATTATTTAAGATTTTTATGAAGCTTCTTTTCGATATCGAGATTAATTTAAAAGTGGTTCAGTACCTCGATATTGAATTAAATCTTATCAATAAAAGTGTTCCCTTTATATGAAGTCTAATATTAGAATGCTCTATTTAAATAGTTTGTCAAACCATTCTACGGTAGTAATCAACCATATACATTATGGAATAGTGTAGATGATCTAGAAATTCCTCGGATATAACAATATTTGAAGAAACTAGTTGGGGCCAAGAAAGGGCTTTACATAAAGATAGGCATCGAGCCAAATTGGTATTTAACCTAATCGAAATATCTACAAAGAAAAATAAATATTTAATTTAATTTAGAGGTGAAAGCAAAAATTGGTAAAACATTCTTAGCATTGTTAAGCAAGCATTTTCCTTCCAAATTCCATGTTACACGAAGTTTAAAATAAAATTAAAACTGTAAAAATCATTTACAGTTAGATGAGAGACATGGAAAAATAATAAAAGGGCAAAATAATAAGAAATTGGTTATCGGGAGAGCGACTGCGAAAGCAGCCGAGAAAAGTTCAGTTGCCAGAATGCAGTAAATAGCCCGCTGAAGGGTAACTGCCTACTGGAGGCTCTTGTTTACAGAGCTAACGTAAAGACTCTAAATGGCCATGAAGGAACGTTTAAAACCAGATATTATAATCACAAATCTTCCTTTAAGCTTTCAAGGTACAGAAACAGCACAAAACGGGCTAGTCATGTATGCAAAGTAAAGGATAAAAAAAACAAAACAAAAAAAAACGCCCCATTGTGAAATGGTATGGGTTGAGAAAAATCCGATCATTTAACATCGGGAATAAACTGTGTAAGTTATGGCAAGCGGAGAAATTGGCGATTATGCTGTTCTCTGAACAACATAAGCTATTTAACGTAATATCAGGAACCATGACAGCATCAAAGTATGCTAGGAAGTTCCTACTAGCAAGGCATAAACCAAGGTAGGGTTATTAGAAAGCGAGAGAGAGAGAGAATAAAAAATGAACAAATGGGGAAATTATCGAAAAGAGTCTGTGATGTAATCGACCCTGACCTGGTATCTCGAGTACAGTCACTTTCCCACCTATGTGATGTGGCTTTCTTCTGCCTTCTCTACAAATATTTTCATGGCAGTTGGTCTAATGATCTATTCATTTTGTCTGCTCGAATTTGGGCGTTCTTAATAGATTGTGAACTGGGTTTCACCTGTTTTACTTTTTGGCTAACCAGATGCAACCACAAGTTCTATTCTAATAGTTTCTTTTCTTGTACTTATCGCCTGTGGAACTCCCTTCTGATTTCTTTCTTCCCTACAAACTACAATCTTCAAAAATGTAAATGCAACGTCAATCAGCATTATCTGTCTTCTTAAACCCTGTTCATTTATTGTCCTTTTCCTCACTTCTCCTCAGTAAATTTCCAGTTCTTCCACTCCTTGTAACCCTCTGTTCCTTAGTGGCATTATCGTCTTGCTTGGGGCGAAACAATCAAAAATATATTATACAATATGCAAAAGGAAGTCAGTGAGAAATAGAGAATAGACAATTAAAAGAGAAAAAGAATTGAAGATCCAAAATTTGGGTTTGCGATAATGACAACAAAGATGAGGAGAACAGATTTACTAAGCGTAGTTTAGTGTTGGCACATGGTCGAAAGTATAGTGCACCCAGTGAGGATCGACCTCACTACTCAGTCTTCATTGATCTAGCGGGACAATCATACGAACTGTTACACCACGTCAAAGTACCCAAAAATGATTTTTTGGATGTGTCACAAGGCTGAAAGTTTGGAACACAGTGAGGATCGAACTCAGTCGTAATTGATTTAGCTAGTAGTGTTTGTTAACCATTACATCATGTCAGAGTGCTCTAGAGGAGAACAGAGAATAGAGTGTAAATAATTTATATAATGACATTAAATGTTTTATATATAATCATTATTTAAATGTCTCTACATTGGAAGTGGAATGAAAAAAAAAATTACATACTGGAGTGGATTTTGCTTTTCTGTCCATTGTTACCATTGTCAAGACCTGTTCAAGTGACTCGAGTATTATAAATAACAGAATCTGCAATAGAATCCAGTCGGCAGATGACAATCATTTTCGCTGGTCACACGTAACCTGATCTGAAAACTAAAATGCCTCTCCGCGAATATCTACAAGCAACGCTATCATTTCAGGAGCCTGAAAAAGTGACAAGAAATTTGATCGTATCTGACCTTTTGGATTTTCAACATCATTGTTACCGATAAAGAAGATCAGCGCAAACAAAGTAAAGCAGATCATGTTAACACACACACACACACACACACATACGAACATAAAAAGAAAAAGAAAAAATATAAACGGCTGTTTGCCTTAATAAAAACCGGACGCTCTCTTTTTACACATCTTACTTTTCTCGAGTTTTCGCCCTCTTTTATATTTGCTTTACTTCGTCCATTTTTGTCCTTCACAAGTAATCGGTCACGTGACACAGCTCATGGGGTCAAGCGTTCAGATAGCAAGCGTCCATGTACACATTGGCGGGTTACTTTCGGATGTGTTAGTCAGTCTTTCTTGTCGGTCAGTCTTTCTTGTCGGTCAGTCTATCATTTTCCCCTTCTTCCAGCGAGCTGCCAAGACGGTGGCGAGGCGTGGAACGTCATATGACCTGGCCGACGCACTGCCGGCCAGCAAAGACGATGTCTATTGTCAGAAGAGGTCTTGTCTTCTTGAAGCGTGCCCACAGAAACTCCGACAGACTCCCGTTCTGACAAGGGCGTTAACCTTCAAATCAGACGGCAATATGGCCGGACAAGATGTACTATTTGGAGAAGTCGCTTAAGGTTGTATTGGATCGGAAGAAAACTGATTTTACATACTAAAATATTTACATAACTTTATAATGGCATACGGGAATATGTACACTTTCTCATTCCACTATAATTACGTATGTATTATATACTCTGTTTACAAAAAAGAGTTGGTGATTTATGAAGACAAGAGAAGACAGAGAAAGAAAAAGCTCATGAAAATTTCCTCGCAATTTAAAAGGAAATATAAAAAGTATATTTCTGTACGTGTGTACGTATACGAGTATATTGTTATGTTAATGACTATAAAGTCTGGATTAATAAGATATATTATGATCATTTACATGCACATTATATATAATTAATAATTAAACATTCGGAAAAATAAAATAATGCTGTCGAGCACTGTGGGAAGAAGAGCGAATTTGTAAACAGTGACTATTATTATTGATAATGCAAGACTCTCCCAACGGATTGAGTCATCTAGGTCACTGTCGTGTTTATGAAAAAAAAAAGGACGAAAAATTTCGCCTTTCTGTTTGCAGAGCATCGATAGCCTAGGGGTTAGAATCTCCGACTAACACCAATCTGTTGTTTTTCTGTTTTCTACCACACTGAGGAGCTGTGATACAGCAAAACTGTCTGTTGATGACTATATATATATATCTTTATCTTTATATATATATATATATATATATATATATATATATATATATATATATATATATATATCATTAAATAATAAGCATATAGACATAACTCATTAAATAATTTATACAAGTTCTGTCTACTTAATTTTAATATGATCCTCTCTTATTCATGGACAAGATTCTTAGTGTCCTTATTAAAAGAAGAAAGAAAATTTCTATATTAATGCATATTCATTTATTACGAGTATTTTCGACATTAGCAAAATATCATCTTCAGGGGCTTGTTTTATCTCTGTTGTGTTATTTTCTATTTGTGAAGTGAAAAGCGCTAAACTTATTTACTGTACGATTTATAAATTTTATGATGTAAGTATTCTCGGACAGCAACGTCAAGGGAGGTAACTAAGTTATTGAGATGTCTCTCTCTTTTTTCTTTTTTTAAAAAAAAAAACTATTTAAGCTATTAGTTAAAACCTAGATGTTTTAAAAACAAGATCCTGATAAAAACAAGATGCTAATAAAAGAAGATAACCTTTAGCTAATATCGAAATTCATGACATATTCACGATGTTTCGGCCGTTGTACGCTCCAGTCTATTTCAGGTGATATACGCTTGGATTTCATTGGAACCTTTTATTTATTCACCAAGGATACATGGCCCAGTGGATAAAAGCGTTGGTTGAGGGGGTCCAAAAAAATGACTTGGAGCAAAGAGTTGTGAGTTCAATACTTGACCAAAACAGAGTGAATAAAAACGTGGAAAGTTGAGTTGCTAAAGAGAATTTACTAAAATTATATCAAAAAAGGCATAACACGTGGAATTACAACAATATAAACCCGGAATTTCAACCCTTATCACCTGAAGAAAGCCGACACGTTGTGAATGTGACAATAAAGATTGAAACAACAGCCAGAATTATGCAAATAGCGTAAATAATAATAATAATAATAATAATAATAATAATATGACATATCAAGGTTTTTCACATATTTCTTTTTCTTATCACCTGTGAACCTTATATTTTGGGGAAAGTTAATGGAGAGTTTTCCCGCTGTCAGTTCTACTTTTTGGAATTCAGAGTTTTCCTTCTTTCCTTCTCTTAGACTATTTCCTTCTTTCCTTCTCTTAGACTATTTACCATCCAAGGATAGACAGCCCAATCTATCCTGCAATATAAATCCTAGCTGCGGTGAGGAAGAAAAAATGGATTTTTCATTTCCAAAATCCACTTGAACACAATTTGAACACAGAGAGCTGAGTTGGAATTTGAACTTGGTTTCTCGATTACTGTTTCCGCGCCTACAACACCTACGCTACCCGCATATATTGATTACGATAAAGTTAATGTAGTGCTAGCCGTTCTTTTCCATTGAAATTGGTATATCTTTCTCTCTCGCTCTCTCTCTCTCTCTCTCTCTCTCTATATATATATATATATATATATATATATATATATATATATATATATATATATATCTGTGTGTATGTGTGTGTGTACCGGATGTAACGGCAAAATTATCCAAATCGTTAAACACCAAAATTGATTAAGCCCTGAACCGTGATATCGTAGAAATGATTAAAGACATCTTATTGGAATTCTCCGAGGTTTTTATAACACTGTTAGACTCTATTTTGAACAATAAGAATGTATAATTACTCTCCATATTTAACAGAAAAATCGTGATGAAATCGATCATAAACGAAAATGATTCTCTCATGTTCATCATTAATTAATCATAAATAAAGATCAGAAGCTCTTGAAGGATTGTGATATATATATATATGAAGAAAAATATACGGAAAAAAACAAAAAAACAAACAAACAAAAATCCTTATATAGTTTGGATAAGTCTTGTTCTTATGTCCATCGTCTTTGTCATGTTGAATTGATAATGTTAATTATATTTTATGAATATGCCCTGAAGATGGTTTATTAGACCGAAACGTCCGATGTTGACATTATATTAACATTAAAACGGCATAATTGCATATAAGGATTTTTTTTTCCGTATATTTTTCTTCATACTGTCGGATCTATATCCATATATTTGCTTACACACACACACACACACACACACACACACACATATATATATATATATATATATATATATATATATATATATATATCCAAGACCATTTTCCAATTTATTCAAGATGATCTTCGCCCTCTCTAACCTTCTAACTTACTGTCCTTAAGTAGCAATGTGCCGCACACGTTTCATGTACGATTTCATTTTCAAGTCTTTTATCACTGCCATAAATGTAAAATTATTGTTGTATATGTTAATGATAACACAAAATCAACTCTTTTATACGCAATAACTTCATTTCATTCACCCACAGACCTCTTCAACTGCCGACGGCTCAATGGCCGTGTGACTTGGGAGCCTTCTTAGAACGTGTTTTACATCTTGCTAGCAAGTGAGAGATTGTTTTATTTTTCTCTTTTTTTCATTTCGGGTGGGTTCTTATATAGATACCTGTCATATGTTTTCCTCCCCAGACGTGGGCATCTTACCTAGGCGCAGCTGACTCGACCCAGTGTTTACATTTCGAGTGCAATCGCAGATATCGGGTGATGGTTGCCATATCTCAGGTTAACCCGTTTATTTACCTTGCTCTTCTGAAGGACAATGTGTGCAAAGTCTATTGTGACATCATCTGAGGTAAGTCACATATGTAACTGTATAGTAAAATCTCTTACGTAAATTCTGATTAGCCGATGGCACATTTGCGGTGTTCATCCTAACGAGGACAATGCCTTTAGTCCTTTTTCCATGAGCTGCCTACACTATGGTGTTTGGGAAGAAAAATGCGCGCATAGTGAACTTATATCTTATTATTTATGATAAATAGAAGTAAAAGTAATTTTGTTTAATAAAATACATTTCAGCTAGGTTTCTATTCTTAATCTTGACAGTAAGATTTCAAGAGAATTTCAACACCAATTTTCATGTGAGTCGAAAAATTAATAATTTTATCAACCAGGATCTCTTCGCCAGCAATATGACTTCAGGGAATCTTCTTTTTTTATGTGCCGTGTCTCTTCAGGACGTGGGCGATCATGGCTCTCCTATCATATGTAGTTCTCAATAAGTTTTCTCTTTTTGCTATTTCTCCCAGACTCTTTTTTGTCATTAAGCCCGCTAAGTATGTCATCCGTTGCTTTCCCTTAGTCTTTTTTCATCTATTCGCTTTGTGAGTATAAGGTTTTCCAAGCCTTCCTTTCTCATTACGTGTCACATAAATTTCAGCTGCCTCTTCCTGATGTTAAGTATAAGTTTCCTTTTTGTTTACATCCTCTCCCAAACCTCATTGTTGCTTACATGTTCGGGCCATGGTATAATGTGATAAATTTCAGTATTCTCTGACATTTGAAGTTCTTCCTGTAGTACTTACAAGCAATTTATCGTCGAAACAGCTTTAAGTAAAATTTACTTGGAATTATAGACAGCTATTTTACATTCATTTTCATAAAATCACCTCAAATTCTTTTGGTGATACAAACAGATTTTGAAGATGAAAACTTGGAGAGTGCCGGTATTTCTCTCTCTTTTATATTCTATTATGAAATACCAATGCGGAGCCCACTTCGTATGACTGGTGGTGAAATAGGAAGCAAATTTTTCGAATTCAGACTTTCGCCAACGAAAATCAGTAATAAATGTAAGAAATTCTCAAGTAGAAGTGGGAAATGTGTCGATAGGATTAGTTTCTTATAACCATTTCTTAAATGTATATGATTTTTTTTTATTCTGATTAAGTGTATAATCCATATTGAACACACACAGTAAATCAAACTATACAAACTTGTAGACACGTATAATCAACCAATATAAATTTGTAAACATGTATAATCAAATCCTATAAATTTGTAGACACGTATAATCAATCCATATAAACTTGTAGACACATAAACCGTATAAACTTGTACACATATAATCAAATCCTATAAACCCGTAGACACGTATAATCAATCCATATAAACTTGTAGACACATAAACTATATAAAGTTGTAGACACGTATAATCAATCCATATAAATTTGTAGACAAGTATAATCAATCCATATAAACTTGTAGACACATAAACTATATAAACTTGTAGACACGTATAATCAATCCATATAAATTTGTAGACAAGTATAATCAATCCATATAAACTTGTAGACACATAAACCATATAAAGTTGTAGACACATAAACCATATAAACTTGTAGACACATATAATCAAATCCTATAAACCCGTTGACACGTATAATCAATCCATATAAACTTGTAGACACATAAACCATATAAAGTTGTAGACACATAAACCATATAAACTTGTAGACACATATAATCAAATCCTATAAACCCGTTGACACGTATAATCAATCCATATAAACTTGTAGACACATAAACCATATAAAGTTGTAGACACATAAACCATATAAACTTGTAGACACATATAATCAAATCCTATAAACCCGTTGACACGTATAATCAATCCATATAAACTTGTAGACACATAAACCATATAAAGTTGTAGACACATAAACCATATAAACTTGTAGACACATATAATCAAATCCTATAAACCCGTTGACACGTATAATCAATCCATATAAACTTGTAGACACATAAACCATATAAAGTTGTAGACACATAAACCATATAAACTTGTAGACACATATAATCAAATCCTATAAACCCGTTGACACGTATAATCAATCCATATAAACTTGTAGACACGTATAATCAAATCCTATAAACATGTAGACACGTATAATCAAGTCATATAATCTTATACACACGTATATTGAAGCCATAAAAGCATGTAGACACGTATAAGCAAAACCTATAAACATATAAACTCTTGACACATATGAAAAAATGGGTATAATTACGAAGCGATTAAAGGTATAGATATTAATACTGGGAGGAAATAAGATGAATTCAATTTCGCACCCAAATGAGAGATAAATGATTAATCTTGCAGTCTTTATATTAATATTTCAATATATAAGTGTAATATGTGCATATGCATAAAATGAAGACTTAACAAGCAGTACACGTGTGGTGCGATGATAGGAATTTGCAGTATCTATATGAAAAATGTAAAGAATATATACAGAGGTTAGAGGCAGTACCATTGATGTCTGGCACGCCGCACCTTCGTGGGAACACCGGCATCACTGGTCAGCAACCATCTCCTAAATCTCTCACGTGATGGCACCAAGATGCCATGTCCCTGTAAACCGGTTTATATGGCGTGCTAAACTCACGTGAAGGGATGATGTTAACTGAGCGATTGACCTCCTGGCCGCAGGTCACCGGCCAAGGCGGGCGGGTTCCTACAACGACCACGTGTCCGCGACCAAGTCGAGCCACCTAATTGGAGGTCATCGGCTGTGGTCTATCCGGGAGAGGGATGGCCTTCGCCTGATTAAAACGCCCAAGACACGTCAGATGAAGAGCACACCAAAAACCCATTCGCAGAGTCCCAGACTCTGGCACACGACCTCGACAGATGGAGGAGAATATTAGACAGCTCAGCACGTTGACGCCCCAACAACTCCTTCCGGTTCTCAGAGTGAAAAAAGACGATATGAAGATCTCATTAAACGAGCGATGTAGTTGATTTTAAATTGATATTGTTCTAAACTCAGCATTACTATGCAGTAAAGGGAATTATTGCCCAACTGAATCTGAACAGCGGACTCGAAATTAATGTAGTCGTATATATTTTTGGTGCTACTTCAAGAAAGACGTTTGGATCACTAACACAAAAAAGAGAATGTCTCATATCGAGAATATTTAACATCGAAAAAAATACAGAAAAAAATTAAATATTTTTAATAATATGTGGAAATATCCGCCCTTTGTCTGATGACGGTCGCGATGCCGGAAACACGTGTAGCAAAATTATTGAAAATAAAGCATAATATTTTTTTAAAAATCCACATTACAAACAAAAACATTTGTCGCTTCTCCCTTTAATATGTATATATATATATATATATATATATGTGTATATATATATATATATATATATATATATATATATATATATATATATATATATATATATATGTGTGTGGGGGGGGAGATCGATAGATAGATAGATAGATAGATATAAATTATACAAGGAGACAGATCAATGGTAGCAAGTCTATTTTATTATCCTAACGGTTATTGAGCAGGTGGTAACGGGTATGATTCAAATTATTCTAGATGCAATTAAGTAGGAAGAATTGTGCAGTTATTTGTAGCTATTTTTAATATTGTTTGTTAACATTTAATTCTTTAATGATTTTTTTTGATGATGATTATTATTATCGGTTTGACTTGTGATTAGATGAGGATTGGTAAATTGTTATTTACTTTGTTTTTTTTTAATTATTTTAATTTTTTATATATGATTAAGTAATCAATAAAAATAATGAGGAGCAAGCAACATTAAAAATATCTACAAATAATCGCATTCGGTTCCACAATTATTCCTATTTACCTGTATGTATGTATGTTATCCCTACTACTGTGTGTGTATGTATGTATGTGCACACACACTCGTGTGTCAGTGTGATGTATGGAATTTGTTTATGAGTTGTGTCCTAACATTGAGAATATTATTGAGGACCCCTGTCCTGAGAGAGAAAGAGAGAGAGAGAGAGACAGAGAGAGAGAGAGAGTGAGAGAGAGTGAGAGAGAGAAAGAACAGTCACTTGCCTTCGCGGCTGGTCATGTCAGTGTTCCACACGTTAGTACTGTCACACTCCATCAACCACGGCCCGGTCAGTGTATCTTCGTCCGTACAAAGGTTCACCTCCAATGTAAAGAGATAAGACATATTGTGCTTACATCAGATCGTGCGTGTGACGTGTACCCATTCCCTCTATTACTGGCCGATTGCAATGGCAGGTTACTTTGACAGTTTCATGGCGACATACTGACACACTACGTGAATGTATACATATATGTTGATGTGCGTAAATATATATATATATATATATATATATGCTTTCAATATATATATATATATATATATGGGAAGAGGAAAGAGGGGCAGAGAAAGAGGGAGAAGGAGTGAAAGTAATGAAATTTTACAGTTGACGGTTGTGTGTTAATAGAAAATAATGGTCAGGCGATTCGATTCTTTTACGTTTGTTCAACAGAGATCTTTACATACTATTGTGAAAAGAAGGATTGATGCAAAGAAATAACTATAAGTGATAACAAATGATATATATATATATATATATATATATATATATATTAGGTTGGTGCAAAAATATTTTAATGTTTTTTACGTTAAATAATACGTCAAATACCGACATTTTTTTTGCACCAACCTAATATATATATATATATATATATATATATATATATATATATATATATATATATATATATATATATATATATATATATGTACCGATATCAAATGATTTATATATTTCTTCAAACGTTTTATGATAAATTTTTGAAAAACAAAAATGAATTCATTTTCTCTCTCTCACTCTCTCTCTCTCTCTCTATATATATATATATATATATATATATATATATATATATATATAAGTTGAATGTGGGGTAGAAACCGAGCGTCGACAATAAGTTTCGTGTCTGAATCTTGAGGCCATCCTGAAGATATATATATATATATATATATATATATATATATATATATACGCTGCATTTCTATCATATATATATATATATATATATATATATATATATATATATATATATATATATATATGATAGAAATGCAGCGTATATATATATATATATATATATATATATATATATATATATATATATACGCTGCATTTCTATCATACTTACATGCATACATTTATTTACATTTTTGTGTGTTTGTAAATTTAGTGTCTTTTCTGGTCACAAAGTGTGTAAAAACTCTGGAAGTTCTTCATATGTGAGCACTTTCAGCAATTTTTTTAGCCATTATCAAGGACCATTTTATTTTTAACAGAATCTGTGGAGTTTTGATGACTGTGCATGTAGTTATATAAATGTTTTATTTTACAAAGCCGGTCAGCACATTGTGGCCGTGGTCGTAGTTAATATTATTGAGTGTTGTTTTCCTTTATTATTATTTTTTTTATTAGTGCTTCCATTATTTTTTTTATCTATTTTACTCGTGGATGAGCCTATTACGCTTGTATTGGCAATTAAATGACAAAATTGAATGTAAAAATTGAAATCTTTTTGAAAGTAACGCGTTTCCTTCTTTAAAATGACTTCAACATAAAGTAATGTTTCTACTAACGGAATTATAAATATGCATGGCAAAAGATCAATATATAAGCGAAAATGTCTATTATATTTATGTCCTCGAAATTTTATGTCTTTCTACTTATGACGACCAAGGTGTTCAGACGTAACAACTCCGCTGATTTCATTTACTTTTCTAACTTTTCTAAAGTCTATCATCATAATTAATCTGACCATAAGTTCGATTTAGAAATGCTGTTTTAATTAAAAGAGAAAGTAATTTATGAAGGCGAACATGTATAAAAAGTACACTGATTTCTGAGATTTCCATGTAAATTTGCGTTCAGATTCTTACAACATTTCACCTTTCTTAACAAATCTCCTGCTCTCAAGTGTGTGATATTTAAAATAATACTCCGACCATTCCACCGAACATCCAACATTCCACTAGATCTACCTTTCAATGAAAAAGTAAGTACACTTTTAAAACAATGGGCTGCTTAAAAACAGAGAATTTTCTTTTCTTCTCCTTACTCACATCCTTGACGATGACTCATGTAAGTCGAAACTTGAACCCACTATGAATTTGACTATTTTATACATCAACAACAGTTACATTTGAGAAACGTTATTCACATAGAAAAAAGACCAATAAATTTAATTGTGATAAAATGTCTATTCTTTTTATTAAGACATGTTTGTAAGAAAAATTGCTGTCAAAATATACAACATATTTATACATATTCATATGCGTATGTATACATTTACTTATATCCATAAGTCTAATGATGAAGAAAGCCTTCATTTTACACAAAATATTTTTGAGATACCATTTTAAATATCTCAAAAAATTATCACGGTAGGGTAGGTCACTTTTAGTACCGTGATATTGCACTCAATTTGAAAGTTGAGGTTTGACATGTTAAATAATAATAAAAAATATTTTTTTCTAAATCGTTACCGTTTTTGAGGAAATGACTTTGAAGAGTAAGTTTAGGTTCAAAATCGTAGCGTTATAATTTCGTTCTGGCAATAAGTGAAAGCCTTATAGCACAGGCTTATAAAATTTATAATTTACTGAAGCTTTACACAATGTATATATATACAAGATGCAAGGCACGCGCACATTATTACTAAATCCTTGTGCCATCAAAGAAGACCTTCGTTTACTTAAAAGGGAAATTATACTGAGCAATTTACTTATATTATGATGCTTTGGTGTGATTTTCAATAAACAATCCAAATTTAAAATATTTTGTCTTATAATGTGTACCAGCATTATCGATTTTTTGTTTTTATTATTATATAACATATGATGTAACAAATATTATTCATTGAGTAACCTTTTTTGTAATCTTTTAGAATTTTTTCTACACAGTTTTTATTTATTAATTACAGTAAAGAATGCATATTTTGTTTGTGTTGATTCATAATTAAAATGAGGATTTTAAAATATTTACAATTTCATGTATCCAATACAAAAGATATCAACTATATTTGGATTTTTTCTTTAAGTAATAAATTTTTAGGTCTGTAAGAAAAAAACCTGCGGAAATTAGGTATTTCTGTATATATTTGTCTTTAACAAGTGGTTAAAAATTACTAAAACCTATGAATCTAATGTTTGATACCACTACTTATCACCTGAAACCCAGTTGTTCACCGAATGCAATGTTGATGTACGAAAACAATGGGGAATTATCAAGATAACCTATTATCCTGGTATGAAAAGAAACTAATTAATTCTAGCCGAAGGATGTTACAATATTATAATAATATGAAAGGAAATTAAATAAATTGTAAATAATGAAAAAACAAGAAATTCCTCGAATTAGACAAATAAAGAGGAAAATGAATAGAAGGATTCTTTTAGACGTAGAAAAACTTCAGTCAAATCTTGCGACTTTTTAAATTCTTGCGTTTCTGTGGATTTAAATAATATTTGGTTTTCGTACAAATCATTTTAAAAACGAACATTTTAACTCTATATATTCACATAATATATACAAAATGCATTAAAACAAATGAATCTCGCATTCGTGTTAACATTGTACAATTTAATAAGCCCAAATTTAATAATTTTAATAATCCCATATTGCATGGTCTAGAAAAGTGCCATGTCTATTTACGATTATCTTAGATTTGTAAGATTTCCGAGTTAAATCACTCAAAATCAGCTTTTTTTTTGATCTTTTTGTCAGCCCACAGATTTTTCCCTCCATAGTTTATGTTGAAATACATTCATAAAATATTTTCTTCCTACCACCGCATCATGTTAGTTCAATGTTTTATATTTTTAAATGCCAAGTGTAATGCAAAATATATTGTCAGAACTTGGAGTCGAAAAGTCAACGTTGTTGAAAAACTAAGGGAAACAAATATGACTGACAAACTCATCGCCAGTCTAGATATAAAATCCCTTTACACTAATATCCTAGTTGAAAAATGCTTAAATCTCTTAAAAATACAGCTAACAAAATCAAAGATAAAACTCTCCCTACCAATAGCTAAAATAATAAAAATATGACATCTCATCACCCATCAATGATATTTCACATTTAATAAAATTTTTTACAAAATTTGGATTAACAATGGGATCAACTCTCAATGGAGTGATGACATTGATATTCATAGAATTTTTCAAATCTGGTTCTTTCCAAAATATTTTACCTGAACAATCGACTTACTTTCGATATATTGATGATACTCTATTAATATATCCACAAAATATTAATTTACCTGATCTTATTTTTGAAAGAATATTTTTGAAGGAATAATTCTTGAAAGAATAATTTTGAAAGAATATTTTTTCACTTTAGCCAAATTCATCAATATCCTTTTTCGTTTTCTCTCCATCTTCTTTCTTCCTAACTATCTCACATTGTGACAAGAGAAAATCTGCCAAGTATGGTGATATATTGTAAGAGCATTCCCTACGTCAAAACTGTGGTCTGTTTATTATTACAACTACAACCGAAAAGAATTTATCTAAACTCAACGTAAAATTTGTCACAACAACACCAAAAACTATCGAAGATTAATCAATAAAAAACAGAAAACAAAAAATACCCCCCCCCCCAAAAAAAAACAAGTCAAAACTTGAAGGAGAAATTTACTTTATCAAATGCAGGAATTTCCAGAAAGAATATATTGGAGAAAGCACCAGAAGATTAAACAGAAGACTATATGAATGCAAAAGGGATATATTAAAAAAAAAACAACACACAAAACGCATTGGTTATTCACCGTAACAAAACAGGCCACAATTTTGACATAGGGAATGCTACTCAGATTAAAAGAGAAAATAATTCACTAAAACGAAAATGTTTGGTAATTTTGCGTCCAGGCTCTTACAATATATCACCACTCATGGCATATTTTCTGTTGACACAATCTGGGATAATCAGGACAAAGATGATGGAGAAAAAAGAAAAAGAATACAGACGAATCTGGCTGTACTGAAAAAAATATTATTTCAAAATTATTCTTCCAAAAATGTTGAAACTACCAGCGTCTCTCGTTTCGTGCGCACGTGTTGTCGTAGCAACATCAACAGAGACCAGTCCAATAAAATCCTAACATATGAAATTCGTCAAAGAAAATTTTCCAATTTGTTATACTATTTTCCCAATATATATATATATATATATAAAAAAAAAATAAAAAGACATTTTTATATTTATACTTTTTTTTTATAGATACAAATATTTAAGTAAATGGTCTGTTTATAATAAACAGCATTAACAACATTTACCGGCCTGAATGTCCGAGAAATGTTCAAAGAAAATATGCGTTCTCCGACAGGAATCGAACTTGCATCATATACGGAACCGTCATATAGTCTGACGTGTCTTAGCCGATTGGGCCACATTCGGTTAGCAAGGTCGATTTAACTGTTTAAAAACACAATTCTCTATGATTTTCTTTCATTCAGTCATATCTGCTCAATGCGTATCCAACAGAAAGTTCTTGATTGTCGCTATTGAATCTTGCCAAAATGTTAACCTTCGTCACCATTTTTTCTCAAATACCTTCTTTTTCTAACCAACATACAGGATCATAATTTTTTTTTTAAATGACACGAAAACGGTTAAATCAAGATCTATTATTTAAAATAAGTAAATATATAAATAATGAATCAAATTCAAATAAAATAATAAACAATAATTACATTAAAAAAGTAAATAAATACATATAAACAAATAAGAGAAAAAATTCAACAACAATAACAACATTTACTCAATTTTTTATTAGGCATTAAATTATATTATTTAGTATCTCCCATTGTTTATTTTGATTTTTATACCTTGAAAAATATTTATAAGCATTTTTAAATTTTAAAATTTTGAAAAGTTCAGGATATTTTTTCACTTCTGTTTATAAATCAGTCAGTTAAATGGTGTACGTGATACATGCTTGGGCGTTGAGCTCACTTTCGATTCATGACTGACTTGTCGGAAGATTTTCACACAGTAGATTGTCATTCCTTTCAGCCGTAGATTGGTTGCCAATCGAACCTATAGCACCCTCTTTCTGTCCTGCTATTTAACCCAGAGTTGGGGGAGAAAACTTTTCATATATTTTCCAAGAAATTTGCTCGTAAGTGAACATAACGGAGCCGATTGAAATTCGAACTCGGCTGTTCGATTTCTTATTCCGTTACGATATCCATTATACCACGACATAAATACATATTGCCAAATAATATCCTTACTTTTGACATGATAAGATCCATCAGGGTAGGAAATGTTTCTCAAAGTATATTGTTCACATTGTTATTTTCCCTATTCTATTCCGTTTCCAATTTTTTCTTACCTTCTTCCTGTTTTTCTTACCCTCTTTTTCCCAGCATTCTTTTTTTCGCCGCCTTCCTTACTTGTATTTTTGTTTCTTTCTTTCTATCACACTTTGGTCTTTCCTTTTACAGCTTTCTCTCTCAAATGCAGAAATATGCATAATATTTGTTTGTGACGATGTGTAGCGTGTTTCCCATTTCAGCCATGTGGGCGGTGTTTTAATTGTCGGTAAAACGACGGGGTCCTTTTCCTACGGAGGCAAATGAATGATGGCCAACCAATCGTTGCTGTAATGTCATACACGAAATTCTAGCTTTGTGGTAATGTTCGCTCTGACATACAAAGTAATTTAGAATAAAAAAAAAACAAAAAAAAAAAAACGGCTTCATTTCTCCACCAACTTTCAATCTTTTTCTATTCTTTCATTTTCGCCTCGAAGAATAATTACCTAAAATGCTTCGCATACATTTAGAGTTTCACCGATTACATTTATGCCTCTTAACAAAACTATAAACGGACCACACACAGACTTATCATTTACACATGTCGGGAGATATGGACACTAAAATGTATAAATGTGTTACATTCATGCAATATATAACAAAACTACATACAGACCACACACAAATTTATAGTCTAAACATATCGATATAAATTAACACTAACATGTATTACGTGTTACATTCAGGCCTCATGGCAAAACTATATACAAATTACACACAGGCCTATAGTCTAAAATATCGTTAGAAATAGGCATTCAAATGTATTACGTGCTACATCCAGACCTCATAGCAAAAATATATCCAAACCAAACACAGACCTATAACCTACACTTTTAGCGAGAAATGGATACGCAAATGTATTTCGTGTTAGATTCAGGCCTATACACTCAATACACACAGACCTATATCCTACACATATAGCGAGAAATAGACGCTCAGATGCATTACGTGTTACTTTCAGAACTGACAAGCAAAACTATCTATAAAGTACAATCAAACCTATAGCATATACATATAGCAAGAATGTATATATTATTAAAAACACTTTTGTGACGATGAATTATAATGATCAACTTTTCCAAATTATGAAAAATTCTTCTCAGGCAAGGAGGAAATTCCGTTAGAAATTGTACGAAGTTTATTGCAGAAAAAGTACAAGAAATATAGTTTAAGCTTTCGTCTTTCTTAAGTCATCATCAGAGTTGGTAGAGAAAATTGCTGAGTTTCACAGAACTAGTGAGTGTTATGACATAAACAAGGTTTGTCGTGTTTATTTTAATTATGCATTTGAGGATGCAGGCTCTTAAGCTATAATTATTTTCATTTATTTATGGTTATTTTTATCATATGAATATTGCTTCAAAGATCATACTTCTTTTTACTATTTGATTTTGCTAGTATTGTTTGTAAGTAGCTGCCTAATGTTACTATGATCCTTATGCTTCTTATTAATGTGTTGTTTGATGGCAGCATGATCATGTATGTGGCAGGTGAGTTTCTATGAGAGTGTGATTGCTGTATATCTAATATAAGACGTTTTCTGTTTTTTATTTACAGATAGACATTCTCCGAAATACATTCATATATCTGACCTTTTTAGTAATATTTGTCTTACAGAACATTTGTTACTTAAATACACAGAATATAGCGGAAATGACCACTCAACTGTATTACTGGTTATATTCAGGACTCATAGCAAAATTATATACAAACCACACAATAGCCTACATATGTAGCGTGAAATGAACTCTCAAGTGTATTGTGTTACTTTCATGCTGTGTTCTCTGAAGAAGATTTAGGGGTTAGTAAGAAAACTAGATTAATTGGCAGTTTGCTGTATATTTTAAATTTATTCTCAAATAATATCTCGATATTAAAGTTATCGATCCGCGAAATGTCCAACACGATACTTCACAAACGGCTTCTGACACCTTATCCATAAACTTCACAAATCTATTTTTGCAGTTGAGTCAAAAAATTTTCTCATCTTAAAATTTAAAGATGCATAATATTAGGTTGATGCAAAAATAATGACGTAATAATGTCGTTTTTTGACGTTAAAAAATACGTCAAAAAACGACATTATTACGTCATTATTTTTGCACCAACCTAATATATAGAAAATGTTGTAAAAATTCAGGTATAAATAAAATATATCTGCAAAAAAACAATATGAATAAAGAAAAAGGAAATTTTTTCTTTAAAGTTGAGGCAAACGTAAGAATTTTATTTTGCAACATATCTTTATAAACATAAGTAAGAAATATCGTAAAGTTTTATGCATTTTAAAATGTAAGACCGCTCATAAATATTTTTAAAGCTAACTGTAAGTAAAGGTAAACTATGGAGGATGCTAGGTGATATAATTTAATGCCTAATAAACGAAAGTGAGTAAATGTTGATGAATTTTCATTTTCGTATTTATATTAAATATATGTAAATTTATTTAATTATTTTTTATTACTGTAATTATCATTTATTATTTCATTTTAATTTGATAAATTATTTATGTATGCATATACCGTATTTGACGGCATATAAAACGCACGGATGTATAAGACGCGCCCCAATTTCAGCAGGGCGAATCAAGAAAAAATTAGTAATTAGTAAAACTATATATGGTATATAAGATGCAGGAGAATTTTAAACGATATTTTTAGTAAAAAAAAGTGCGCCTTATATGTCGTCAAATACGGTATTTTAAATAATAAAAGCCGTTGAGTTAACCGTTTTGTTTTAATTTCTTAACATTTTTATGGTTATGTACGTTGGCTTGGGAGAAAGGTGTTTCTTTTAAGAAAGGAGATATTTGAAAAGAAATCTTAGGCATAAGTTAACATTTTGGGAAGAATCCAACTTCAGTGTGAGATATTTTAACTCTGGTTCTTGTCTTGTTTTTTCCAATTCAGTAAAATTAATTACGTAGGCCACATTTTTTTTAAAGGAATGATTTTTTTAATCTACAGTTTATTATTTCTGTATTACTATAGAGATTATATTTAGTAGATATACGTATTTCAGTAGACGTCTCTATTTTATAAACTGTATATGTTCGTATAATGAGGGAGTCGGAAGGCAGAAATATAGTGTTTAAAAAACATAGACGTTTACTTAAAACACGTGTATCCACAAAATATAATGTCCTAAGAAATAGATGTCATTTGGAAAATTCATGAACCAAAACAGTTGGCTTACAGCCGGCTCAGGTACAGTCACCGAAATTAAGTTACGTCGACACTGGCCAGTATCTAGATGGGTGACTGCTGGTGAATACCACGTACTATGAGCTTGGATGTGCGGTGGTGTAATGAATAATAACACAATTCAATTATGCACAAATAACCTTGAAAATGGTATGAATACACCTCTTCCCCCCAGCTATGGATTAATTAGTAAGATTTGTATCACAAAACCATTATTATTTTTTAAAAAAGAGATTCTTACAACCTAAAAATATTTTCTGGCTTTAAATAACCTGAAAAGGGTTGATACTCTGTCAAAAATAAATAAATCAAAGCGGTGAACAACCATTCTATGCTGCATGATTACTGCTTTTAAAATGGGCGATATGGTGAAAACATCTCCGATCCTTTTCTTTCTGTTGGTTGCTTATTTTTCGTTTAGCGGCATATCAACTTCGATGGATCATTTCATGCCGGAATCTAAATATTTTGGATGTGATTTTATGCTAAAGACATTCTGTAGATAATTTCATACTTTAAGGTAAAAGGTATGTTTTTAGATATATAGTTTGTAGATCATAAAATGTATTATTAGTAATTTCTTTTTAAATGTATTGCTGGTAATTCCACTACAAACATATGTTGTTGGTAATTTTACCATAAAAGTGTATTTTTATATTTTTTTAGTGTTTTTATTGTTTTTTTTTAAATATTTTTTTTTTGTTTACCTCTGATATCCCGACCAATGAGTAGATTTAGAAATAGGTTAGTTATTTATGCATATTAATATTAATATTACAAAGAAAATGCTTTCTTGCCTTTGATTTTTAGAAGTCATTTTAAGAGTTGTTCTGAAAATAGAATATATTTTGTTGTTCCCACAATGAAAAGTTGAAAAGAATATGAAAGAGAAATCATCTGTTTAATAAAAGTCAAAAGTAAAGGACATACCGTATATATTCATGGATAGGTCGCGCCCTTAGACTGGGGCTGTCAAAATGGGTATTTGTGGGTGATGCACAGATAACTCGCACTAAAATCTGGGGAGTTACATTGTTCCTTTTTAACAAAGATATAGCTAATCTGTCTTTCTGCAGATATGTTTCCATGTTCTTCTGCATAATCCACCACTTTCAACTTAAAACATACTTCATAACACTCTCTTACTCATGATTAGGGTTTACAATTATTAAAATTTGTAAACTATTGGTACCCATAAAAATCGGGGTGAATCTAGATTTTGTATACTGGTAAATGCCTACTCTGCACTGAATAACTGTAAGTAAAATTGTGATTGATTGTATTTGTGTGGTATTTACTTATTGAGTGTTTAGATGAAAATTTGGTTACCTGTAATCGCTTCAGCCCTAAAATCATTTGAAAATGATAGTCTTTCATCATAAACCAGAAAATAAATGGCAGATAAATTGCAGATTGAGCGCTTTTATTTGATATGTGATATGGTACTGTTGGAAGGGGTGATTGCGTAAAATTGAAATATCAGGAAAAACTTAATTTTCTCCCTTGCACTCATTTATGCATGTGCCCAGGGTACTCGCCTGGAGTACTGATACACCACAATCTACTTCAGATTCTCTATGATATTGAGGGGATAGGTCCATTATCTGCCCACAGCTGGGACCCTAACAGATGCTACCACCCCAGATCATGATGGACTTCTGAACAACAGCAATTAAGAGGTGGTCCCGTGCTCCTCAAAACCTCCAATCTCCCGATCAGGGGCCTTTGTGCTGAATATAGTTTATTGCCATACACAGGACGGTCATTTTCTTTCTCTTTTGTCCTTTGTAAAACGAAGGCTCACTTGTTTTTCGATTCAAATTTATCATTGCTATATTGCATAGTCTTTGTAGACTGAAACTTTTATTCTGACACTGGAATGATCTCAGTAGTTCATTCTTTACTGTTAAGTCTTTATAAATTATCCAACAATAATTTCAACAATTTCTGTCTGAATTGCTGGGATGAAGATTTATCATTATTTACATTCGAACTAATATTTAAATTTTTCTTGTTATTTTCATAACATTTCGGTTGTTGTGCTGTTCGAACTTCTTCACGTGTTTATCGATTATGTTAACATTCAGAGAATTTTGAAGTTAATTAATTATTAACCTACAGGGATAGATTGTTCTCGTTTCGTTCTCCATGTCTACATATATCTCGTCTTGTTCTTTTTATTTAGTTTTGTTCTGTTATTGCTCGTCCTCTTTCCACTGTCTTTTAGCCTGTACTACTACTTCTAGTATATTCAGCATGGTCATTGTGAGTTCAATCGTAGATTAAATAAATGATTAAGTTCGAAATTCACTGAAAATTACCCGGATCGAGAGACAGAAGGCCGAAACGTTGTGATAAGAACAAAAAAAAAAAAAAAATGAAAAAGACAAAATTGAATTAAGAAAATATTTTTGTGCAGTATATCCAGAAATGTATTGACTGTGAAATATTAAATTTCACTTGCAATTCAAATAGAAAGGGTGGTTAGAAATTTTTAATAAATATTCCAATAATTTTTAGTAACAAAACGCTTTGTACAGGCTTGCTAGCAGGCTAAATTAAGAGGTTGGAGTAAATTTCTTGAATATATAATAAAAGGGATAGATAGAATGAGGAGGTTTCCGGCGGACGTTCTCCGTAAAAGTATAATCGTCCCTACCCGTCTATTTGAAAATCAAAGGTACGCAAATATGCTACTATATAAGCTTTCTATTTGTCGCTGTGATTGTTTATCTCTTTGGTTTCGCTCTCTTTGTACCACTTGAAATATTTTAACATCTATCTATCTATCTATCTATCTATCTATCTATCTAACATAGAAAAGTATTCCCCCTCTGGCTACCCTATTATTTTCCAATTCACTTTCACTGATGTGATGATGCGAGGTTAGCGGAACGGTTACAAATATATATCCGCCCTCAGTCGTCGCACACAATCATGAGTACAGATGCAAAATCGCTGTTGATGACTCATAAACATACATGGGGGTTGACCACCTTTGAAGCCTCTTAAAACAACTCCATCCATCTTTCTGAAGATATGTAAACATATAAACAGCTCCGCTTTAGTTATGACATTGCATTCCATCAGTAATAATGTTCACACTTTAGCCGTACTAATGCTTCTATAAACAGTCGTTCTAAGTAAGCACAATAATCGCCATTCGAATACAATACGTAGATTCTTCGAGTATCTCCTTCGACACATTTTCTGTACGACTGTCACATCTCGCTGCCTACGATAACAAACGAGATTCATTTGCCAAATGACATTGTCCACATAGCAAACGCTCGCTTCAAAAGCATTGCTGATATTCCCGGATGAATCCGTCTCGTGCTTATCGCAAAATCATTGAAAGATATTTTTTCCAAAACTATTCTTAAAAGAAAACGGCGAATATCTAAGTAAAGAAGTCAATATTCCAACAGCATCAATCCAAACAAGAAAGTTCTCGTGGGTGAATGATATATACCTCTTAATGTTTGTTGCTTTGAGATCAGAAGCTGGAGGCGACTAAAAGAAAAAAAAAGTACAATTACATGATATGAGAAACAACTAATCTAAATATTAGGTTATACTACTTTAGCCAAGTATATATATATATATATATATATATATATATATATATATATATATATATATATATATATATATATATATATATATATCAACACACATGCATACACACCCTCAATCTCTTCAAATGATCCATTCGGAAGAACACACACACTTTCTCGCTCTCACAAAGTTATCCATTCATAGGAACGCACGCACACATAGAAACATGCACGCACACATAGAAACATGCACACACACAACACACACCCACGCACACACTTTCTCTCTATCAAACTTATCCATTCACAGGAACACACGCACACGCACAAACACACAAGCTTTATCCCTCTCAAAATTATTCATTCACAGGAACACATACACAGACACTATACATACACCTATACCCTCTCTTTCTCTCTGACAGGAAGACATACACTCACAATACATAGCCACACACACCCACAAACTCTTACCCTTACACAACAATCCATTCACTTATTCAATGACGCAACTACACATAAAAACACACTACCTCTCTAAAACTTATCCATTTACACATATTCACACACATATACACAAACACGCATTGCCTCTCTCTTTCTTCACTCTCTCTCTCCTTTTCGCTCAAACTTATTAATTCAAGAAAAATACACATAGATACAAACACACACGCACACACATATGGCCAAAACACTCTTCTCTTTCCCTTTCTCTCTCAAACTTATCCACTCACTGACAGACAGACACACACACACACACACACACACACATATATATATATATATGTAAATAAATACACACAATATCTATCTATCTATCTATCTATCTATCTATCTATATATATATATATATATATATATATATATATATATATTAAATTAACCTTACATGAACAATTCAAGTTTCATACATAAAAATTTATCATTATGGATATTACATACACTGAGCTGTGAATTTCTTGCAAAATTTTACAGCGAAACACGAATTTCAACAGAATATTCCATTTTCAGTTTTCAAACCAAAACGTTTTGAATTTTTGCACACACCTAATACTACGAACTCTATCTATCTATCTATCTATCTATCTATCTATCTATCTATCTATCTATCTATCAGTTTGGACATTGCCGTTTTTTTATTCGACAACAAAGGCCAATATAAAGGCAATGGGAATATTTTGCGATTTGTGAGATGTTTCTTCCTTTTGAGTAGAGAACCATATTTTTACCATCACGAAATCGATCAATTCATACTCTTGTAAAATATAAAATACCCCCATGCTATTAACATGTATCTCTTTAGCATCTCTAGTTTTCTCTCTGTCACTTTCTTGTTCTCTTCGTAAATTTCTCGAGCAATCATTTCCTTTGATGTCTACGGTTTCATTTTTGCACTAACCGCTTTTGATTCTGGTAATCCACCGACTTTTAAGATCGTTTTACGCAAAAAGCAAAATGACAACCATCTGCTAGTTGGAGAGGATCATGTTTATAAATGCCTACTGTTTGCTTATCTAGCTGCACATAACTAAGTAAAAGAAAAGACAGGCTGTCATTTCTCCAGTAAAGGGTCTCAAAGAAAAATAGTAACAGAATTCAAGGAATAAAGGAATTAATACAACACAATATGTTTTAATATACTGTTTTCAAACATACTAAAACAGCGACAAGAATAACACGCTGTTTCTTTCTTTCTTTCTTTCTTTCTTTCTTTCATTCTTTCTCAATTTGTACACGCATGTCTGTGTATGTATGTGTGTGTGAGCACACGCGTGTGCCGGCACAGACAGGTACCCATATCGAAGCCACCTGTCAATACATTCATTAAATAAAGAAGTGACCTTGGAATTAATTACACAGGGAATTTTCTCATCCTTTGTGATCTATGCTCTTAGGACGTGGGCGATCATGGCTCTTTGCAATTTTCTATCAGTTGTAGCTCTTAGAAATGTTTCTCATTTTACTATACCTCACGCCATACTGTCATCCATTTAAAAGCGCGTTAGGTAGCTTATTTGCTGCAGTTCTCTGATTTTTTTTTATCTTCAATATAACTTGGGAGTGTCAAATTTTCTATACCTGCTTTTCTCATAATATATCTTAGGAAAGTCAATTTTCTCTTTCTGATTTTTTTTATATAATTATCCTTTCTGTTTGCATTTTCCCTTAAACTTTCTAGTTGCTTACATTCTCATCATCCTTCTGTAGAACTACGTTTCTTTTGCTTCAAGTCTTTTGTTTATCTGTGAGGAAATTTCTCGCATGCACTGCTATAAAACATGAATTAAAAATGTTCTAAATGATGAAAAAATAGTGAAATATTATTTTTCAGTTTTATCTTATTTAAATTCCATCTTACACATATATAAATCTACCATTTGTCCTAGCATTGAATATTTCTGGGGCTTCTCGACAAAATCCAAAGAAGGGCTGAATTATTATTGGTCCCGACAAGGTCATCTCGACTTCAGCCACTTTCCCACTGCCTTGACATATTGACTTTACTCTTTTTTTTTTCTGTAAATTTTTTCATGACTCTTGTTCTAATAAGCCATTCTCTTTGGAAACTTGAGCGCATTAATTTAAGCGTTGTACTAGATTGGTAACCAGGTCCCATTATTTTAATGCTGAAATAGCTAGGTATAACTGTACATCCTATTCTAAGAGTTCCCTAAATGAATAATGTTCGAAAATTTAAATGAAACGTTATTGGTAATTTTTTGACATCCTGAATCTTGTTTTTTATTGTCTTTTCTGTTCACTAAAGTCATCGATTTCACTCCCAGTAGCCTCCCGTGAGTTAGTAGTATTAGCCCCTTGCTTGGGTTGGAATGATTAAAAGAATAAGCGAAACCTTCTGAGTAAACTCCAAAACAAAGAACCTGGTTTTTATGAATATCAGTTTCAGATATAAACACTTCTTGAAATCATAAAGATCTAAAAAGGCAATGAAGGAATGCGAGACAAGATAGCTCACTGGAAACGATAACAATTCTCTTTTTTCATTCTATTCTATCCTATTTTATCCACTCAGTATAATATTGCATTATAGACTCTGATCTTTTTTATAAGATATGCAAATATGTATTTTATATAATTCGAAATTGGAATCGGCAAAAATTCTTGCATGCAACTGTAACCGTAAAAACGATTGTAGACCTGGTTGCAAATCTTACTTTCTAAATCATTATACATTATGAAGGATTTTCCATACAAGATACTGGCTCCCGTGCAATACGTTGTTGCACATAAGTGCAACATCGTAATGCATATTTCCTTCGAAAATACAAGCTAAAAGTGATAGGCTAATTTTAAAACTTAAATACATCGGACATTAAAACTTAAATTTAAATACTGAGTACCAAATTGGATAGGTCACGAGAACAATTACCATGAAAATATTTATAGAATAGACACATGAGAAGCTACGTTACAGGAAATTTGATAGATTTATCATGGCTCTGATGAGCGTTTCGACGCGAAACGCATGAGTTGACTAACGAGATATGTCACTTGAACTTTTCTTGATTAACTGATTTCTTTTTACAGCTATGTTCACCCTTTACAAGGCCCGGGAGCAACTTGAGGTAGAGGGTTTCGTTTCAAGGCCATTTGTATATATAGGAGTGGAAGATAGCGGTTAAGCCTAGCCTTGAACAAGTTAAGATTGCATTGATCGCTGGAAGAAGCTTCTCGAGTGGTAATTATATCTAGCTATCTATTGAACGCTTTAGAACAGTTCTACTGGCCTGAAGTAATACGTTAAATTCTCGTAATTTTCAAGTATTTTTTCAATAGTAATTTCAGTATTGCTATTAGTATATATATATATATATATATATATATATATATATATATATATATATATATATATATATATATTGTCGTGAAGGAGAATATTCCACAAGTTTTGACTGGGCCGTCGGACGAAAGACATAGAAATACTCCTACATCAAGAGGAGTAGCAGTAGCAGCACTAGCGTTTGCTGAAAACAGTGATTCATGGCTAACGTTTCTATTCCCTAGTTACTATTCTATATTATATTTCCCTGTATCAAAATATAATAAACTTGTTGTTAAACCAATTCCGGTTGTTTCTTGGGTGATATTGTAGTCTTCTATTCGATTCTACCTACCTTCCTATATAACTATATATGCACACAACCACGCCGACCAATACGCCCACACTCATACACTTCGCACGAGCACCATCTCGGCATGTGTCCCTGTGTATACATATATCCTTGGTTTTTATTGATTTTTGATTTGTATGAAAGGCCAAATAAATACATAACTGAAGATTTCTAGTTAGGGTTTTTTTTTTCCTTTCTGAAATTTCTGTTAATTTTATCAGTTTTTAATTAAGCAAGTGAACTCAGTACAGCAAGTCTCTTTGCATAACGACACTTCCTGGCCAAGAGAAAAGCAAAATGTTGTCGATATTTGTGTAATGTTTACACTTCATTTGTTGTACATTGTCATTGTTTCTTTGTTTGCTTTTCAATTTCAGCCCTATCAGCTGAGTGTGAACGCATTTGGTTACGAAACATAGAACCAAATTGTGTTTTAAGCGGCTTGCTTAATCGTTCCTGATGAATCTACCATCTGTCCAATGCGTATCTGAAAAGAGAGCGCAGCTAATGACGCAACACGGCTTAATTAACCTCGGAAGGTAAACAAAAAAAGACAGGCACTTGCAAGAGAACGTTGTGTGATACAAAGCCAAAAGACAGCATGAATGCTTACTTCATGTGAGACTTAATCAGTTCTATTGTCGCTTTGTATAATGGCATAATAAAGAAAAAAAGAAAAGACTAGTAATTTCTATGCGCGTAGGAGGTCTGCTATCTATCTATCTATCTATCTATCTATCTATCTATCTATCTATCTATCTATCTATCTACGACGGGGTGTTGAAAATTAACGGGCCAACCAAACCCAAGGAGGGGTGCCTTCCTCACAAGATTTGCTGTGATCACGTCAGATTTTAGGAAGTGGATCGGAACTAAATATTTAACCACCCCATATTGTGTACACCAACCCGCATACATACATACATACACATACACACACAAACACACACACACATATATATATATATACATATATATATACATAAATATATATATATATATACATACATATATATATATATATATATATATATATATATATATATATATATATATATATATACAAGTATATGATTGGTGTATATGGAATCAATTCCAATAACCAACAATTACTATTCTTAAAAGAGTGCTCAATACAAAGTAGAGCAGATATAATTATTTATTTAAAAAAAAAAATTATAACATAAATATGTTATAAAATCACTACAAAAATAGCCATTTTGTTTCAACACCCTCGGTGTCTTATCAAGTGATGACGTTGAATATAAAATAAATGGTTTTAAAAGCCGAGGGTGTTGAAACAAAATGGTTATTTTTGTAGTGATTTTATAACATATTTATGTTATAAATTTTTTTTTTAAATAAATAATTATATATATATATATATATATATATATATGTATGTATGTATGTATGTATGTAATTATATATATATATATATATATATATATATATATATATATATATATATATATATAGTCCCACAAAAATCTTTAAAAGACAATAAATACAGTGTTTTTTGACTTTCAGACAAGATTGATGGTTAAAATTTAGAAATATTCATTTTGTTGACTTAGTAAGAAGAGTAACATTTTAAATTAAATACTAAATTAAGTGCATGGACATAAACAAGAAGAAAAACTGAATAAGTAATAGGAATTCAAAAAGTGAGTCCATTGTTTGCGACAACCTGTATATATATATATATATATATATATATATATATATATATATATATATATATATATATTGAGTTTCTATCCTTGTTTTTTTTTATTTTACCTAAGAGTGAAGTAGCTCCTCTCAAAAGAAAATAAACAGAACAAAAAAACAAAACAAAAGAAAAACCCAGATATATCAATCAAGACAAGGCTACCCACGACAATAACGTTTATATCAATAGGATATATATATATATATATATATATATATATATATATATATATATATATATATATATATAAAAGTGAACATAGAAGTCAACACTTAGAGGCGACAGTCTGTTTCATGCTATATGCAATCGTGGCCTGAAACATATAGCATGAAACAGACTGTCGCCTCTAAGTGTTGACTTCTATGTTCACTTTTATATTTACACACGCTCTATCTCTGATATTGAGCACTTTATTCCATAAATATAGCACACCTTAAGACTATATTTCTTTATATATATATATATATCCTTTTGATATAATATATATATATATATATATATATATATATATATATATATATATATATATATATATATATGTAGATATATAAATATATTATTTTATTTTATTTTAAAAGAACATCTGGACATTTCAAATTTAGTTACCTCCCCTGAAGTTTACATTGTGGAATTTAAATTGTTTTCAAAGTTAAAATTTAACTTTCTGATAAAGACAACAATTTTGTCTTAAAAAAACAACATCCTGATGATGACGCACTACTCTCAAACGTACTCAGAATAAATGAATATGGTAATTTTCTCTCTTCCTTTAACAAGGATACGAAGAAGATTTTACATGAATATGAGAGGATCCTATTGAAAATTAGTCGGCAAAACTTGTATAAATTATTCATTGAGAGAAATTGTTGCGTTTATGTGGCGTAGATTAAATTAAATTGCGCGCTATGTAATAATAATAATAATAATAATATTATACTTGGTCGTCGGATCGGAAACTATCGAAAGCAGCGTGCAGTGAACAAAATATCGATTGCTTGCTTTTTTGGGGGTGGGGGGTTGGCATCAGTATTGAATTGAAATGTAATTTAAAACAATTTTTATTTCGGTGGCAGCTACCAACGTTTCCGTTCTGTAGGGATTTGTAGGTTCTCCAGAAAATAATGGCACCTTTTTTGAGAACAGAAGTTTAAAGAATAGAGATAGAAAAATATCATGTTTAATCCTTATGATTGATCGTAATTTCGCCAATGTATAACAATGTCATTCCTGTCGATACTGCAAAAGTCATGGCTCCTAAAATCAATAAATTCTCGAAACGCTTTCCGTGAGCATCGTCAAAGAATCGCCTCCTTCCTGAACATTCATAATCTTTTGGGATATTCATCACTTTAGAATGTTTGGTGCTAATGATGAACCCTATGAACGGGAATCGATCCTTAGCCGAATGCTTGCCGGATATTTCGGGTTGATTCTGTAAGTTTTCGTCCTAATATGAACTCATAAAGAATTATCAAAAGGAAAGTCTTTTTCGTCTATGAATCAATAGCTCCAACCTATAAAGTATGGAGAATTTAAACATAGCAACAGCTTGCAAATAAAAGACTTCTTCTTTTTTCTACCATGTCCCTTCAGAACATGTGATCGTGGCTCCCCACAACAACCGATCTTTTGTAGCTTTTCTCATTATGTATCTCAGAAATTTCTACCATCTGTGCCTGATCCTAAGTCCAATTGTTTTTATTCACATTTTCCTTAAATCTTTCTCGTTTCTCATATGTTCCATCCATGGTTTCTCTGCATTCTTCGTTAGGACCACATCTGCGTTGCCTCAAGTCTTCTCTTGTTAGATGATGAAACCGTGCAGCATTTACTGCAATATAGGAGTATTGATATTATATAGCAGTTCATTAGCGGGCATATCTTAACAACACAGATACGCAGATGACACCGTATTGATAGAAAACACAGAAAGGAAGCTGCAGATAGTTCTAGGCAAGTTAGTAAAGGAAAGTGAGAAGTAAAGATTAAACAACAATTGTAAGAAGATAAAATGCGCCGTGGTGAAAGATAGAATGTATGAGACAACGCAAGAATCTGGTCTACATATTGGAAAAGTCAAAGTCCAGATTAAATTCTTCTTTTTCTTTGTAACGTGTCCTTTCATGACATGCGCGATCACGGTTTCTCACTATTTCCTGTCTTTTGTAGCTCTCAATAAAGTTTGTCTCTGCGAATTAGACCACGGCATGCCCTCATTATAAAGAAGAGCTCCAGTTAAGCAATGTATTAGGTTGGTGCAAAAATAATGACGTAATAATGTCGTTTTTGACGTTAAAAAATACGTCAAAAAACGACATTATTACGTCATTATTTTTGCACCAACCTAATACATCACTAGTTGGGTCTTTTTTTCGAATCTATATCTGTTAGCCTTATATTCTTTCCGGGATGTTAAATGGGAAGCAAGAAGCCGGAAGAGACTTCTGCCAGCGAGAAGTTTGAGAGAAGAAACTACTAGCATAGAACTCACCCTTGCATCTAGCCAATTCAACAATTTTCTTTTCAGTTATCGGTGATTATATTTTACTAGGGGTAAGAGGAGAAAAAGACAACAGATGATTAAAATCGTCAGTAACGCTGGGGAAATAATCGCGAAAGTAAATTTTTTAGAGCAGTAGCTAGTGACAAGAAAATTAAGCAAATTTTCCTCCTGCAACCAGTTTTCCTCGACACTAAGAGATATAATAAGTAAAAGCACTAAGAATTCTATGACTGATAATTGAAACGTCGAAGGTAAAGGCGAAGAATGAAGTGGATTTATCGCCAAGACGAATCAGAAATAGGGGTTAGGGGTGGGTCTCCAAAATGATACTCGGGTAAGCTTATCTGTATTTGTTGTTTTACTGGCAAATAGGAAGACGTTAACACGTTTGAGTCAGTTTGCTGGGGGAGAAAACCCCGAAAACTTCGGATGCGGGAAGGACAGTATGGGTAGTTATGGCGGCGGCGAGAATAAATTAGAAGACAGTGACAGCATTAGAAATACTTTGCAAAGCTGTTGTTTGTGGATGCCGTAAAATGTAGTAGGATACATTTTTACCAGCTGTGTGTTCCAGTTCTCTTAAGTCAGGAACTTGTAAATGTATGTGTATATATGTGTGTATGTGCACGCTCGTGCATCTATCTATCTATCTATCTATCTATCTATCTATCTATCTATCTATCTATCTATCTATCTATCTCAAATGAGAGAATAACCATTTCTATCTATCATATTTTTTCTGTCAGTCAGCCTTTCTCTTTTTCCTCTCTCTCTCTCTCTCTCTCTCTATATATATATATATATATATATATATATATATATATATATAATTTACAATTTAAATGATAAATATAACCTGATGTTTCTTCAACAGTACTTAATAAATGGCATGGAAACACTATAGGCCAAAACTAGACATAGATAGATATTAAATAGGTTTAAAATCGCCTACAAAATGTCACAAAATTATGCTTGCCAAAACTTACACAAATATGGTTGCCAAAAGTCACACAAATACGCTTGCCAAAAGTCACACACATAAGGTTGCCAAAGATCACACAAATATGCTTGCCAAATGTCACAGAAATACACTTGCCAAAAGTCACACTACGCTTGCCATAAGTCATACAAATACGCTTGCCAAAAGTCACACAGATACGCTTGTCAAAAGTCACAAAGATACGCTTGCCAAAAGTCACACAAATATGCTTGCTAAAAGTAAAATAAATACAATTGTCAAAAGTCATACAAATACACTTACCAAAAGTCACACAAATACACTTACCAAAAGTCACTCAAATACGCTTGCCAAAAGTCAAAGAAATATGCTTGCCAAAAATAACACAAATACACTCGCCAAGTCACACAAATTTGCTTGCCAAAGTGGGAAAATTGATGGCGAGATTCCAGGTCGGGACCAATAATATTGTGGATTCTTCTTCTGATTTTATAAATAATCTCTAAATATATAGCAGAAGCACTGCACCATTTGTGGCAGCCATATTCAAAGCGTGGCTGAATGGTAGTCTTATAAATATATAAGATAGATTTTAAAGAGAAAAATTGTCTCGCACACAACAGTGAACTAACTTTTTTAACAGCAGACCTAGCAATGGGTTCAATATCCTTTTCCCACTTTATGTCAGGAGAGAATTTAAGCACAAGAATGCGCAACGAGTCACTGCCCTGGAGGTTAGCATCAGCCATGCTGACAGAAAGATGAAAGGAATTTCTCAGATGATTGATAGAGAGAAGTTTCGTTTTGGAGTCGTTAAAATTCACAAGACATTCCTTGCCCAACTTGACAGCAAATTGCAGGCCATTTCTTTTTAGATCAGTGCGCAGTTTTCATCTTATAGAACCGATCAGACTTACTATTGAGGCTGGAGTAAATATTTGCGTCATCAACATAGACATCAAGTTGAGAAGTGATGACAGGAAAATCCTTGATAAATGTTTGGAACAATCTAGGTTCAAGGATTGAGCCCTCTTTGCACCTGCTTTAATACCTGCGTTCAGGACAACTTTCATATCGCGATTTGATAAGAAAGGTTGAATCTGCTCAAAAATTCGTTCAAAAATGGCATAACCTTGCAACTTGAAATCGTTATGCCAAACCCTGTCAAAAGCTTTCGAGCGAGATGTCTAAATCAACAGCCCGAACTTAAAAGCTTGATAAAGCTTTATATACTCTTTCAGTAATACCCGTTTATACAACAGTAGTTAACTTAGAGAAGTGAAAGTAATACTGTATATCTCAAAGAAAGCGATGTGAGATGGTTACCCAATTCAGAGTTGATTTTAAATTATAAAAATAAAACTAAATAGAGTTAAGTTCTTTTAACAGTCTGATACTCCTTGAAATATTCCTTGCAAAATTTTAAATTTTTGCATCAAGTTATCACCATTTTCGTATCCTTTCTCTTCGAGAAATATGCTTGTAGACATAGCCCTATCTTTGAATTTTTTTCTGTCTTTATTTGCAAGCAAATCCTCTAGGAAATGATGGTGTCTCGTAAATAGTAACCTAAGTTTACCAATTAAGCATTTATACTCGAATAGTGAGTGAATAATGCCCGATTATTTAGAAAAGTCTTTAATCATCAATTGTTGATATCCTTTGATCTCCAATAAAATAATAAAAGCTCAGTACTCTTTTCTTTGTTTCCAAAGAAATTTTCCTGTTTCTTAATATTTGCCTAGTTTTTGAAAGCTAAGCATCTTATCCCAATTCTAGATCAATGCGCTTTCAGATTTCGGTGTCGCATTTTATCTGTTCAAGTGTTAAAAACCTTTAAAAGGTCTAAACACCCGATCTCGGTGTCAGTCTTCACATGGCTTTTGGCATTAATGAGAGTAACACAATGTACATCGATTTTCAGATGCCTGAATAGATTGTTCTTTCATTTAAAAATAGATCATTCTTTTAGATTTTAAAAATGACTTTATGCCTCTCTTCATCCCTAAGACAGAAGCGGTAATCGTCCCAGTTAGCATATACAGATTCAAAAGAAGATCATTTTTACATTTTAAAATGACAATTTGCAGTATTTGGGGCCTTTAAAAATATGTTTAAGATTTTTGTTTGTAAAATAATTCTGAATCTTTTTATGTCGTTTTTGCAGAAAAAACCCCCTGAAAGAAGTCCATGAGTACATGATGGAAACATTGGTCCACAAATGCCTGCTGTTCATCTTTGCAAAGAACTGGTACGGGGAATTTCAGTGTTGAGATTTTGTGACCAATATGCAACAAGTTCTGAGACTCCATGAACAGTGTAAAATCATTAATTTGTTCAACATGTTCTTTAACTAATTTTAGATGATCGTCAACATCTCAAAAGCAATTGCTGATACATTATATGGTAGTTTTCTAAGCGTTATTTAGATGTCACCCAAAGCCGAAAGAATGGGGTACCCAATGAGGATGGAATTCTCTACTCAGTCGTAATTGGGTTAGCGAGACAAGCTTGCTAACCATTACACCACCGAAAAGTGCCCACTCCCAATACATAGGTATGGTTCCTTTAGTAAAAACATTTAATTGGAAGAAGTCTCTTCGAAGAACAAAATGCTTCACATAGGATTCAGTTGTCATTCAATTACCCTCATAAAGATATGTAATATTATAACTATCAATAAAACGCAATACATCATGTCGTCGTAATGTAGATCGAAGAATAAAGAAAATTATGTATCTTATTGAAACTACGTCTTCCGAAAAGAATAATCTTTGTTTGAAAATCAGATTTCAGTTTCTTCAAAGTCAATTTGGGCAGATGTCCTTAGGATCCGGCCTAGTTAAGTGATATCCACTAACTGTTCAATTCTTTCTATTATCTCTTTATATAAACGTATAACATTTGAATACCATGAACAAAATACGGATTAAATTATAATAGATTGATAGTTTATCTTGACTCTCAAAGCCACTAAACCTTGTTATTTAGAATTCTCAAGTGACTTGATTTCCCTTTTTAATGAGAAAGAGGCCATTTCTACTTAATAGCCCTGAAGCTTGCGGTAATCTTTACTGCTGCCGTTTGATTGTTTGTTTTTATTCTCTGGATGTCTCGTGTTCCTTCCACAACGAATGCCATTTTTGGCTGTGGAACCTTTGTTAGTCTAAATCAAAACGCTGCGGGATAGAGGGGAATTCTTCATGATTAGTCGCAGACATCAACAAACATCGACATGTCAGGTTTCATTTTAGGAGAGTTATTCAACTGAAATGCCATAAAGATAGTGAATTCAATGAACGTTTCAGGTTTTGATGTTTGATCATTAATATTAATTACAATTCCACTTATTATCCTAAACAACAGACATCCTTTTAATGCCGTGATAGAGGGTTTGAACAAAGTCAAAACGGAAACGTCGAAGTAGTCGCTATCGACTCAGGGGACGTCGATGAGACTATATAGAGAGTCAGTAAATGCCTACACCTCAAAAGGGATCAATAAAGCCCGACTTAAAATGTTTGAACTAAACACTGACATTCATATAAGGGAAGAAACAAACATTCCAAATAGTGAGATAGAGATAGACATGATACATCTGGAAAAATTAAGGGAAGATTTAAAATAAGTTTTGATGAGCTTGATAAACTGCACATACATGACTGGATGGTTAGACCGTCTGATGTGGAAATAGAAATGCAGATACTGTATCTTACAAGATGAACTCATAGATATATATGGAACTTGAAGCTCAATCATTACTCAAAAGTAAAAATCTCTGTGACTATTAAAATAATATTAAAACTACTAATTACCCCAAATTTAGTGCAGCAATCTTTTTATAGGTTGTTCAGAAAATAATGTCCAATTTTAGAATAAACCCTTTGTATTCTAATATATTAACCTTGATCTTTTTCCCCACCCTTCTCTTAATCCTCTCTCCAAACACACTTCTTTACTCTTGTTCTCTACCCTCTGTAATCCCTTGCGTGCTAATGACACCCCCGCCTTGCTTGGGGTAAATTGCTTAAAAAATATCATAATCGTTGCACAAAAATATATTATTCATTCCTAATGATTAAATTTCCTTCTTTTAATTTTTTATATCAATCTCTTTTAGAATTTAATTTAAAATATTATATACCCTGTATCTTGAACATGACAAAAAAAAAAGAGATTCTTATACTTATTTTTGGCATGAGTTCATTCAACGGCAGATGCCATTTCTGACCTTTGGTCTCTGGTTTGGATTCCGAAGGAAATGTGCATACGATCGAATCGTCGCAGTTATCTTCGTGTTGGGCTGGTCCAAGCAGGGCGATGACGTACAGAGTAAAAAAAATAACAATCGATTAAACTGAACAAAAGTAAATACTGTTTTTATATCAGTCCTCCATATGCAATTGATTATCAGTCCAGACCGCATCTAAATCGGAAGTGATACGATCGTCGACCTGGCAAAAATCTGGTTTGCTGTTGTTGGTACATTTTGGCACAAGGCTGACGTTGGCGGCTACTCTTTAGCAGGCAATCACTTGGGGTGTATCATGTCCGGTGACTGGGACTCTCTACCGTCTCGGCTCTGTCTTCTACTCCGACTCGTCTCTCTTCTACGTCTGTCTCTGTCTCTTCTGCTCCGTTTTTATTTCTCTCAACTGCTCTTGGAGTTGAGAGAGGGGTATTTCATTCTCTTGTTTCTCAGTCACTCAGCTACTTTTCATTTCAGGGTGGTTTCGAGCCAAAAACCACGACTTATTCACCAGGGACCTCGTTTAGTTCTTTTTTCTGTGTCTACTCAGAGCCCTACTTACGTCTTCCCCTTATTCTTCTTTTTTTAATTGTCTTGCTAGTTTGATTAGCCAACATAACAGGTATTACCTGGGCTGTGTCCACCAAGAACTCACACATGGTCACTTCGCCTTCTTCGGGGTTATATTCCTCTATTGGGGTCAGTTGGAAAACTCCTTCTCTTCCTTCCGTTGACACCATACTTACCTGCCGGAGATGTATTTGTCAACGGGAGGATCCGTGGGTTCTTTCTTGATGACCTCACACCACCTCGTCTTATATCCCCGACGAGTGCATCTGGTGCATCCCTGCTCATTGCAATCCAAATCTAAATAGAACGGATAAACGAAATTTCCGAGTGGAAAGGCAAAATGGCAAGAAAATAAAAGGTACGAATTAGTTATCAGAGGAGGTCAAGAGTATCCGGTTCTACAAATATGATGATTTTTAAAGCAAAGAGAAATCTGTGAGATAATGGTTTACAAGATTTTGCAAGTTATATTTTCTGTTGTTATTGGTTCATGAAGAGCAAAGCTCAGGAAGAAGGACGCTTGCGCATACGTGGATAAAATAAAATTCGTGGGAAACAATAAGTTATATAATGATAAAGTTATTTAAGAAGTGTGGTATCACTAATGCAATGGGTGGGATCAAGGATAACATTTATCATAATATTGGATCTAGCGATGAAATTTCGGAGTCCTTTCCAAGTGATACTGAAACAATGATGAATTTGTAGATTTTGAACCAAACTTAATAACAGCAACATCTTTTTTATATATGGTACTTATTATTATTTTGATGTTTTGTATTCAGAAGAATTTAAAAATATTAGGTTGAATTTTTGTTCAATAAAAATCTGTCAAATAATGTAGATTTTTTCAAATCTTTTTTCAAACTAAGGGTGCGCCTAATACACCGGTTGTTCTTATATCCCGAAAAGTACGGTAATAATTGAAATGAGGGAAGAATAATGACAATTCCACATCTAAACATTTCCACCAAAATTTGTTACTTTAGACAGTGTTTGCCGGACTTTGAAGTAATAAAAATGTTTGAGTAATAATAAATTCATCAATTCCTTAGAAATATTATATATATATATATATATATATATATATATATATATATATATATATATAGTTAGATTGATGTGAGTTTGTGACTGAATTAAACGCCCTTGCGATCGTCAGACAACTGTCGATCGCAAGGGCTTGAAACACAGGATATATATATATATATATATATATATATATATATATATATATATATATGCAAATATGTTATATATATATATATATATATATATATATATATATATATATATATATATATGCAAATATGTTAGCTCTATCACTGATAATAAGTGCTTTCCAATAAGTACTGCGCTATATAATGTATACATAATAAAAATTACACACACGCACACCCATACACATATATTCTGTTTATACGTTAATTTTATGGATACAACATTATTTGAGTAAATGCTGTGTTTTTAATTAAACTATTTACTCAAATAAATTTTATCCATATAAATAACGTATAAACAGAAAATATATTAAATTATTTGTCGGATTTAATCCATTATATATATATATATATATATATATATATATATATATATATATATATATATATATATATATTATGGTGTTTGGCATATAATTATTTATTTTACTGTTATAAATTATGCGTCAATCGGGCAAGCCAGAAGCATGGTTGAATTGCATCGAGAATTAGTTTCTCACTTATCCTATCCAATAGTGTGCTGTTTATCGTGCATTTCAGAGTTGGACAAACTCAGCTTTGGTTGGTGAACCGAACACAATGTCTCAAAATATGTAACAGTCTTTTCACCAGAGATGCTAGCCATTCTTTTGAATTGCATTGTTTCAGACCTTGGAAACTTTGTTTTGTATGTTAACAGAAATAAAGAAGTTGAAAACTGTCATTCAAACATT
>OZ010577.1:58090562-58123062 GCA_963932145.1 Acanthosepion lycidas
AATTTTCATGTTGTGTCTGATGATCTCACGGTAAGTCTCATCACTTAATTCGATGCCTTTGACACGGTGGTCAAGGACTTAACAGATAGAGTGACCCAGGACGACCGTACAAGTTAAATTCTTCTTTATTTGAGAAGGACACAGGAAAGTGTAACAAAGAATTTTCTTGATCCGTTCACTCTTTAAACATAGACACTTAGATATTCTGATTTGATTCTCACTACTACCTTTCGTGCATCGTAAAGAGGGAAACCAAACGGTGATCCCATACGAGCAACGGCTCAAAAAAGTCGGTTTCAAGGCTGCATTGAGGTTTCAATGTTGCATTTTGTGATAATCACTGTCCTGTTCATTTTTGTTTGACAGGCAAAACCCTTTTTTCATTGGTTGTGACAACAGGATGGAAAAATAAATGGCTGGCATCCTAACTTCTGCAGATAGTAGAACTTTTTGTTTCCCCAGTTCTCAAGCAAAAGATGATGGGAGATTGAAATTCGCTCTATGAAAGTTTTCCCAATTAAACATTGAAATGCACTATAAATGACTGTCAGATAGAAAAGACAAGGCAGTTTGCTATCATTCAATGTTGATTCTAATTTAATTCATTGACTTTTAATTCATATCATATCTCTAACGGACTACACGAGTTCACAATAAGGTGCCTGTGTGTGTATATATTAATTTATCTACGTCCATATTTCTCGACCTATTTCGATGAAATTGTACACACATATTGCAAATTCATTAAGATTTGTCAAGATCAAATTTTCAGTCTCCAGCCAGGCCCCCTCGGGCTTTTCAGAGTAATCGATAAAACTGAAAGTGCGTCCGACTTTTCACAAAAATCAAGGCTAAGTTACACGCGAAGAATTTTTTACTTTGAGCCCTGGGTTCCTGAACGATTTTAACCCTTATACCTGAGCTCCTCAGTCAAAATTCGCAAAGAATTGGTATGTAATGTTTCACGGTAGGCATAAAAATAGCTACGTTTACCCACCGTTCATCCGGTGGCTGGGCATTACGTCACTTTTCTTTAGAACCGATAAAGCGGCGGTCAGGGATCAAAGTTTTAATGCAAAACGTAGCTCATGTTTCAAGGTTTATGTAGAGTACTTGACAGTTTTCCTGCAACATTGGTTTCGTACAAAAAATTGCAAACAACTGAAGAAAATCGGGTTTTTCGTCTTATTTAAAATAAAAACTTGAATAAATTCCTGCATAATGATTTGTATATATGATTAATATTCGGCACTGAATTGAAATGCATTTACAAGAAAAACACATCGTTGCTGAGTAAAATTAATTATTTTTTTCATAATAAGACAACAGGTTCATTGATGTAGTTCTCTATATACACAAAGCAAAAAAAAAGACCAGAAACATCGAAATCGCAGGAAATTTTATGAGAGGGGATCAATAAATATGTAGCCTGACACCTATTTATTAACTGGATTTTGATCAGAAATTTTCACTGCATCATGCTCCATCTCGCTGATTAACACTCACAAGTGAAATAAGTGCATTGACAAGAGAGTATATTACGTCGAAAAATAAATATTTATCGTGTGAAATAAATACAGTTTTCATCATTAGCCACGGAATATGTCGATGTACATGCTAATAAATTAATATATATGTACTATGTTTATTTATATAGTGTTTGTAAAACGATGCGAATTTATTCTGAACTATCAAGGTCAGAAATAATAAGCATGCCGTTACTTCTGTCCGACCCTCTGTGTGCGAGTAATTTTATTTGCACTTAACATTACCTATATAGATATTTACAAAAGTATTGTCACTTATATTCTAGAGCCCAGAACGGGACGTACATATATATACTATCTTGTCCACACAATTATGCATACACTACATTTTTAAGCGTTTTTATTTTTATTTTACTGATAAAAGCTGGAGAGAAAGGGCATAGTTTTACATAAAATATGCATGTATGATTTATTTGTTATGGTACACGTGTAAGGAATAAAAAATGCCGGTAACGAGGCAAAGGTTGTTTATACAGAAACGCAGCTCCTCCTCTTTAGTTGGATTTTCGAGTAAATTGCAATCATAACTCGTTTCCAGGGCTCTCACTATTCCCGGGAGTTCTCCTCCTTGCACGCATAAAACTCGCACATATATTCCCTAAACTAACATTTGTGCATAGTCCTGATCTATTTAAACGACCCTTTCCAATTTCGAAGAATATCTTTCTGTTTATACTTCGTTCGTTAGCCACTCTATACTCTGACGTATTATTTGTTGAAGTTCTTTTGTAGACAACAACATTCTTTCATAGCGTTCTGCCTTCGAACCACTCTTAAAGTAAACTTTCGTCATGTATATCAACGGATAAGAGAGAACTGAGTAAAATCAGTTCCTCATTTTTTGGGATCACAGATCTTATTTAATAAAGTTAACGAGCCGAATTCAGTTCAGTCCATTTTTTTCATACATAGGTTGTTCTAAGATAGTAGAAAAAGGTTAAGAATTTTATAGTATTTTGGCTTGATTTTTCTTTTTTATCTCTCTATATTTCAGAGATGAGATATTGTAACTATTTTCATTATTTACATCGTTCGGACTGTTGTTCTCGTCTTTATTGCCATATTCACGACGTTTCGACCATTGTAAGCTTCGACCTTCTTCAGGTGACATACATTGGAATTTCGTACCGTAACTTTTATTTAGTCTACGGGGGTAGACTGTTCTAATTCCACGTGGCATGCCCATTTTCTCCTTTAGGTTTTTGATATCTCAGTATCAGTTAACTTTGGTAACAACTCTCTAAGTTTTTGTTCCCTTTGCTGTGGCCAAGGCTTTTATCCAGTGGGCCATATATCCTTAGGGACATCAGTGAGTGAATATTTGGGGACTTCTCAGTATTCACTTTTTACCAAAGCTCATATTATAATTTCTGTTATTGTTGTTAACATGAGCTCTGCTAAAAATGTCTTTTTTTTTTTATTTAAGTGAAGTTTGCAAATATGAATATTTCTAACATGCATCGAGCGAAATTTAATGTAATCTTAGTGATCCAAACACATTGCCATTTTTATTAATTTTGATTAGCTTAACTTTTATCTTATTTTAGTTACCACCTCCGCGTTTTAGTGGCATTTTTTGCCCTGGTTTGGGTATGAATTTAAAACAAGTATAATGACAATGCTTCATATAGAAAATTCGAACACTACTACTACCAATAATAATAATAATAATAATAATAATAGGCGTAAATAGTATGGCGGAGAAATCAAATCTAATGAGGAAGAATGTAGTAAGATGAATAATATAATGCTCAATTCTTTAATTTCATAACCTCATCAAAAAGGAAATGTCACAGTAAGAGGGACGCTGTGAGTTTAACATTTTTTCGGATTATATTGATGGATTTTACGTATCAATTTAGGTTAGATTATTAATGTCGAATTCTGTGACTTTTAAAAATTGCAGTTGTGTTTAGGAGCATTTAGTTTGAGCACTTCGACGTGGTGTAATGGTTAGCAAGCTTGTTTCGCTAGAATAATTATAACTAAATGGCGAGATCGATCCTCATTGGGCGCCCCATATATTCGGCCTTATTCCGCATCTAAGCATATTTGCGGCACTGATGGTTAGCAAATCACCATATGAACGGCACATTGCGAGATCAATTACGTGTTGTGAGTTCGATTCTCACGTGGTTCTCCATAATTACAACTTTGTGCCACGCATAAGCTACACTTAGAAGATTACATTATTAACTAGACGCAGTGTAATGGAAAGCCAAATTTGGTTACTTTATATTTTGAAGAGTTTACTTTGTTGGGGGATATGTTAGTAGAGACCGTTTATAATAAATATCATAAAAATTTCCTTGTTTGTCAACAGGTAAATATTATTGGTTTATATTTGAGTCTAAAAATATTTATTTGGTTCTTGAATAAGTAACTATTGATTGTTTATATTTGAGACGATGAGCAATTATTTATTCAGGTATAGGTAAATATTAATTGCTCAGATTTAAATCTATAAGCTTTTACTTATTTTGGGAATAGTTTAGTATCGATCGTTTACATAATACGATTATATGCATTTACTTGTTTTGGTATAAGTAAATATTAGTCACTTACATTTAAAACTATAAGCATTTACTAATTTCAGGGATAGATAAATATCGGTTACGATGTTTGAATTTACAAAAATTACTTATTTCGGGGATAATTTGATTTATATTGCTATAAAATAGGGAGAAAAGATCAAACAACGATTGGTGCTTTCTTATTTGGTGTTTGCAAATAAACAGTACGGAAAAGCCAGGAAGATGAAATTGAGTGGAAAACTCCGTCAGCATGCAACAAAAAATGTTCCTGCCGAAAATAGGGACATCCCGCCAAAAGACGTTAAATTCAGTCTCTTCTCCACGAACCTTGGTACGAGCAACACGTGTCCAACTTCCCTCTGTAATATGAGTTAATACTACCTTTCATCACATGTAACATAAAACAGTTGTAACTTAAAAATACACACCCCAATACACACGAAAAATATAAATAAATTATATGAAATTAACATAAAATTTACCCTGCTTTTCCTGTTAGTTGTGTACGTTTTATTTCCTTTTATCTCCATGAACACAAGGCTAATTTCTCGTGCTATGATGCGAGTGAATCCCCCACAACCTCTGTGAAATTATTAGATTACGTGCTTTATTTGAGCATGTGTTTTTGAAAAGGCCACCCAACTCATATCATTTGAAAGTCATGGAACTGACTCCCACGTTGTTTTTCCAATGAATACTTTAAACTTAAACTATTCAAGTCGTTATCCTCCTCCTATGCCTTCATTTCCTTCTACTTCCTCTTACATTCATAACGTATATCTCATCACAGCTATTTTAAAAGTAATCTCCAACCTTGAGTGACTCTTGGATCAGATGAACTTAAGTCAAAAAACAAAAAAACAAGAAAAAGTTTTTAACCGTATGTTTACTCTCAATTGTTTTGACTGTTGTTTTTTTTTATAAAAATAAGGTCCACTCAGATATTCCATCGGATTCAGAATACAAGTAGAGATGTTTTATTTGCGAGAAAAGGGTGCTAGGAAAGTACTCGGTCCTACTTTCTTCGCACTATCTGACCAAATGAGTAAATATCATCATTCTTAATTCCTTTTTGGATGCGCCGTACTTTTAATCAGGTCGTGATGCATGAGGAAGCACACGTGCTGGTTCATTTGCAACCACATTTAGGGATACCCAGATATACGACACTAATACGGATGAATGCATAGAATACTTCGTGTTCGTCTTTCCTCAAACATATTAGCTACTTCTGTAAGCTACCGAGAACAATAGGTACATTATTTCATGTTTCTTGGTGTTCTTATATGCAAGATATACACACATGTATATAAGAATAAAGGTGAGATAGCATGCGGGGTTAGAATTATCAAATCTGATCCGCTATCAAAACCTGATCAAATGACTACAGATCATAATTTTTGGTGGAAGTGATTATTGATCGGACAGAGAAAATTTTCAACGCTTCATTGTATGTATGTACGTATATCTATCTATCTATCTATCTATCTATCTATCTATCTATCTATTAGGTTGGTGCAAAAATAATGACGTACTAATGTCGTTTTTTAAGGTTAAAAATACGTCAAAAAACGACATTAATACGTCATTATTTTTGCACCAACCTAATATCTAACTATCTATCTATCTATCTATCTATCTAAATAAGTGTGCGTGTTTACAAAAATTAAACTGTAAGGAGAAGTATGAAGACATATGATGAAAGTATTCAATGCTTAATTTCAGAACAAATGTATTAATTTCGAAAATAGTGTTGTCACAATGGTTTTCCGTGCTATTATCATTTTCATACGCATCTATTTACACCCCCCCATATATATATATATATATATATATATATATATATATATATATATATATATATATATTAGTACATGCCATCAGTAATTACTCAGAGTTAGCAGCTTATGACCTCTATGTAAATATTTAGCCCTTTCTGCATAATAATCAGTGTAACCCTCATTATTTTGTAGGATTTTGATTTATGTTCCACATAAGGAAGAAAAAAAAACTATTGATCTATTATATTCAGGCAGTATATTCCTGATTCATGTTTTCAGCTGTTTTTGTCCGAATACTTTCGACCGTCTCCATCTTTATCAAGAGTCAAGTTTTGTTGGATATTTCATGGGTGTTTTTATTCCAATATACAACGTCTAGATTAAAGACGGAAACACAATAATCAAGAATTAAACAGACAAACTTTGCTAGTTGAATTTATATATATATATATATATATATATATATATATATATATATATATATATATATATATATATATATTTATATATATATATATATGTATATGTATATATATATATATATATATATATATATATATGTATATATATATATATATATATATATATATATATATGTATATATATATGGATAGATAGACATGAATAAAATGACGAAACGAAAAACTATACTTAGTCGACGCATTTTGTCCTCTGACGGACTTTATCAAGATATATATATATATATATATATATATATATATATATATATATATATATATATATATATATATATATATATATATGGGTTAAAATAAGCAGCGCTGAATACAGTCTGCCTCAAAACAGCCTTCTGGAATAAAAGTGTTCCATGCCACAAGAAATGCAGAGCTTTTGAATATCAATTCAAATAACCAGGTCATAAATGACTGGCCACTACTATTAGTTTCAAGTTATATAGGTATAAATGTGGATGCAAACCCAATAATTAGATATTAGCAACTGTATATATATATGCGTTAGCGGGCATACACGGCTAAGTAAATAAATATTTATTTATTTAATATAAGGTGTAAACAAAACAGTGTTGAATGTGTTTAGACAGAATTAAGGAGTATATTTTAATAAATATACATATACATATACCTACGTTCGAAATGCAACTTAAAGTTCTTGGTTCTATCAAACTCATCAGGCACGAACTATTACGGTTGATTGTTTTAAAAATACTTGGTCTCATAGGAAGAACGCTAAATTAAACGCAGATTCAAAGCTCATAGTTAATATGAACTTAAAATATAATATATTAATATATTATAATATATTATTGGGGTGTAAATACAAAATGTAGATAGTAGGTAGGGGGCTATTGTAAAGGGAAAAATGATGCAAGTTCAGTTTTTTACCGACCTTTCAACCACCTGATTCATGAACGTCATCAAACTTAAATGCCTCCATAAACCAATGGCATCCTCGCTTTTGTATATAAACACGTGCAACAAAATAAATCATATAATGTCTTGATAAAAATCCCTCAGAGCACGTAATACGTTCGTTACGAATAGTTTTTCCTCTTGTCTTTTTCCATTTTGTTCCTTTACAGATACACTCTATCCAAAATTCATATATATATATATATATATATATATATATATATATATATATATATATATATATATATATATATATATATATATGTATGTATATATATATATTCATGAATTATTCATACAAAAAACAAATACAAAGGTTAATGATTTAAATGGCGAGAAATCCATCTTCGCGAACAATTCAAATAATATACAAAAACCCCGAACCTGTTTATGAATGAAAAGATCCTGTTTTATAAATTTCTATAAATTTATTTGTACATAAACGCAGAACCTTAAAATTTAAATTCAAACTCAGCGTTGCGACTGCACGTTCCAAAACAGTAACACATTTCTCATAGCATTTTTCGGATTACAACTCTATTTTCGTTGTCCCCTTATTACTGAGAGTAAAAACAAGAACACAATCTATTTCATACCTGAGGATGTCTGTAGGAACAGACGAAAGCTTGTAAAAATAGTAAGACCTTATGCAACTGAAATTTATAAAACAAGGATCTTTTCATTCATAAACAGGTTCGGGTTTTTTTTAATATTATTTGAATTGTTCGCGAAGATGGATTTCTCGCCATTTAAATCCTTAACCTTTGTATTTGTTTTTTGTATGAATAATTCATGAATTTGTAAATTAATTGCACCTTTATTGAAATATATATACATATATATATATATATATATATATATATATATATATATATATATATATATATATATATATATATATATATATCAGAAATTGTTAAACCAAAACGAAAAAGTTACTACGGAAAAGCATTAAAACTTGCAGAAAAACGCTAATGAGTTAATCATAAAAAACGTGTTGCTCTTATACGATTAGAAAATACCACATAATGCTCAAATCCCTTCACAAATTATTATGGCCTTAAATATGGAATTTTTACAACAACCTCCTTATTCGCTCGAGCTTGATTCATCTATTCACATAATTGAAACATTTTAAAGAGAAAACAGTTTATTATGAAAAGGTATAAACTGATATTGAATGTTTCTTTGCAACAAAACCTGAAGAATGTTACCGTACAAGGAATTAAAAAATTGCCAAAATAGATGGCGTTCTGTTTTCTATAGTGAAAAGGAATAATGATTAGATATACCATTTAGGAGCAAAGAAGCATCTGTTTTTTTTCTTCTTCAAATGCGACAGGACTTTCTTTCCAACGCTATATTTTTTCAAGATTTTATAAAAAAGAGAACTGTACATATTTTTGAGCGATATGATTTTTTAGAGGTTAAATTCTTCATTTCAGCTTGATATATGAAAAAAAGCCAATCTTTGGAAACATACCAAGACACGTGTATGCGACTGAATTTTTGTGGCCTTTATCTATGTTTTGGATAGATGGATTTATGTTTGTTTACGCGCCTTTGTATGCATTCATGGCACTCTGAAAAAAAATTGTATCTCATAATATAAATTTATATGCGTATGATTAATTCAAACAACTTCGTTATGTTGTACTCCGTGGCACCTTATTACAACATCACTGTCAATTGTAATAAAATATTAATTACCTGCACTCTGAACTGTGATGCGCCTGTCCTTTGAGCAAAGGCAAACCACTTCTAAGATTAGAAAAATGGTGTCAATTATTATGATGTAAAGGATATTTTAGTCGGCAATCAGCAAACTGGATTTTCGTCATTCATTTGAGCAATTTTTACTCTAATGCATCACTAAGTCCCTATATATTTTCATAAAAAAATCATATATTTCAATAGAATTTCCAGATTAATCAATGTCCATAACACAACTTTTCCCCACATTGTTTGAGCATTATACAATGAAAATTTGAGATGAGAATTTACTTATTCCTGTGTACTTATTGAAGTTTTTTAATTCTTTCTTTGTCATGTCGAAAATTTTTCATTAGACCCTCATGTCGATAAAAATGTTCCAAAAATTTACTGACTTTTTTGACTTCCTAACACTTCTCTAAAACTGTTGGTTAGTTTGAATCCTTATAAACATACATTTAATTCAATTTCATTTAATATTTAATTTAAACTGTTAATCTTCTTTGGGAGTCAATAAACATTACATTTATTGCCATTGAAAGACTGAGTACATTTTTGGAACACCCTGTATATATATATATATATATATATATATATATATTTAACATACAACGTGTATTAGCACGTGCGATACCCTGTTTTCATCAGCCACCGACCAGGGGTGATATCACGGTTTCGGTGGCTATGCCGGGATCGCCACCCCTGGCGCCACCAGCAGCGTTTGCCACCAGGCAGGGTATGAAGATAAGCTAATTGATCGTTCCTTTAAGTAAATTCTATCTGTAATGAAAGTTTCCTGAACGCGTTTGCCGTCATTGAAGCGCTCATAAAAATCGTTATAGACGACCACGCAATTATTTCACTTGCGAATGTTAGGTCGTGATGTTGCGCGCATTTTATTTGCTTGTTTTGATCTCGACCAAATCCAACTTGACGCGTGTTGAACAGATTTTTTGAATGCGATGCGAAACGCTTTTCAACCAACGGCCAGTGATACCTATTTTTGAAAGGAAGGAAATGACCGAATATATATATATATATATATATATATATATATATATATATAATTAATAGAATGGGAAAATGGGAAAAACTCCCCGTCTCTACGCAGCAGGACTCCTTCAAACTTATAATATTTAATCGATAGAGTTAGTTTTTATATAATTTTATAGGTGTAACGGCTGATTGTTGTCGCATTTCGTCTCCATACACCCCCAAACACCCCCCAAACACACACACACACACACACACACACACACACACATATATATATATATATATATATATATATATATATATATATATATATATATATATATATATTGTATGTGTGTGTGTGACTATATTGATAAATACCAGTATTACTCTGATGATAAACGTGTAACGTAGAAGTATTATCTATTCGAATATCTCGGTGTCTGGATCAGTTATAGCCAATTTCGTATAGGAGATAAGTTAAACAGAACTATTCTATATAGCCTGCACTAGGGATAATTTTATCCAACATCGCAAAATGCTAAATACAAAACATTAAGCTGAGATCTCGTGTTGTGTTATTAAATAACCTTGTAAGTTTTCAAGAGTATTGTCCTTCAACGGATCGCTACAGAATCACAAACAAAGAACATTGTCATATAAGAGAAACTGCGACACTTTGAAGGCTTTCAGCACGAGCAGCAACAACAACTAAAATGAATAACGTATGTAAAAGGAATTACAATTGCTTAATCAAAATTCTGACATTCAACACTACTTCAGCCAATGGTTTAGGAAAGAAACTCCCGTCAATACTTACTCAATTAGTGAATTTGAGACACCTATTTTCCTGAAAAATTGTTTTAAGAGAAAGATTTTACAAATCCCAATAGATAATATAATAACACTAACTGCTCGGCCAATGAATTCAAAATGTTATGTTTCATTAGAGTCTTACAATTACCATTCAATTTACTCACTTTTAGTCTTATAGATTGATTGTTTGTTATTCATCGGATTAATGTGATAAAGTCATAAAAGACGAAAAACGTTACACGAAAAGTTCAATGTCCTGGTTTTATCGAACGCCTTCACCAAAATCAGCGCTTTTATCTCCTTTCTTTTTAATAACCTTCACCTAATATATCCCTCTGAATTGCAGAAATCGATCAGTGAAAAATTCAGAACATAATTAATCCAGCCTACGGAATTATTGACCCACTCTCTTCTAATACAGTAAGTGTACTATTTTACAGGAAACACTTTCTTTTGTAAGATGTACAAGAATAGCTTGTGGCTGATCACTATTTGTAGCAGACCTCAGGGAATAACTTGAATGTTTCTTTTATGTGTCATAAAAGTGTTCTTTCTGGGTGAACGAATTCCACGTATCAGAACTACTCTAAATAATAACTTAGAACCAGATCCTGAGAGAGATAATGACAAGCTTAAGCATTTCTGTCTAAATGAATTAAGGGCGGGTTTTCAAGAGAAGTATGCGTGTATCATGCTCGCTGATAAGAGATCGGGTCCCTTATGATGTTCACTTTTCAATGCCAAAATTAGCACAAACGGAACGGAATAACTATTTATAAGCAGACGTATCCATGTTAGCATTGCAACCAAATTTTTCAATGGAAATTCTTGCGTTCATTTTCCATATCGCTTCAATATATCTCTCAGTTTATTCATTAATATATTGTTTAGAGTTGTCGGTATAATTTTTCTAGGTGTCTTAATAAGGTTATTGGGGATTTCAGATAGTGTTTTAATTTTTATATCTCACGTTTCTTGTGCGCTTGCGTTCTTTTCGCGATCCTTTTTTATCCACTTTTAGTGCTAGATCTAGAATTAGATATCCCGCATTTTCCTTTATATATATACATATATATATATATATATATATATATATATATATATATATATATATATATATATATATATATATATATATATGCATTGTGTGAGTGGGGTGAACAAATATATGTACACATAAAATTTTTAATTTATTGTATTTTCAACTAATGAATAAACGTACTTTTCTGTATACAGATGCATAATAACTAAATATGCTTAGAAAATAGAAAAAAATTGATTTAATAGAAATAAATCCCATTTATCCATTTTAATGGGTGAAAAAATTATTTGTAAAATACAAAAAAGAATACATAAACTTCATTTAATACTTTGTAGAACAGCCATTATTCACTTCTATAGCAACCAACCTTTTATTGTAGTTCTCAATGATTTGCAAATTGAAAATCTTGAACTCCCCCCCTCTGATTGGATTTCCCAACAAGATAATGATCCTAAGCACACTGCAAAATCTACGAAGAAATGGCTTGCTAAAAATAATGTAAATATCCTGAAGTGACCAAGTCAGTCACCAGATTTAAAATCAATCGAGAATCTGTGGTATTATTTGATAATTCAAATCCAATCGAGAGCTACCAAAAACATTCTGGATCTGAAGCCATATGCCAAGAATGGAACAAAATATCAACTAAAATTTGCAAATCATTAATTGAGAAATATATTATTTAGCACAAAAACATGTTAAAAATCGCTACATAATTACAATTGTGTTTCAACATTACAAATATGTGTCCTCGGGCGATCGTAAACTACTAAATTATACACCTCATTTTTCCTGGATATATATATATATATATATATATATATATATATATATATATATATATATATATATATATATATATATATCGTTTTATTTTATATTAATGCCACTAGAACGCAAAGGGGGTATACAGAGAGTGGTGAAAGGGCAGGAGAAGATTTGTGTGGGGATGACTGAGGAAAGGATAAAAAGTAACAGAGTCCAAGAAGATAGAAGATGGAGATTGACGTTGGATTCAAATTTTCAAAATTGTAGTTATCAGAGGACTAAGATATCGGAAGGGAGTTCTATAGGTGAGAAGTGCGAGAAAAGAAACGTAAGGTTAGGAAGAAAACTCCCGTCAAAAGCTAAAAAGAGCGATAAGAGTTATTGGTCTTGAGAAGCTTATTTTCCTGAAAACCTCTCTTAAAAGAAAGATTTGATATATTTCAACCGTTATTAACGCGAACTGTTCGGTCAATGAGTGCTGAATATTTCTCTATAAACAGCTGATATCAACCTTACCATTACTATTTAAACGTTTGCTGGGTTTTTTTTTTGGGGGGGGGTCTCTTTTTTACCTTAGGTGGCATTAGTAGGGTTTAATTCAAATTAACTTAATTCAGCAAGATCGTTTTTTTATTGTATCAATTTGTCGTTTTTGCTTTTTATTGAGATAATACAAATGAATAAAAACAATCAATATTTTCGGCAAATTATATTTTAGTTCAAGAATGATAAAACATAGAAATGGAGATTTAAAAAAGCTTTGGAGAGCTATGATTACTCTATATGCTATGTCTTTTTCCAGGAGCCATACCATATAGGGAAAGTCCTGGGTATGACGGTAAACTACATCCGCGTCCTGGGTATGACGGTAAACTACATCCGCGTCCTGGGTATGACGGTAAACTGCATCCGCGTCCTGGGTATGACGGTAAACTACATCCGCGTCCTGGGTATGACGGTAAACTGCATCCGCGTCCTGGGTATGACGGTAAACTGCATCCGCGTCCTGGGTATGACGGTAAACTACATCCGCGTCCTGGGTATGACGGTAAACTGCATCCGCGTCCTGGGTATGACGGTAAACTACATCCGCGTCCTGGGTATGGCGATAAACTGCATCCAACAGCAAGGTCTCAGATAATGTTTTCAGAAAAATAATGTTGCCAGCTCTAAGTTTTTGAAACAATAATGTAGCCAGCTCTAAGTTTTTCAAACAATAATGTTGCCAGCTCTAAGTTTTTCAAACAATAATGTTGCCAGCTCTAAGTTTTTCAAACAATAATGTAGCCAGCTCTAAGTTTTTCAAACAATAATGTTGCCAGCTCTAAGTTTTTCAAACAATAATGTTGCCAGCTCTAAGATTTTTGTAAAAGAAGTAATGTTGCCAGCTATACGTTTTTTTTTGTAAAAGAAATGTTGCCAGCTATACGTTTTTTTGTAGAAAGAAGTAATGTTGTCAGCTATATGTTTTTTTTGTAAAGGAATAATGTTGCCAGCTATACGTTTTTTTTTAAACAATAATGTTGCCAGCTATACATTTTTTATTCCATACAAAATAGGCATTTAAAATTCATATAAACTGGATTTGGCATTAAATAACCCACAGTGGTTGATATGCCATAAAACCCAAGCAAACAAACAAACAAATATAGGGAAAAGCGACTCTGAATGAGAGACATATTCAAAGACAATATTTCTCGCTGAACGCTATTGCCAGTTCAGTTTTATAGCGAGCAAGATACTAATTGATAATAATCATAGTATATTACGTATGAGATAACCAACAATCAAAATAGTCAAAGACTGCAAATCATTTGCAAATGTTTGATTTATGTTAGTTACTTTGATGTGTAGCTTCCACTTAGGTTAGGCGAACAAAAACCTACTCGGTCATATCTCCGTCTGCGATTCGCTACTTAAACATAACGAAATTGCCCGTATTTTCTCAAGAAATATTTATGGGAGATGAAGAGTAGGCAAACGAAACGTATATCGTAACAAAGGTCGGTGTTCATTCAAATAAGCCGATGCTGTGCATATGTTGGGACTGGACGATTTTTCCTTCAGTGATCATCTTTCAGAGAAAGAAACAATTGATTTGAACAAGTACTGTTTTAAATTAGAACCATTCAAAGCAGAAACAAATTTATAGAAACAGGCTTGCACAATAGGGACAAAATGATATTTGTGGTTTTTATATCCCTGAATGTATTTCCACTCAATTATGGAACTGTATTAATGTTATTTGTACTTAACAGGTAGATTAAAATTAAGGTTTACATTTACGGATTAAGATCTAGAAAAAAGCCAAAAACCCAAAAGAGGTTAAATTTTACATTATCACCACCCCCGACAAAATAAATAAATAAGTTAACATCGTTTCAGTCTTCACCCCCAAAACGACAGATGGCTGTATCATGATTGACTGATAATTATAAAGTTGGTTGGTTGGTTGGGTTTTATGGCATATCGACCACTGTGGGTCATTTAATGCCAAATTAAGGTATATATATATATATATATATATATATATATATATATATATATATATATATATACATACACACACACACACACACACATATATATATATATATATATATATATATATATATATATATATATATATATATATATACACACACATATACCTATACATATATTAAATATGCAGTACTATTAAACATATAGCTGGCAAAATTATTTTTTCAAAAATGTATAGCTGTCAACATTATTGTTCCGAAAACATTATCTGAAGCCTTGTTGTTGGACGTAGTTTATCGTCATACCTAGGACGCGGATGTAGTTTATCGTCATACCCAGGACGCAAAGCGTAGAGCTGGCAATATTATTTTTTCCAAAAAACGTATAACTGGCAACATTATTTTTCCGAAAACATTATCTGAGGCGTTGTTGTTGGACGTATTTTATCGTCATACCCAGGACGCGATAATTATAAAGATAGTTATGTCAAAAGATAATATTTGATCTGCGACATATGTGAGTAATGTCCGATTTAACTTGTGAAAGGAACTGATTACCTTTAAATATCTCTCCAAGAACAATTTTCTTACACTTTACAGTGTGTGATAACATCTATTAGGACACCTGATTTGGGGGAAATAATGAACCCCCAGACACTACGAAAGTATAAAAATACATTTTTATATTGAAAATTCCAGCAATACATTTTTATATAAAAAAATTACCAACTATAAATTTTTAAAGGAGATTAGCAATAATAAATTTTATAGGAAAATGACCAATAATTCATTTTATCTATAGTTGAAACCATAAAACTATGTTCACAGTATTAAGAATTTGGCATTAAATAACCCATAGAAGTTGATGGGCCGCTAAACAAAATCTATCTATCAATCAATCAACCAACCAAACAAAGTTTTCAGAATTGTTTTAATATTTGCGAACTTGCACTAAAAAGGAAAAAAAAAAAAAAAAAAAAAAAAAAGAAGAATGGACATTTTTGTTAACATTATTCGAAGCTGGTGGGGAATCAGAAAAAAACAGGATAAGAATTGTGTTAATTTTTGTTTTACAATACAAGGCTCAAGAGCCACTTACGGTAGAGTGTTACAAAATGAAGGCGTACAGGGAGGGAGCAAAAGATCCATATTATGAGGATATGTTGGATAGATAACAGCTGAATCTAGACTTGAAGAGGTTAAGATTTTAGTGACCAAGGAAACATCCTCACGAGCCTCCGTTTCACAATGTAAAAGTTCTGGAGAAGTCGGGTGGAACTTCCTCCTCACTAAAAAAATATGAAAGGATGAGGATGAGTCGAATTAATGTAGTGACATGGCCGGTCCTAGCTGTCTAAACTAGTGAAATTAAGTAATGTTGTTTGCACAAGCATCTGCTCTGAAAATGGCGATTCTGCGTCGCATGGCCCCGGAATACTCGACAGACACAATTTTTGATAAAGAGTGTTAAGTTAAACCTGTTTTTTTTCACGTATAACAATCATTTGAATAACATTTCACTGACTTTCTGAGTAAAAAAGTGGCAGAAAAGGTAACTATCCAGAATTGATCCCCCAAAAAGAAATAATTAAACATGTGCGAGTTTTGATTAACTTCAAAGGATCCTAACTTCAAATACTTGGAGTTAGCACAAGGACCAAATCCGAGATTTCAAGACATTATTTCCAGACGAGACATAGCATATAACCTTTCGGTTATTTAACTTATCAACCTGGGTTATGTAATGGCGAAATCTAAATATTTTGCAGGCAATGTTATTTTATTTTAGTTTTGGAGATAATAATGGTTTAGAAATACACGTTATACTAAATAAACCGTAGCTCGGAAGAGAAGAGGTGGCTTCATACCTTTCCCAAGGATATTTGCGCGTAAGTGAATATACCAAACGCAACTAGAATTAGAACTCGGCTCTCCGCCTTCCAATTCCAAACCGGTATCCATTACACCACCCGTATATCCAAGTTTACTGCACCTGGTATTATCAAGCAGTTACCCATGTAGGTACTAAACAAGTTCGACGTTGCTTAACTTCAGTGATCGTACGGGAACAAGTTTTTCAACGTGTTGTGGCCGAAAACCATTCTTTTCGGGAAAATTCCAATAATTCCATACGCTCGCTTGTGAGCTCTCTGTTCCGAGAAGATAAAACATTTGGAAGATTAAGTGCCAGCAAGTCTCCTCTATGCTTCAGTAATCACCTTAGTATTCCGGCTGATTTTAGTAAAGGCGTCGTATAGATTATTATCATTTTTGTAGTAGTAGTATTCTGTTAATTCAAGGAATGGGAGAGCCGAGTTCGAATTCCAGTCGAACCCATTACATTCACTTACGCGCTAATACCCTTGGGAAATGTATGAATCCTCTTCTCCCCCCAGCTATGGGTAAATAGCAGAGCAGACCGGGTTCTATAGCCTTGGATAGCAACTGGCCCACCGCAGAAAGAAATAGCAACCTACTGCGAGAGAAATCTGCCTCATTAGTCAGGTATCGAAAGATACATGATCGCCTAAGCGTGTATCACACATGGCACATAATTGACTAAGTATTCAGTTATTAATATCATTAGTGGCAGCTGTAAAATAGACAGCGCAAAATAATGGGGGCGTCAGAATCAAGAAGCTAAAGTACAGTAAGAGACGACATAGAAATCTGAAGGTGCATAGGAATATCGAAAGAAGGCTTTCAGAAACTAAACAAAGTAAGAAGACACAAAGAAATATCTTCAGAAACAAAAAAAGAAAAAAAAAAGAAAAGAATGCTGAGTTACTCTGTATTCTAAAATTTCCTATATGTCTGTGAATGCGGGTCAGTTTCCTCAGAGGCGAAGAAAAGACTTGAGGCTAAAAAGTTGTGGTTCTACCGAAAACAGAAAGAATTTCCTAGGCAGAAACATGTAAGCAACGAAGAAGCCTTGAAGAAAAAAAGGAACAAAAAGGAAAATTATATTTACTATCAGAAATGGACAGCTAAAATTACTGAGGAGTATAATGAGAGAAGAAGTCTTAAGGAATTTGAAAATGATGGGACACAGGAAAAGTAGGAGAAGCAAGAGAAAACAACAAGTTATCTACTCTATATATTTTGATGAATTAATGGTATAACGGGGATAAATATGGGTGGCAAAGATAAAAAGTTATTTAGAGCAACATCGAACAGGTAACTGTGGAGAGCCATAACTACCCATGTTCTAAACGAAAAATAAAAACAACATAAAAGAAATCATCTGCATTGTTATTAATAGTATTATTCATTTATTAGAATTATTATTAGTGACACTAGCATTATAAGTAACAAAAACAGTAATAGCAGCATTAGTCGTAGTACTTGTAAGATTCGGTTTGCTTTTGGCAGATTGTAATCATTTCTGAACGAATGCGATTGAAAATGTCGGATTCGTTTTGCAGAAAAAGTAAAAAAAAACAAAACAAAACAAAAAACAGTAAAGGAAAAAAGAAAAAAATCAACGGGCAGTTAATATTTTTGTCCGTTCGCGCGATTTTGATATGGAAGTGATCGACTTGTAAAGACATTTAATCAGTACCACGCCATTATCAGATGAGACGCGCGAAAAAGTGCGCGCCATTCCGCCACTTCCTGCCATATTACCTATTTTGGATTTGCCAATACAAAACTGATCTTAAATCTTTTTTTCCCGCTCTTGTTTAGCAAAGTCGTATTATCTCTTTCATGCTTTCTTCGCTTTTCTCTTCGTCATTTAACTTCATCTTTCTACATTTCTCTCTTTGATTCTCTTGTTTTATTTACCAGTGGCAATGTTCACGTCTGTATCTCAGGCTCTCTATTTCTTTCTGTTTCCCATGCATTCACATCTTATCACCGTTTTCTCTCTTTATCCAAGTTCGCACTGATATATCGCTATATTTGCCTTTCTTGCTTTTTCTGTTTTGTATATTTTCTTTTCTTTTATTTCCAGTTCTCTAGTTTCATCATTTTCTTTCTTGGCCATATTTATCTTACTTTCCTCATGTGTACCAAATACGAGTACCGTCACATTTAAATTGTTTCTTTGGATTCTCTCCTACGGGCAATGTGCTTATTTATTACAGTACCTACTTAATTTTCAAATAGTCGATTCTTTTGAATAAGCTTGTTAGAAATCGTTTTCTGTTGTTTTTGTCTTTAAGATCTCTGCCGAACCATCTCATCCCCCGAATTATTGTCCTTTAATTCTTTTCGACAACCTACTAGAAACTCTAATAAACTTTGAATTGGTTAAGCATCTCAATTCACACGCCATTCTTTCAGATAAACAATATGGTTTTCGTTTCTCTAGGTCAACCGTCGACGTGTTAAAGATTATTACAGAATTTAGCCATCAAGGTTTAGTTGAGAATGACGAGGGGTGGAGCTGTTGAACTAATGAAATCGCATTGAACGGTCAGGCTTCTAGATCTTTTCACGTTAATGCTAGGGTCACCCAGAGTCTAAATTTGGATGTACGTTGTTTGTTTCCTTCATTAACGACCTTCCCGATGTAATTACCAATTTTGTAGTTACCAATTTGTTATTTATGCCGATGACACAACTATTTACTCTTGTTTTAGTAATAAGTCCGCTATGTTTGACAAAGTAGAATTGGCAACTGCTCTTGAAAATTCCATACAACCAACTGTTAACTGGAGAAGGAAATAGTTTGTAAAATTTAACCTCTCCACAATGAAACATTTTTATCCTCATAGAAAACCATTATTGTCTTTTATTGGCATGGCTGATACTAGCATCCTGTAGTATAACTCATTGCATTCTCTTGCTCTTAAGTTTTTCCACAGACATGAAGTGGACTGATTATATTTAATCAAATGATAGGTCTGCTGCTAAGAATGTTGGTTCACACTTTCGTGTCAGACAATTTTTCTCGCAAATCATCCATCTCTTACATTTATAAATCTATCATTCGTACGTGCATTGAATATGGCTGTCAAATATTGCCTGATGCCCCTGTAATATATCTTGAAATTCTCGATAACATTTAGTGAAGAGTTTGTAATGTTATCGGTCCTGATCTAGCATATCGACTTCAGTCACTTTCTCACCGCCGTGACGTGGCTTCCCTCTGTCTTTTCTATAAATACTGAAACCTGTGATTCTATTGTCCTCTCCTCTCATTCTTTTTAACCCATAGTAACAATAGGCGCCTTAGTGGCCTTATCACCTTACTTGAGGTGAAATAATTAAAACAAAGAAACTTTGGATTTTGATCCGTACTAGGATTGCTTTATTTTTGCGTCAAAACCTGTACTTAATCTGCTTAAATCGTTACTTATTTTTTATGCGGGTGTATAATAAACAGAAAAAGATGATATTTTGATCTAACTAAACTATTAGAATTAATAGAATTCCTGAATACAGTATTAAGAACATAATTAACAACATTTTGTTCAATTTTATTACTTTTCTTTTTTTTCTTTTACAGGTATCCAATAAAAAAAGCGGTAAATTCAAAAATAAATTTATTTAGCTATCATGATTCATGCACAAACTGAACAGTCATCATAGATGTTTGAAATGTTTCCCTGAATGTTCAACACAAAATTGTAAGGGTTGTAACCAAGAGGCAGTAGCTTTATTCAATGTCATGAATAATCAAGAAATTTATTCAAAGTTATTGCTGGTCAATTATTCCTCAAAGATAAAACAATGATAATAAATTTACTACTTTTTATTGGGCACCATGTAGTTACTTAAGCGACACTTTTGGTAGTTGAGTTACTTAAAATGTACTCAATTGTGACTACAGTTGTTTATAAACGAGTGTTTAAATCCCAATTTTCTCCATAGAATGCTTACTAGTTTTGGAAACTCATACAAAATTTCTCGGTGGAATATTTATTTGAACTGGCACTATTATTTTATGAGTTGAAAAAATTCCAGCTGCCATGGCTATAACATACGACACTTGTATTTGGTAGAGAAATATGCTCTCAACTTTCGTTCGTTTTATACTTTCATTTTTATCTCTCGTTGACATTTTATAAATTTACGGTATAATATTTTTTACATTTCACTTCTCTTTTTGTTTTCTTTGTTCCCCTCGGTTTTTAATTCGTCTTCATATTCTCCATATTTATTCGTTCCTAAAATTAATTAATTCTTTCTTTCTTTCCAATCCCGCCATTTGCCTGCTTGTTTGTTTGTTTGCTTGTTTCTTTTTTTTCCCTTTCTTTCTTCAGCACAACCACTGATCATTTACTCTTTTAGTTAAACCTCTTCTTTCCACTCTCACCATTTCTTTCTTTCTTTCTTTCTTTCTTTCTTTCTTTCTTTCTTTCTTTCTTTCTTTCCCTGATTTGTACCACCGACACTCTTGTTCCATTCTGCAATTACACACATTTTTTAAAATTAAACACTATATTTGACTATTATTTCACAGTTATCCTTTCAAGCATATATATTCCAGATAAAGACGACTTTTCTATTTGTGTACTTCACTTTTCTACTCTTTTTCTCTCCAAGAAAATTTCCGATACAGAAAACGACTTACTTTTCAGTTCCAATGCTCTTTTCAGCATTTTCTCCATTTTTTTTTCTCATTAAATGTGTTAATCTTTTTCTTCCTCGTTTCATCCATATCATTCACTTATTCGTTCGGTCACCATCCCTTCGCCCTCTACAAAAGGCTGCTACACGACTCAGCGCGCAACTGACGGCTTCACGCGACCATCGTTTCCAATTAGTTCAATTTTTTTCCCATGATTCATCTTTTTTTACGCCTTTATTCATCCTTTAGATTCTCGTTCCACCTTCCTACCCTTTCATTCATTCATTTTTATCTCAAGCATTTAAAGAAAAATCATTCTGACATCGAAGTGTCTTCTTCACCTTCTTTTGGCCTGTTCACTCGCCCAACGCGAACTCGCTTAACTGAGGAACAAGGAGCATCTTCATAAATATTAGCGAATATACATCCTGTGAATTAGAAAACAAGAGGCAAAAACAACGACAAACAAAAAGAACATAACTATTTGTAATACGGAAACTTTGTAAGGACGTGTCTATTTTTCTTAATCTTTTTAGGTTCTTCGTATTCATATCGAACTGTTTCACTATGATTTCCCTTTGAAAATTATTTCCACTTATTCTTCATCTTGTTCTTCTAGTTGATTCTCTGTATCAAAATCTTTTTCTTTTTTTCGTCAGTCAACTTTTCTTCCGTCCTTCATTTTTTTTAATCTTCCTTTATTTTTACATTTGCACTTATTTTTACATTTGTCTTTGCATAGTGTGTCTACATTACACACGCATGTCACACTGTTGCGCCTTGTCTCCATTGGCATAATAGAAAAACGACTTGTAAGAAAAAGAAGCAAAACATTAGATGACCAGTTGAAAGAATAATCGAACATACAGCGTGAGCCAAAAGTAGGTTTACAGTTGTCAATTTGTTCCATGTTTCCAGGCGTAACTTCGCCGTACTGTCCTTTCAGCGAGATGGAGCACCTCCCCATCATGCTTTGGCGGTAAGAGACTAAATCTTAACGAAACCTTTGCACAGCGTTTGTCCTGAAGAAGGAGAAGCATTTCTTTTTGTGGGGTGTAATAAAGAACAAGGTTTATGTGAGAAATTCTTACACAGTGGATCAATTAAAAGAGTGCATGTAAGTAAAGTGTTAAACAAATGTAAATAAACAGTTTTGAATAAATGTGATTGCAAAAAATAAATATAAATGTTATAAAATGTTTTTAAAATGTGAAGTGCATACCTACAAAGTGTACATTAGGCTCACTCTTTATATCTTTATATAATTGAATATGATCTAAAGCTTATAGCTTCGTTGGGTTGTTCCTTTTGCTAATAACCATGCATTCTGTTTTCTTGCAGTTTATCTTTAGACCTTTCTTCTCGCATTTCTTTACTACATTCTATAGGAGTTCTTGTAGTTTAGTTTCTGTGGCTGATATTAACATTGTGTCATCTACATATCGTTTGCTGTTAGGTTGGTGCAAAAATAATGATGTAACAATGTCGTTTTTTGACGTTAAAAATACGTTAAAAAACGACATTATTACGTCATTATTTTTGCACCAACCTAATATTAAAATATTAAGATTGTGGCTAGCAATAATAAATCCTTCAGAACTTTTGATTCTCTCAGAATCGATTCACTGTATAGATCAAATACCCAGTGAGAAGTCAATATTCTTGTCTTATACCACTTTGTTACTTGATGTTTTATTAATTTAACAATTATAATGGGGGAAATTCAAGATTTTATTTTACTTATATGACACATGCTCAGGCATATGCCTTTTTCTTTTTACACGTTTCTCATAGATTTAATATACTTTTATCAGATATATATCGCTATTTTCATGGAAAGTGTTCAGACGAACTATGTTTCTTTGTTCCACCAGTTCGAAGGTAAGAGTCACCATGCCAAGTACATTGTATTGAACCACCCTTATTCCTTTCGTATTCCACTGGCAAGGAGATAGTTCCGCCACAGCAGCTTCTTTTCGGGAACCGCAAGTTTATGGAACCGACTCCCAAGGAGATGCTTCGGTGAGCACACTTCAAGTCTAAGGTTAACCGTTATCTTCCTAAATATCCTCATAAACGATTCTTATTACGTAACCATCTCCCTCGAATGTACAGTGTGAACATTATTGTAATAAAAAATATTATATATATATGTATATATAAATATTTTTATCAGAAATATATATATATACATATGTATGTATGTATGTATATAAAGACATGTCTCATTAAATAATTTAGACATGTTTTGTTTACTTATTTTTAATATGATCCTCTCATATTCACAGACAAACCTCTTGTTCACATTTTTATATTATGCTTATTATTTTCATGAAAAAGTATAGATGTATTTTCAACAAGAATTTAAAAAAAAAATTGCGAATATGGACAGGCATGCTGTTGTAAATGTTTAAAAATATTAGGTGCATCATTCAAATGACAACACAACCTCCGAGACAACGTCATTGTAGTGTAACCAAAATAAATATTATTTTTTTACAACCACTTTGTCTGGGATAAGACCTTGATAAAACAAAACCCCGAAGATGACATCTTACTTGGAATAAATGAATATGTATCAATATGGTAACTTTCTTCTTCCTTTAATAAGGATACTAAGATGCTTGTCTGTGAATATGAGAGGATCATATTTAAAATAAGTAGATAAAACTTTTTAAAATTATTTAATGCAACATGTCTTAGGGAAATATACATCTAATATATATATATATATATATATATATATATATATATATATATATATATATATATATATATTAGGTTGGTGCAAAAATAATGACGTAATAATGTCGTTTTTTGACGTATTTTTTAACGTTAAAAAACGACATTATTACGTCATTATTTTTGCACCAACCTAATATATATATATATATATATATGAATGACTAATTTGAATAATAGTTTGTCACTGAACTGATTGCTGTTACCTTCAGCATCTCGACTTCAGATTTTTCCTTTTTATATATATTTAACATTGGTGTATTTTACTTTTATTAGTCATATATAATTCTCATCTGTTCAATCTATCTCATTCTCTTCTACTTTACCTGTCCTCATTAATTTGAATACGATCATAATTAGATTAGATAGGTTCGCCTATTGTTCGGTTCATACTCCTTTCCTGTCTTCTGAACAGTAGTAGAAGTTTATCCTTTTTTTCCTGTGTAGCTTGTGTTTCAGGTTCCTTCTCCTTAATTTTCCCCATTCTCTTTCATTTCCCAGTAACTTCATGCGTCTTAGTGGCATTATCGCCTTGCTTAGGTTGAAATGATTACAAATTTCGTTTTTTCTTTCTCTGTATTATCGTTCGTTCTGCTATTTTGATTCTCATTGATCCCTCGCTTTATCTTATCTGTCTGACTTCCCTTTGTTTTTTTCTTGATCACTAATTTGGTTGGATTTCTATTCTTTCCTTTATATTTTTTATTTTCTCTTCTTTTCTCACTACAAGTTTCATTATCTTCCCATAATAGTTTTGCTACTACTTTCTTCCATCCGAACCTCTTCCTTCGTATACGATCCTCCCATTTTTCTGAGTTTTCATCTTTTATATTTAATTCTTTCTCTTATTTTTACCCCGTTCTTTCGATTTTCTTTGACTCGCTTTTCTTTATCTTCTTTTTCTTCTTTCTTCCTATCAATTCATCTATTTTATTCTCATTTGATTCTTCTTCTTCTTCTTCTTCTTCTTCTTCATCATCATCATCATCATCATCATCTTCTTCATCATCATCATCATCTTCTTCATCATCATCATCATCATCATCATCATCTTCTTCTTCTTCATCATCATCATCATCATCATCTTCTTCATCATCATCATCATCTTCTTCATCATCATCATCATTTTCTTCTTCTTCATCATCATCATCATCTTCTTCTTCATCATCATCATCATCATTTTCTTCTTCATCATCATCATCATCTTCTTCATCATCATCATCATCTTCTTCATCATCATCATCATCTTCTTCATCATCATCATCATTTTCTTCTTCTTCTTCATCATCATCATCATCTTCTTCTTCTTCGTCGTCGTCGCCGTCGTTTGCTATCTCTCTTCTTTCGTCTGCGTTTTGCTTTGCTTTCATTTCCTTTCTTATTCTCCATCCTGTTCTTCACAACTTTTCTCTTATGTCATTAATATCTTCTGACCATTCACTCTTCTACGCCTCTTATTCTGCTATACTGTTTCTGTTGCGGTGAAATGAGAACCTGACGTGAACGTGGACAGAACAACGGATGAAAACTCCACTGACACAAGTGAAATGCCATGCGAAAATAGCGAATGAGACAAACAGGGCGGAAATGAGTCGCAGTAAAAGAAAGGGGGGGGGGTAAATCACTACTTGTCTGAGTAAATACCTGAGAAGAGCAGTAAATGTGAATGTTTATGTGTCTATGTGATTGTGTATATAGTGTGTTTTTAAGATAGAAAATATCGCAGAATACAATGGAAATATGTGAGTCACGAAACAACATACACCCATACCAAATGTACCCACACGAATTATATATATCCATATATTTATATATCTATATCTATAACTATATATATATATATATATCTATGAATACAGGGTGATTGAAAAGTAAGACATCGTGTTAAAATACTTATAATTTATTTATTAACTATAATTTTTATAAGAAATGGATATGAGAGGAAATCGTTTAGCATGAGGTTTTATCAAAAATCCGATATGGGCACAAAATTTCGCTACAAGTTTCTCGAGCCGCTGAGGAATTGCGTCAACTTACTTCACCAGGAACTCTTTTGGTATGGAAGACATAACTTTTTGTATTCGCCCTTCAAGTTCTTCCAAAATCTTGGTTTGACATAGTAGACTTGCTCCTTTAACCAACCCCAAATAAAAATGTCACAGGTTGTTATGTCAGGACTCTTTCCTGGCCACTCATACAAAAATCGGGGAGTTACTTTTCAATCAACCTGTATATATATATATATATATATATATATATATATATATATATATATATATCGTATTTCGCATAGAAAATGTTAAAATTTCCTTTGCTTTGTGCCTTGCGATGATACCCGGCTTGAAACAATCGGACGTCTGGCCACACTGAAGAGCTATTATCCAACGAAGCAGTTTGTGTGTATATATGTAAGATATAGTTTTTTGCTGATAAAACAGTATAGCATGATGAAAAAGGCCCCAAACTTGATAAAAACACTTTTATCTTCAAGATGTTTATGTTATTATTAAGTAGAAGGAGCAACATATTTTTTATTATTTAAAAAATTAAAAAAAAGATTTTTAACAAAATTTCTAATGTGTTAGATATAACACATTCAAAATTTTGGTTAAAAATCTTGTTTTATTTTTGTCAGTGGTGTAACAAATTTGGCGATGAAAATTTTAGCGTCTTTTTTTCGGCAAAATAACACATTAATTTGGAAATACTTGCAAAAATCAAGTAATTGTCTGATTTTAATGAGACTTTCAGGACTTATTCCGTAATAGATGACATAATTTTTGAAATTATTATTTTTAAACAATCTTAGTAAAAATATATATATTTACATCTATTAACCTCAACTTACTTAATTTCATGAAATTTCGAAAAATTTAATTCTGATCGCAAACTTTGTTTTCCTAGTTAAAAGTAAGACTCTTTGGGGAATATGAATCATCCATTGTTTTTTTTTAAATAGTTATTGTTTTTGCTGAAAATTTGCAATAGCACAATGACATTATTTTACTTGATAAATATTGAATAGATTTTATATATAATATATATTAAGGACATTATAGTTTTAAGAAAAAAAAAACATTTCAGATGAATAATGAATTATTACAAGAATTATTTTCATTTTTTAATTACAATAATTTATAAGTTTCAAAACTCTTTTTAAAATATTTCAAAATTTCGATCGCGTTAAGTTATTAAGCTATTTAGTGAAGACTATATTTACTAATCAAAAATTAAAAAGCTTAATATAAATCGTCAAATAGAAAGTTTTTAAAAATATTTTTATGTGTATAAACGTGCCCATGATGAAATTAGAACATTATCAGAAAATACAACATTATCAGAAAATGGTATCAATGACTATAGTAAATTTCAAGTCAACATAACTAAAATTACATTACAGAGAATATTTTCCAACATTACTGAGCACTTAATACTTATATAAAAAAAGTCGTGTATATATATATATATATATATGTGTGTGTGTGTGTGTGTGTGTGTAAGTGTGTGTATATATTAGGTTGGTGTAAAAATAATGACGTAATAATGTCGTTTTTTGACGTATTTTTTAACGTCAAAAACGACATTATTACGTCATTATTTTTGCACACACCTAATATATATACATATATATATATATATATATATATATATATATATATATATATATATATATATATATATATATGCATGTATAGAGAGAGAGAGACAGAGAGACAGAGAGAGAGAGAGGTCTGATAAAAAAGTATCGGGATTGGTGCTATAAAAAGAAAACTGCAGCATATATCGATTCGGCATTTAATAAAACTTTGAAGTAGTTCACATCACACTATCTTTATCCAGCGTAGATTCCATTGATGGAAGCATTTCTGAAATTCCATCTTTGGGATAGCGAGCAGTTGCCTCGCCGTATTTTCATGTATTTTCTCGACGTCTTGGAATCTTGTTCCTTTCAAATAGGATATTTTTAAGAATAAAATGTCGATTATCGATATTGATATGGGGAATGTTGTACTTGTTTAAATAATTGCCGCGAAAGACATGTCATTGAAGAAACCTCTGTATTGTGGGGAAATGGCCATACTTTACACAATTTCCTTGTAAGCACCAGAAGTGAGTAAAAACGTTACAATTTAGTGTGTATGTGCAGTGTTCAAAGCCAAGCAACAGTCCCGATACTTTTTTGATCAGGTGTCTTATATATATATATATATATATATATATATATATATTGATCAGGTGTCTTATCTATATATATATATATATATATATATATATATATATGTTGATCAGGTGTCTTTTATATATATATATATATATATATATATATATATATATATATATATATGTATGTGTATGTGTGTGTGTGTGTGTTTCATCCAAAGACAAACAGTTTCGCTGTATCACAGCTCATCAGTGTGGATAGACATCCAATTGCCTCAAACCCAACCGATTTGGCATCAGTCGGAGATTTTTCCCCTGAGCTATCACTTTCCGGCAGAGAGGAGGGTGAATGTTTACGTATTTATTTTAGAACAAGCATGATAGTGCTCAATTCATAGAAGATATTTTGCATCATCAGCAGCAGTCACTGTTTACAAATTTGTGCTTTACCCTCTAAAGTGTTCAACCGAATTTTATTTTTTGGGGGGTATATATATATATATATATATATATATATATATGTAAAATCATTAAAAACAACTGACAATTGACTGCGGTTAAGTTCTTATTTAATTTTTCTTTGCCTCTGAAAGTTCCCCACTGCCTTAACCGGGAAAATTAGCAGGAGATAACTGATAACTGACATCCATCAAACATGGCACGTGGAACTAGAACAGTCTACCCCAGGGATCGAAATAAAGGGTTCAGTTCGAAATTCCAACCACCTGAAGAAGGCCGGAGCGTACAACGGCCGAAACGTTATGACAAATATGGCGACAAAGATGAGGACAATAGTCCGAATAATGTAAATAATGAAAGTTATCAGATGTTAAAATGACATTTTCTACTTTACACACATCATTAAGATTCTTGTGCATATATGGTGATTTTCTAAGCGTGACTTAGATGTGACAGGACCCAAAATGTGTGAGTTCAATACCCGGTTAAGGCAGTGGAGAACTTTCAGAGGGAAACTAACAGGAGATAACTGATAACTGACATCCATCAAACATGGCACGTGGAACTAGAACAGTCTACCCCAGTGAGCGAAATAAAGGGTTCAGTTCGACTTTCCAACCACCTGAAGAAGGCCGGAGCGTACAACGGCCGAAACGTTATGACAAATATGGCGACAAAGATGAGGACAATAGTCCGAATAATGTAAATAATGAAAGTTATCAGATGTTAAAATGACATTTTCTACTTTACACACATCATTAAGATTCTTGTGCATATATGGTGATTTTCTAAGCGTGACTTAGATGTGACAGGACCCAAAATGTGTGAGTTCAATACCCGGTTAAGGCAGTGGAGAACTTTCAGAGGGAAACTAACAGGAGATAACTGATAACTGACATCCATCAAACATGGCACGTGGAACTAGAACAGTCTACCCCAGTGATCGAAATAAAGGGTTCAGTTCGACTTTCCAACCACCTGAAGAAGGCCGGAGCGTACAACGGCCGAAACGTTGTGACAAATATGGAGACAAAGATGAGGACAATAGTCTGACTAATGTAAATACTGTACATAATACATCATATCAGAAATATAGACAGATTATTCGTTTCTCTTTGTGATATTTACTTAAAGATGGCATTCTCTTTTTCCTGCTTACATCTAAAACATCATTTTCTTGATGGTCATTTTATTCGTTTATTTATACTTTTTCTCAAATCGCTTTTTATGAAATTAGCATTTTTCTTGATCTTATTTTATTTTAGCCAATATTCTTGTTATTATCTTTCTAATAATTCATTTTCTTCTCTTTTATGAGTTTTGTTAAAATTCATTTCTGCAAATCTTTTACATGTCTTTAACTGTCAAGTTTTTTTTTGCTTGTTCCGTGATAGCTGTTAAACATTTCAATTTCCATTCAAAAATTATTCTCCCATCGCTAAAAGTTATACGCGACATTCTATTTTCTTTTGAGTTTATATCTTTCTTACAACCAATAGCAATCGTGACATATCTGAAGTTAAAAAGTACATCTCAATAACTATAGTATTATAATTATTTAAAATATTATGAACCACACTGTGCATAATAAAATCTCATACCATCAAATAAGAAACTAAATATTCTGATAAGATAGACATTATAAGATGGACGCCGAATGATACATTTATCATGTAAATAATGAGTTCGGCGGAGGTGGGGCGTATTCAACATTTGATAAGGTTGCGGCAATACGCGCTTAAAGGTTTTAAGCAGTTTTGATCAACATTTCTTTTCATGGTTAGCGGTAATTGTAAGTATAGGACAATTTACACTTAAGTAAAATAATAACAATAATAATATTTATTAAGAATTTATTAGAGGAAATATCATTTTTTTCGGAAAACATTGTTGCCAATTCTGTATTTAGCTATATAAAAAATAAATGAAAATAATATAAATTTTGATGCGATATTCAATTTGTTGTTAAGTATTTTTCAGTTTATCTTTTGTTATTAGCAGCATTTTATAATAATTTGGCTGCAATACTAAGTTGAATAAATGGAGCTATTTCGATTATGCTTTGTTCCCTCTCTTTTCCATTGTTTATAAATCGCTTTCTTCCAGTCATTTTGATGGGTAATAGCGAAATTCTGAAATTTAGAATGATCTTATTCCGTTTCAAAAATAAAGCTTGTAAAAAAGAATATTTTAAATTAATTAAATATAAGACCAAAAATAAAATGCTTTTGATAAAAAACCTTAATGATTTCTCTATAATCATGTAAAAATAATGTAATGATATTCCGCAGACAAATCTAATGTTTATGTTATCTCATCTCATTACATTAGACCAGGAAAAAGGTGTATTAAAAAGTGCTCAATACACATATAAAGAAAATAAAGAATATGAATTTAAGATGCAGAGCTTTGAAATTTAAAAGAATTAGAATATCAGCCAATTACTCCTAATTTTATATATATACATACATATATATATATATATATATATATATATATATATATATATATATATATATATATATGCATTTCAGGTATAAATATCCTGAGTTAACCAGTGAAGAAACACAAAAACATTGTTAATTGGTTTGATTCTATAAAAGAAAAGCGGAAATAAAGATTTGTACAATTTGATATTAGTTAGTTTTATCCTTCTATCACAGAAAGCCTACTAAGCAAAAAAATATTTTTGGCTGAATAATTGATACAAGTGAAGAATATTATAGGCTAATATAAAAAAGGACAAAGTTTTGACGTGGGTATTGGAAGTTACGACAGCGCCGAGGTATCGGATTATGGAGGCTGTGGCATAATTACGATAAAAAGATCTCAGACATCTTTAGAAATGATGGGCTTAGGATTGTAAAAAATAAATGTGGTAAGGTTATAGATAAGAACTGGAAAAAGTTAGAAACATTTTTCAAACAATAAAGAATTAAAATAGAATTAAACTCGAAAGTGATAGAAGTAGATTACTTAGATCTGAACATAAACCTATTTACAGGCGTATATAAGCCATACAAAAAAACTTAGAAACTTGCCACTATATATAAATACTGATTCTGTCCATCCAGTGATTGTGACAAAACATTTATATAAGTCAATCGCCAGTAAGTTGCCGACTAACTATAAAAACGAAGATATTTTTAAGAGAGCTTAAAAAGTATACCAGGAAGCCTTGAAAAATGTGACCATAAAGACGAGCTGACATTTAATAAACAGTAGCAAAGTAACAAAAAGATTAGCAGTTGGAATATCATATGGTCCAAGCCGCCAATACAGTAAATCCGTTAAAACTAAAATAGGAAGAATATTGTTTTTAAATTAATCAGGAACCACATCGCTGCTTCGGAAAAAATGAGTAAACTATTTAATAAAAATAATGTAAAAGTTAGTCATTTTTGCGGGAAAATGAAAAAAAAAAGTTATTGACACCGCAAGAAAAAATAAGCTGCTCAATAACATTAAGGGTAAATAAACAAAATAAACCTAGATGTAATTGTCGAATTAAAAACGCCTGTCTTATGAAAGATAATTGTGTGCCTGAAAATATGTTTCATCTAGCGAT
>OZ010577.1:58128062-58168062 GCA_963932145.1 Acanthosepion lycidas
TATTTATCACATAATCTGCATTTTGGATTAACATTATTTTTTCAGTATGTATGCTTGGTAATTTCTAGTTAGCAAGTATTAGTCCTTTGCAGCAAGAATAAAACCTTCGTTTCCATCTTTTAACACAGCACTACGTAACCACTGACGAGTACGAGGTTTGTCTACATCAGTTCGGCAGAGTATTGACCATGAAGAGGCGTATCTTGCCATCGTTTATGTATTTGTTACATTGCATTTGCTTTCTATTTTAAATGTATTATGTTTTATTTGCACTTCTTCACTCACTTGAATTTCCTTTTTGAATTTGTTGACTTCCTTTATTACTGAAAAAGTTTCTTATTTCTTTCATGTTCTTTGACACCAGTCATTATCAGGTCTTCTGTTGTTTCCAGATATCTTTGAAGACCGATATTTTATAAAACAATTCTGGTTGAATTAATTCTCTGCATCCTTTGGTACTGGACACATACAGACGATCAACAACAGCCTTAGGATACTGCATACGGTGGCAAGTGAGAAGCTTTCTCGTGTTGAAATCCGTTCGTTTAATGTCAGCTATGATTCAGTTGAGCATGTTGAAACTGTATTGTCCCACAGGCACAACCAAAGCGTGTATGGCTGATATTCTGTTTTGTGAATTCAACTCGCTATTTAAAACCAGACGCACATGCCTGTAGCATTCTTTTTTTTTTTACTTTCTCCTTCATTTGGGTATGCTGTATTCCATCTACATCGCTGAGCCCTAAATATGTATAGGCTTCTTCTTGTTCCAGTTCCCTAACCTTTGTGACAAAATCCAGATCTATTGAGTCTGTTTCTATCATTATCCCTTTCTAGAATGTTACCTTTGCACATTCCTCTAATCTGAAATCTATACCGATATCATCACTGAAACATTTTACAGTATTGAGCATACATCTTCACCTCATTGTCGTCTTTGGCAAAGAGTTTGTTATCATCCAGGTAGAATAGGTGATTTATCAATTTATTTCTTACATTTTATACATAGTTATTACTGTTTAATTCATGCGAAATGGAGATTAAGGACATAAAGAGAGAATGGGAAGATTCCTCGTTGGATATTCAAAGATTTGGGTGTGCCAACACCTTTGGTGTGATTTAGGTATAATGTGGTTTTCCACTGTTCCATGCTATATATAAGGAAATTAATTATCACCAAGGAGACTTTGTACAACTTCAAAGCCTTAAGGATCCATGAATGTGGCACAATATCAAAAGCTTTAAGGTAATCTAAGCCGTACTGAGATTTCTACCTTTTCAACTGCAATTTTCCAGCATCATTTTATTTATTAGTAGTTGATCTTTTCAACCATATGAACCTCTTCGACATTCCTTCTCTTCCAGGGGAAGAAGGTTGTTTTCATTGTGAAAAGATTAAATATTTCGTCAGACATAATCAATTTATATGTGGTGGACAAACATGTTATTAACATTTATTTTGGATAATCTGTTTCCCCCGTTTTTGGTAGAAGATATTTAATACCTTCAGTGGTCCATTGTGATTATTAATTGATAAAGTTTGCGCAAGAGTTTTATGGATTGATGAGAGATAATTAAGCCAAAAGTTGGGTACCTTGTCGTTTCCTGTGGATTTTGTCAGAGGTTGCATAAAATTATTCTTGATTATAATTTTCCATTCTTTTATAGGTTTATCCGTCATTCTTTTCGTTTCCCGTTTGATCCACTTTGAATTGGGATTACATTCCTTTGTGGTTGCTCCAAATATTCAATCAAAATGTTTGCATTTCTTCAATCGATGGCAGCCTTTTGATATCTATAACTGTTGTTCAAATTCCCTTGGAATATCATATTTTGTATTTTTAGAACCTACAACTATTTTCATATCGTCTTCCTCTCATTGTCTTTAATTGTAGTTTCTGGTTAAGTATTTCCTTGATTGGTGGAATTTCATTTACTGCTTTCATTTTATATTTCCGCTTGATCTTCTTGCCTTTCCATGTTGAAAGATTTTAATTTCTTTAAATCTAATCTAGAATCGATTATTATTATTATTATTATTATTATTATTATTATTATTATTATTCATAGTTGATTAGTTTCTATTATTTAACAATTAAAGATATTTTAAGTGAAGCAGACGCAACATCATCATGAATAATAATAATAATTCGTCTTATAAGTATTCGATGAATATTCTCTATTATTACATCTATTGTTTTTATTTATTACTTTCGATTGATTACATTTAAACATTTTTAACAACAACAACAACAACAACAACAACAACAACAACAACAATAATAATAATAATAATAATAATAATAATAATAATAATAATAATAATAATAATTGAGCGAGCTGATGTTAATATCCTCCGGAGATGTTCTATCTACACAAAATGAACAATAGAAGCAAATCACCCAGACATTATTATCAAAGACAGAAAAGTAAATGTTTGCGCACTGAATGACATGAGCCTATCAAATGACAAAAAAATACACTTGCGAAGATTTTTGAAAAAAGCTTTGGGTTTGATAAAGAAAGGAACTGAACAAAATCCCTGGTGCACCATATCTCGAGGAAATCAAAAAAATAATTGTAACAACCACAGCTCATATCCTTCGAAGAGTTTTGTCCATTTAAGTTTTTTTGTTTTGTTAATAGTTATCTTTTGTTTAATTAAGTGGAAGGAATAAACACACACACACACACACACATCTTCTTCGTTTAGCTGAAGTCAAAGGTTATGACTCGGCATGTTATTATGAAACAAACACAGGTCAAAAATATAAATAATGATAATAATATGTTCGGTTTCTTGTTCTGTATTTTTTAAATGAATTTTTCAATAAAAATAGACCGAAAAAAGGAAAATAAGAAACTGGGAATATTTGCGAAAGATAAATTAGAAAAAAGAAGCGTTAATCATTGACCTATCGGTGCCCGTTTGATAAAAGGATAGAGAAAAAAGTAAAGAAATTTGACCCATGGATTGTATTATGGTGGATGTAGCATAAATCTTATGTAAGAATGTGTAAGTAATATTGTGATATGTTTGGGTCATTAATTGTGATTAGCTAAGTTTAATTATAAGACAGAAAAAGACCTCCTTGGCCTTGTGGCACATTTTTGTATTTTACAAAATAAATATTTCTCTCCTCTTTGAAAACTAGGTCTTATGAATTTAAGAGCGGTACTAGATTTGTGGCAATGTCTCATCATTTTACAGTTGAAATGGCTCGACGTAACCGTAAGTTCTATACAAACAGTTTCTTCTCTTGCTTGTGGAACTCTCTTCCGGCTTCTTGTTTTTCAGCCAATTTTCATATTCAAAAATGTAAATGCATTATCAATCCTAATCTGAGATTTGTCTCCAGCTGTGTTGGTCAAACTCTCTGCCTCCGGACAGAGAGGATCCCCAGACGACGCTATATCGCAGGGCAGAGTCTCGTCTCGGGAAACAACTACCCCGACTCCGTTTTATACGAGGTCTACGGGGAATTTTTAGCCGAGCCTACAGGCTCGGATACCCCACATTAAATTCGGTCTTGTGCCACATTTGACCGAGTGGGACGGTTGATAGATATCCTGCAGTTGGAGATTCCTTGTGGAATTCCCTTGACTCAAGTTGATTAATACTTCTACGCGCCGCTGTCGAATCTTATATGTGTTGTTCTTATCCTAAGTATTACCGTTCAGTACCAACCTTCGTGTGATTATTCTATTCAGTAACATTCCCTAGTTTACAACAATTATGATGATGATGTTGATGATGATGATTTTCTTCATATAAATTTATTTTTGTAACTGGAAACTTGTCTAATCCACATAATCAAACAATTAGATTAGATACCATAACGTCCCTCAAGAAAGAATACGTTTTAAAGATTAAAGCTTTTTCTATGTAACCTCTTTTAAGCAATATATGACATGCTAAATAAATTCAAGTGATTTATCTAATCTCTGATGCCCGGATTAATTTCTGCCAAACTTCAAGTCAGGAGATAAATTTTGGAACTTTTATTTTAACTTGTTTATTATTAATGCTGTACTTCGTTACTTCTTTTCATTACTTACACAGGCTATCTTTAGAGTGTTACTCCCTCTTTCTCTCTCTCTCTCTCTCTCTCTCTATATATATATATATATATATATATATAATTATTTGTTGTTGATTATTATTATTATTACATTTACTTGTTTACATTTTCTATGTGTACATTCGTAGTTTCTTACTTTCTTTATTTTTAAAGCATTTCACTCTGAGTAAGGCAGGTGTACGACTAGCACACAAGGGGTTAGGGAGAGCTAAAGTGAGAAAAAAGAGTGGATGTAGGGTGGATTGAGGAAAGGATAATTGGACAAGAATCAAGGCAACAAAAGATTGCGATCGACGTTGCAATCAAATTTTTGAAGATTGTAGTTATCAGCAAAGCAAGTGAGTGAAAGGGAGTTCCAATGTCGGGAAATGCAAGAAAAGAAACTGTTGAAGTAAAAGTGGGGGTTACATTTAACTATTTCAACAGAAAATGGCTGTGACCTAGATACCAATACAAGTACTCGGGGCACCAGGGAAAAAAAGCTCGTCTGAACAGTAGTCAGTCATGAAAATACTTGTAGAAAAGACAGAGGAAAGCCACATCACGCCTGTGAGAAAGTGCCTGAAGTTAAGAAGCCAGTTCAGGATTAATTACATTACAGATCTTTCTTTGGATTTTGTCGAGAACCTCGTGATGAATGGCAGGGGCACCAGACCAGATATTGCAACAGTATTCAAGGGCGAATGGAGGATTTGTAGATGTGTAAGATGTGTAGATGTGTAAGGATGTGTAGAAATACCTTTTGGCACGACAGAGTGACCGACTTTCCTTGTAGTAGAGGCAGCTATTGATTCAATTTAGTTGTCCCACTTCAAATCAATTGAAAATGTGAGGCCAAGAAGGAGCACTGTGACGCGCATCAATCATGCTAATGTGGGACAGGGACGTTTATCTATGCTGGGTAAATGAGAGCAGTTTTGTTTTGGAGGCATTAAAATTTACAAGCCATTTTCTACCCCAAACTGACCTTTTCGAGAGCAGTGCTGTCGGGCTTAGTATTGAGACAGGATTAAATGGTAGTGTCGTCTGTATTAATGCCTACTTGGGAACAAATGACATGAGTGAAAGCATTGATGAATATCAGAGACAGTGTGGGTCCCAGGCTATAAACTTGAGGAACACCCACTTTTGTATGAAAGGAACTGGAAAAGAGCCCGTTCAGGACGACCTTCATTTCACGATTAGATAGGAATGATTAGATTAAATCAAGTAAACGCCCTGTAATGTCATAGTCCTGAAGCTTACGTAGAAGGCCTGCATGTCAAACCTTGTCAAACGCCTTCGAGATAAGAGCCACGGCTCGAGCTTCGCCATTATTATCGAGGGCTTGATATATATATATATATATATATATATATATCAAGCCCTCGATAATAATATATATATATTCAGTTATGGTCGTAATCGCATCAGCAGTATACCGCGCAAAAAGGAATCCATATTGTTTGTTAGAAAGTAAATCGTGAAAGATAAGGTACTTAACCACGAAGATTTTGCTGAAAATCGGTAGGAGACTGATAAGGGCGGTAGTTAGGTGTCAGAAGGTTCTCCAGGCAGGGAACGACTAAGGAGGTCTTCCAACAAGTTGGAAGACAGGAAGCTGCCATGCAATAGTTGTTTGGAGCCAGTTCGGGAGTAGATTTCTTTAGGACAACGGCTGGGTATCCGTCACCTCTACTTGCCTTATGGGAGTCTAATTTAGAAATGATATCCGATACCATCGACGAGTTTATCTACATATCACTCAGTATAGCCTTAGTTCTAGGTGAGAAATGAGGTCTGGGCACTCAAGATGAGTCCAGTGTTGAGTTGGAAGAGAATGTACGAGCAATGCATTCAGCCTTATATGCTGTAGATGTTAGGACTTCGAAGTCATTGAATAAGGTAAGGATTGAGAATTTACTGTTGCACAGCACACGCTTGCAGAGCTGTCAATAATCTCTAGAACGGAACTTACGATATGCTATAGGTTGTTTCATTCTATTCTAATGACTTTGTTTCCTTAAGGACACGCTTGCACTCGTTATGAGCAGAGACAAAGAGATGTCTGTTGCAATCAGACATAGCGCTCTGTTAGAGTCGAAAGAATTGATTCCTGTGGAATATCGCGGCCGAGCAAGCAGGTGGGAATCGCTGTTTTGGTGTTTCCTAGCTGGAATGTAGTCATCGATGCTGGCTTTTGCCCAAGGGAAACCTCAGACGCGCATTTTTGAATGGGATATTTGAAAACTTCAATCCAAGTGACGGCACGAAGGAAATAAAGGAACGAGTCTCAGTTTGCCCGCTGATAACAGAAATATATTCTGTTGGTAGGAGAATCATGTCTGGTGAGGGAGTCGAATGAAACGTTTACAGACACTACTGCATGATCAGAGTTGCCAAGAGAGCAGAGGTGTGTCTCGCGACAAGAGGCAGGGATAGAGGAAAAAGAGATCGAGAAGAGAAGCGTTTCCGTCAAAGCTACTGGGGAAACGCGTAGGAAAGTCAACCACTTGTATGAGGGATTGAGTGATCGAAAAGTTCAGGATTTAGATGTCTACAAGGTCAGTGAAAGAGTGTTTATGGCACCTCGTATATCAGGGGTTAAAGTCACCGAACACGAATATGTTAGTACGCGGGTGTCTGTAAATGGCCTTGTCCATATTATCAGAATTAGTCTCGCACGCAACAGTCTTGAGAGGAAGGGGAACGATAGAGAAAGAGATAGCTAACTGAATTAGGTAGAGAGAGACGGAGATACATCTATGTATGGTCAGGAGCGGGAGATGTTTGCGGCCATAAACACCCAGGCCATGAATGTAAACTAATGTCCTTTCTAAATATAAGAAGGTATGCAGGAATTGAGAAATAAAAGAAAAGGATTAATAAGGTTAGTTTCACAGAGAGCTAGGATGTCTTTTCGAAGAGGAACGATTCGACATTCTAGAAATTGGAACGAATGCCACAAATGTTGCAGAATCATAGGTTAAAAGGGTTTAGGAGATTTTTTGTTGAGCTGGTTTAGGGTTTATAACATTGGATCTTTATATTCATGATGTGTTTATTTTGGCAAAGAAAGGCTTAGTTGTCTGTCATCAAATGTAACATGGAAAGAAGTAAAATCGCATAGTGTGACCTCAGGGTTTCCCACCGGAGGCGCTGGCAGGGACACCTATCTATGTGCGACATGGCACTGCAAAACCTTCGATATTATGCAACTGTTGACCAGAGCAACCTCCCAAGAAGCTACGCAAGAGTTCGGGCTCCTAAAATTTGTTTATTTATTTATTTAGATTTTTTGTTTATGTTATTTATGTTTTTCTCGGGGGTTGTTTATTTCATGTGTTTATCTTAAGAGTATTGGTTTTGTCTAAAGTATATTACATTCTCTGCGTTGTATATAGGTTTATATATTTGCATATATCATGGTTGGTGGATTTTACAAAGTATTTGTTTTATTTTTCGATTTTTAAGTTTTAAAATTTGTTTTCATGTCTGAATTTTGAGATAAGTTATAATCATTTATTTAGTAATATTTGTTGCTTTGGGAAAGAGACTATAGCTATTTTCTCTTACAGACAAAATTTACAGTTTTTCGATTTGTTACATGTTGATACCATTTTCTTTATTTTCCATGACATTTTTAATGGAATTTAATTTTTGTCTTTAATTTCGTATACATGTTCAGAAATCATTGTGTTTTTCGTACATTATATTATTTTAAAGAATGTTTCATGTGAGAAATTTCTGTTTCCAGGCTCTTTCAATTACACCCAGGTATATTATTTCTTCCTTATATACTGCATTTACAGTTACTTTAAATATGATATTGCTTTGTAAGCAATTGCCATTTAAAGGAATTTCGTTTTTAGCTCTGAAGTTGCAGGTGGTTTCGTTTTTAGCTCTGAAGTGCAAGTGGTTTGTCATTTTTCTGTTTTTTAAATTATTTGTGTTATATCGCCGGTGTAACTGTATCTGATTTTTAATGTTTCTGTTGAATATTGCGTAGAGTGTATTTGATAGTGGGAAGTGTTTGTATATGTGTTTAATGCACATTTTTCTACGTTTGTTTTTATATTTTTGTTGTAAGATTGGTTGCACTATATGACATTTCTTTTCTTGTTGGCTTTCTTGTTGTACTATGTAATATCTATGTGAGTGCTGCGGAAAATGTAATATGTTTCATAATCGTTTTTGGCTTCGTTGACTTGTAAGATAACCTGCGTCAAAATGGTTGTGGAATCTGCTTGACTATTGTTGGCGGGCGGTTGGAAAATATGTGTATATAAATTGGTTTTTCATTAGGTTTTTTTCTATGGTTGATATGTACCTTTTCTTAGGTCCAGTGCGACGTCCAGGAAATCTACTTCTTTTAGGATTGTTTTTATGTCTATGTCGAATCCCATATTTTTAAATAGTTTTATGATTATTATACTGTTTTTTCTGATGATTAGTACAGGTTTTTATGATTACAAGAACGTAGTCCCTGTACAGGACTATATCATTTCTATCGATTTTTCTACTTGACTCTTGTAGTATATATATATATCTATATGCCCCACATTAAACCATCAAAACTTCCCATTTTAACATCAAAGATTCATTATATCTCTAGGCACGAGTCTTTGTTGTCAAATAATCGTGATTTTCTGTAGCGCTTAATTATTTTTACTTCCTTTGTTTTTCCTTTTTATTTATTGTTGAGCTAAGGAGAAGACCTTATCTAGCATGTATTCAGTAATAGAAAAATTAAAAAAAATCTTTTATATCTAGTTGTATACATTCTTAATTATGTTTGTTTTAGGTTGCGGCACTAGTTTATTGTAGTTTTTGTGCTTTTTTATTGGTTAACTCCGAAATTCGCTGTCAGTTCTGAGTTAATGCTTTCTAGTATTCTATTTATTCTACTTATTTTGCCTAGTTCACTTTTAGTTGGGTTTATGAATCTGCGTGTTGGGTTTGAATTGAAGTTTTCTTTATAGTCTTTTAGTATAACCGATGCTTGTGATTTAGCGATGAAATTTACTTTGTCGTCTCGTTTTCTTTGAGCAATTATTTTAGCTTCCACGTTGATATCGTTTTCTGTAATTTTTGGCGCTTTTCTGTATGTTTTAATTATGTTGCCCTCTAGTAATTTGTTTTATTTTGGGGAGCTTATTTCATATAAATTTCTAGTTTTGTTTTCAACGTATGTGTTATGTGAACTGTTTATTTTAGTTATATCTCCTTTTTGTTTCTTTTTCAAGAAAGCCTGTAATTGTTTATGGAATTTTATCTTTCTTACCAAGTTAGTTAAATCTACCTCGAAGTTGTCTCGTTCCTTGTATTGCGGCGGACATATTTTTGCTTTAAAACCGTATTTTTTATTTGGCTACGACATATGTGATAGCTTCTTGGTATGAGAAGAAATGCGCTTTTCATCTCATTCTTTTTAACAGCCTTACTATTTTTTTCTATTAATTTTAGTTTATAGGTAGATGGTTGCGGGATGAGTATGCTTTTAAGGGAGTAGTCGAAGATAAATTTTTCTATATCTATGATAGGTTATAAATGCAGTGAAATCTCTCTAATGTTTATAAGGAATTAATATATTATTTCTTATTCTCCCAATTCACCGGCAAAGGATTTGAAGAATTTGGGGAAACATAGAAGATATATATGATGTTAAGTTTTAAGTAATCTATGTGACCTTTTGAAAAAAAACCTTTTTCTTCAATGAACTATTTTAGAAATATTTTTCTGTTTTTACAGGAATGTGTAGATATTACCAGTTTTTTTTGTTTCTTAATAAGTGTATGCTGTCTGTATGTTTGTGTGTGTGTATAACCAATTCCACTTTAACTATTACACATGTTATCACTTTAGACTAATTTAAGTTCATTCATCGTACAAAATGCCAAGACGTAACCAACAAAATCTTGTCTACCACATTGACAAAAGGGAACAGAGAAAAAAATGATAGTTACAAGCTGCACTTTTCAGGCATCCTTTGTATGATTATAACAAACACTTGTGAAAATTTTTAGGCCATTTCAGGCCAACTTTCCCGTCACCCTCGCAATCGACATTTTGTCAACTTCTACTGTACATCAAAAAATAGGTGTCATTAATTGTTTATAAAAATAAATTGTATATCAGTAACATCAATTTAATTTCCATATTATTTAAGAGATACATCATATTAAATCATTAAAAGTTATCATTTTTGTGTGGAACCTGGAAAATCATTTTCCTAAACAATAAAATTTGCCCAGCTTTGTATTACGTTACTTCAGTGCAAGCTTTCAGTCATCACTTTCGACCGACAGAGCACTGTTTGGCCACTTGGGGAGTACTAATGGTTTCTCAAAAATGTCATTAAACTGTTGATCTGATAGATAAGCAGTGTAAGGAGGCTCAGTTTTGAGTTCATTCATCCAGTTAATAATGGAATGACAGTCTTTTGCTTGCCACTTTAGTCTGGGACTCACCAATTTTCTTATGATGACTACAGGAGGCACATCCTTATTTCCATCTCCATCTTCACTGTCCTCCTCCTCATCAGTGTAGTTTACCAAATCCTCGTCAACAGCAGCAGCATAATCTTCCTCTTCATCAGATCTGTCAGTGCATTCTTCCATCTGCTGAATTTCTTCTCTAATTTTTCTTATCACTGAGACATCTTTTTTCTCTAACAGTCACGTCTTCATCTGCATACCTATCAATAGTTGATCTATGTGGGCAACGTATGCATTTCTCTGTGTAGTCTTCTTCACTATCATCTTCTTACTATTCAAGTTTTTCATATATAGCAGGGATTGGAATACGTTCCTTGAGCCGTGTGTTACGTATAATCTTGATGTAGAATCACATTGGATCACTGAACTTTCTAAGTGCAGTGATGATTCTTTTAAGCACGTGGCTGGGTCTTGATGTTGCTACACACAACCTGAGGATTTTACTCTATAAAATATTCCACCTTGCAAGGAGAACCTGGCTCAATAGCAGCCAAACCATCATCAACAGTACCTGTAATAACTCCTTTACAAATCCTATACAGGTATTTCTGATCCCAGGACAGATCTTTCTCCATTTCTTCATTCAAGACAGAGAAATCAGTGAAACTGACTGGCTGGAAGACAACAACTGGCAGCTCAAACAAAGGCTCCTTGATATACTTTCCAATAGGACCACGCCAATGTTCAGGACCACGTGGTTTACCATCATAGAAAACAGGGCGGAAAGGCAGCTCATTTCCGAGAAGCTGAAATAATAGAGCGGGTTAAACAGTAACATTTCAAATAATGAAAGGATCCATTTTCTGATCCTTCATTTACATTGATACCCTCACTACCAAGACATACAATGAGCTTCTGGTTTAGATTGTCCCCCAACAGAAACTCGCGTTTTGGCAATCTACTTTCCGCGTCCAGATTGGGAGTCATCTGTGTGAGTTATTCATTGCCAGACGCAACCATGATGACATAATGATCTTGCACCATAATCCTCCAACTCCATTTATTGGTCTTCTCATTCTTTACCATCACACGAGTGACAGTCTTACCATCAAAATACAATGACGCCATCTGAATTTTTTATCTCTTCAATCGTTATCTTTGTCTCGCATCTCGAAGCTTATGCGGTTCAATAATTTGACTCTTGTCGTCCTTTGTGATAATGCCATAGTCAGTTAAGGCAGCATATGGCTGAACAATCCTGGACGATCATCTTGATAATTATCTATACATCTGCAAACTTACCATCATCACATTTATATCGCGAGCACATTTTTAACATCTCGCCTTTCGTAGGAAGTTTGTCCACTGGAAGAACACTTGCAGAGCCAAACAATGCATAATCTGCGACTGACCTCCTTAATAAAATAGCCATTCCAATAGCAAAGTGATCAGTTAACCCGATAAAAAAATCGAAAAGTTAGTAAAGAAACAAAATTGAATATAAACATTGTATATTTGTACATTAAACTGCATCAACACAACACAAGTTAAATTTTTTAAATTTCAGTTGAAAATGCTGCAGATTAAACTTCGACCTATCAACTTCAAATTTGGCATGGGGTCTTAGATATGTATAAGGAACAATATATGAAGAGAGCAGCTTTCAGGAAAATTTAACTGCTCCCTACACTGACAACAGCCAGCTCTTGATAATGACTGAGGCGTCTAGAAATTGAAGGTTGGATGCCTTTATCAAAACTAATTTTCTCGGTCATTTCAGGAAAGAATTTTCTCCCGAAGAATTTTTAATATATACACAATAATAATAATAACGGAATTAATCAATTAGGACATAAAGTCTCCTTAAAATGTTTGCTCTCTACCAAATCTACATTGCTGGTAAATGGTAATCTTAGATTTCCCTCTTTAAAATTTCGGACGCCATGCACTAGTGGGTCAAATCGTATCAGCATCCCAGTATAGTAGGAGTTAGTTAAACCAATGTAGTTATGAAACTTATCAATTATTATATCCAGAGACTATCCCCAAATTGTTAGGATATCTATATCTATATCTATATCTATATATCTATATCTATATATATATATATATGTGTGTGTGTGTGTGTGTTGAAAGAGAAACAAAAATAAAAGGGTTAAAAAAACTTAAAAGCATTACACTCCAGTCAGACACGAGTAAATTTTTTATGAGACTCAGGTTCGAATCTCACTATGTTCGATTTGTCAAGAAGGAAACTTCCTGATGTTATCTGACTGGATCTAGGTGCGGCATCTTTTGGAAAGTGTCCGTTAACCCAAGCCTTTTGAGTGAAATTGGGTAGAGGGAATTCTTCGGGGTCGTCGATAATCATCGTGGCCGAGGTCTTGAGCGTGCTGGCCTTGTTCAAATTGATGATCACACTAGATAATACACTATCTCCCAGAAACTGTAACTAACGTCTACTCAGCACAGTTGCAGTATAATTAGGTGGGCTCTCTGCGTGTTGATCAAAATCACAAATGTCCCCGAGCGAGCATATGGATTAGGGATTGGCTAGCCACACTAGTAGAGGGTATCTTCGAATACGAGTGGCCAGTTGTATATATTATTATATATATATATATATATATATATATATATATATATATATATATATATATGAATATAATCAAATGGATAATAACGGTTTATGAGACCAACGTAGGGTATTAAGTATATTAAGTATATATATATATATATATATATATATATATATATATATATATATATATATATATATATATGCACACATTGAGCTTTCATAGCACAACTATGAGCTTTATGCATAACACAATCTTCCGGTGCTGAATTGTATTGTCTCAATTTAACAGCTGAAGATTGAGTTGTGTATGTAACCCAGAATCGTGGCACTGATGAGGAAAAATGTATATTGATATATAATTTATAGCTCTGTTATTTTACATCGAGTACTATTTTATTATCACGAGCACTCAATGTGCGATATTATATATATATATATATATATATATATATATATATATATATATATATATATATATATCGAGAGAGAGAGAGAGAGAAAGAAAGAGAGACCGTGAGAGAGAGTTTGCATTCCTCTGCATACATGAATACCAACACTTGATATTCTGTGCTTTAACATGTAAGCTAGTCGTCCATCCTCCAGCGGACAAAAGCTGCCTCTGGGAGATTAGCACGGCCGCTATTCGGACTGCTCACTGACTCGGAGACATTCCCGAAAGATGTCAGTGGCGGGCATAAATGCCGAAAAACACAATAAAACACGTCAGGTCTACTTTACGTAGGCTTTGTCACAAATGTGTGAATATTTGCTTTGTCACTGTGACCGAGATTCAGAGGCTAGGGAAAGAGAAAATACAGAATTAGACATAGAAAGTGATGCCAATGGCTGACCAAAGTTTTGTCTTCGGTGGCAAGCCTAAAATGTTATAAATACAATCTTTCTCTTTGATAACAATAAAAACGCCCTGGAGTGATTTTAAAATGTCATAATAACAGTGCAATAATGTAGTAAACACATTAAAGAAAGGACATTAAGATGTCAAGTATCTGTTGGGATCGTACGTGCACCATTGGTCAAGATCTTGGTTCTTTAAGCTGACTTTGTTGGTAGTCTATTGCTATTTATTGTGGTCAGTTATCTGACAGGTTTTACTAGAACATAAAAGTACTGATAGCAACAACCATGATCAATTAAAAATAACGGTTGTATAAAAAAGCAAGATTCTTATTTCTAGACTAGAATTTACGTACTTAACTTCATCCAAATATTTATAGCATCGAAGATTTTATTAGGTTGGTACAAAACTAATGTCGTTTTCTCACATATGTTACTATGGGCGAAAACGACTTTATTTTTGCACCAACCTAATACCATAAAATGATTGAACCGATTTCTAGTAAGCCTCTGTTGTAAAGGTGAGTTGGGGAGACCAAGTTTTAAAGAAGGAAAAGAAAATATGTGAAATAGTAGATGAGGATGCGGCAGTAGTATTTTACAAAATTTACGTAATTTTTACAAGTACGTGAAGGAACTATCTGAAATGTTTGTAAAGACGTCCATATTTTATTATCTTAGATCTTACAAGTATTTAAATGAATGCTGTATAAAAAACACAACTCCATATGTTAAAGAATACATGAATGTATTCAGTAAAGATTTGTTGTTTTTTTACGGTTTATCAACACTTTGTGAGTTGAAACATATTTTGGAATATGAGAATAAGTGTTTGAATCTTACCATGATCAATTTTTGAAGGAGGTGAATTCTTGATAATATCGGTCAAAGGAGACGAACCCAAACGTGCGACCCCGATGGAAAGTACCTGAAATTTGGAAGACAAAACTGTTCGGAAGTCTTTGGTGGTTGTAAAATTTGTAGGTAAAAGATCTTTAGGCTTGATTGGCAAAATAACTGGGTTTGATGTCGTGATAAAAGCACTCATCTCCCTACAGCTTAGCTTCAGACGGGGATGTGTAACCCTGAAAATTTAGCACGATTGAAATTCAAAAGAACGCAGTATGGAGTAAGGAGAGAGAGAGAGAGAGAGAGAGAGAGAGAGAGTCATTCATTTCTTAGCGAGATGTAGAAACCACTTTTGGAGAATGCCACCAAGGTACGCACACCCACTAAGTGATTGATATTGTTCGGACCTGAATAAAATGTAGTATATAATGATGGTGATGACTGAATTGAAAATAGAAAATATTAAGCAAGGGTAATTATTTATACGGGAATAATAATAATGATAATAATAATAAGAATAACAATAATATTATTTTTTCTTCTTTATGATTTTTCTTTTTTTCTTTTGCAAAATTTCCACGTGGAAATTATCATGAAGCCATTTCTGATCTTAGGTCTCTGTTTAGAACCCGGAAGGAAATGTATATAGAACACAAATCAATGGAAATACTACTACTACTACTAACAATAATAATAATAATAATAATAATATGTAACAAATTCAGGGGACTTTAGTTATTGTACACACAGACAGAACAATCAACGCTAGTAGCTCAGATATCGTAATCAAATAGCGCAAATAACATAACGTGCTTTCTTATTGACATTGTAATCCCTGCAAATTGTAATGTATCTTTGAAGATCTTCAAAAACTGTCAAAATACAAGCATCTTGAAGTGGTAATCTAAAAAATATGGCACTTGAGGATATCAATAATTCTATTTGTATTTGGAGCCCCAAGATTGATTGATAAAGAGTCTAGCTTTGTCGGATATAGCTGCAGAAGAGACTGCGAGGCAAAGATCTTACTGCTAAGTCATTTCCAGTGGCTGTTCACGAAAGGACTGAAATAAGGGAGCACGAGGTAAACTGATGTCTATTGTTATTTTCAATAATTAAGTGATCTATGGGTAGCAGGTGACTTGTGATAGTATAGTCACATTGTATTTAAAATAGTAAACGAACTATATGTAGTCAGCAACAAGTAGCTTTCGTGCATAATCAAATTTTGCGAGTAATAATAAATCAGTTTATAATATAAAAGTCCGGAATCAGTTCATAGTATAAAAGTATATTGCCGTTCAAAGAATGTTTTTTCTCATTTATTGGCATCTACTTATAAGATCCTTGCCCGATTTTCATTGTTTTTAATTTTCTTATCGGGCACGACCTTTCGTAATGATCTAATACATACGTAAGTGTAGGATGAACATTAACACCTCGAAACAATATCGTATCGAATGCTCGCCTAAGCCTGCTTTTTCCCCTGTGAAAGGATATAGAACAAACGCAAGTAAAATAGGAATTAAACACTTCTTCAACTGTTAAAATAGACACTAAATTATGAAAATTATTTCTTTACCGATACAGACTTAAATGTAAATAAAACTTAAATTCCAGAAAAAATAAAATTCGACGTTTATTTTTATCGTCCATCGGCTAGAAATGAAACCGGCGAAGCAAGTATCCATTGCATATTTTAAACGTAATTAAAAGTCGAAATTGAAGTGAAGCCTGTGATTATTGCATGAAAATAATAAATTTCGCGTGTTGGTTGTTAGATTTTAGGCTAAATAGAAACCGATTCCGACAATTATTAAACGTTGCCATAACGTGTCAAGGCCAAGAAGGATCTTAATTTGAAAATAAATTACCTGAAAATCGACGATTATTATTAAAATCGAAATTCAATTAGGTTTTAATCAAATTATATACGACAGAAGCGAGTTTTGCCAATGGTCTGAAAATTCTAATTAATTCTCCTCGAATTAAAAAAATAATCAAGGTTCATTTCAATTAAAAAACAAATAAATTGTAAATTACCTTCATAAGATATATTATCGTCGTCTGTTTTAAATGTAAACTTCGAAAGGAAATACGAATTCTTTTCGGGTAAGCGATTGAACATAACGTAATTGAAACTGAATAATACGATAATGAATCCATATTAATAGAATCTGATGTTTTAATCGAGTTAAATTATAATTAAAACGTTTCTGTTATAGTCGACTGTCATTTAATGTAAACAAATTAAATAAAAGTATGGACATCAGCCAATGGATAAGCAAGCTATATATGCAAGATAAATGACTCCTAGCAACGTTTTGAAAATTGTAAATAAATTTGAATTCGAATTAAGTTTTCTGATAAAATCTAAAGCGTGTGTTTTTCTATTTTCAATGTAAGTACAAATAAGACGTTTTGGCAATGATTTCAATTAGTTCAGAATTCGAATTTGACTGTTATTATTCAAGTTTTAATTATTAAAAATGGCGGCTCTAATTTCTTCATGTAATATTGAATATAAAAAATGAAATCAAAGGTTTGATCTAAGTGAAATCGATGCTAAATGTGTTTTGCTTCTATTAATAAAACCAGAGGTGTAATCTATGCAAATAAAATATATACATCAAAGAAGAAAGACAAATCAACATGAGCCGAGCAACGTCTTTTTACCATTGAGAAAAAAGCGCCAATGCGCCATTTAGACCTTTTTATGGAACATTTCCATGCAGAGAAAATGAAAAATGCGTGAAAAAGTTATCAGACGAACTATTAAAAGGAAACTCAAAATGATGATGGCTATTTATCCTAAAGCTCTTCATTGATTATATTGGGTTGGCCAAAAGTTGTGTTCGTTTTATTAAGTACATTCTCTAATTAATAGGGGAAAACATTTTTTTAATCGCGTTTCACAATTTCTCTTTCTACGGGAAAGAAATATAATTCCGACACAATTGTCAATTATTTTCTTTGAAATTGCTTTTGAGACTGAGCAACAGCAGGTATTCAACGACTAAATATGTATATATATGACAAAGATTAGTAAGAAATTACATATCTGCATTGTAAAACAATCAATGACACATACACACACATATATATATATATATATATATTCATGAATTATTCATACATAAAACAAATACAAAGGTTAATGATTTAAATAGCGAGAAATCCATCTTCGCGAACAATTCAAATAATTTACAGATGGATTTCTCGCCATTTAAAACATTAACCTTTGTATTTGTTTTATGTATGAATAATTCATGAATTTGTAAATTAATTGCACCTTTATTGAAATTAAAATAACTGATCCAAGTGCAACTTTCGGATAATAAGTGCGACATTACTGTAATTATTGAACAATATAGTTCATGCAACTTTGACGGAAAATCTACCAGTAAAAAAGAATTCTCTTATCACTACATTTGTACATAAACGCAGAACCTTAAAATTTAAATTCAAACTCACCGTTGCGACTGCACGTTCCAAAACAATAACACATTTCTCATAGCATTTTTCGGATTACAACCCTGTTTTCGTTATCCACCTATTACTGAGAGTAAAAACAAGAACAAAATCTATTTCATACCTGAGGATGTCTGTAGGAACAGACGAAAGCTTGTAAAATAAAAAGACCTAATGCAACTGAAATTTATAAAACAGGATCTTTTCATTCATAAACAGGTTCGGGGTTTTTGTATATTATTTGAATTGATCGCGAAGATGGATTTCTCACCATTTAAATCATTAACCTTTGTATTTGTTTTTTGTATGAATAATTCATGAATTTGTAAATTAATTGCACCTTTATTGAAATATACATACATATATATATATATATATATATATATATATATATATATATTTCACAAAAAAAAAAAATTCCCAGTGAAAGATGGTCGACCACAACTATCACTGCTATGAAGCACTCAGCGTTTCTTGTCCCCTCATGGACCATTTTTATCACTTAGTCTGTGATTTTGATTATTATGAATCTCACACACACACACACACACACACACACACACACACACATATATATATATATATATATATATATATATATATATATATGTCTGCGTGCGTGTGTGTGAATAAAGATAAAAGGAAAACTTTTCTTAGACGACGCGTTTTATCCTCTGACAAACCTTATCAAGCTAAATGTAAGGATTTTGTTTTACAAGTATTTATAAACTGAGGTAAAAAAGTCATTATTTTTTTATTTATTTTAAATTCAAGAACGTCATAAATATGCATAAAGCGAACTGAAAGTCATGGTAAATTATGAAGGATGCTAAGTCAATAAATATTATGAAGGATGCTAAGTCAATAAATATTATGAAGGATGCTAAGTCAATAAATATTATGAAGGATGCTAAGTCAATAAATATTGTTACTGTTGAATCTTTTAAATAATTTATATTATTTTCGTTTGAAAAATTAATTTATGTATTATTTATTTTAAATGAAACAATATTTTCAATTTAATCGTTTTCTTTTCATATTAAAAAATATAGTCATATATGTCGGTTTGGAAAATGCTAATTTCTTTGAGGAAGCGAGACATTTGAAAAAAATCCAGGCGCAAATTTATATTTTGGTAAGATTCCATATCAGCACACTCAAGAATATTCCATCTAAGCAAGTTACTTCCAGTTTCATCGGGTAGCAACAATCAGGCGTGAATTAAGGATGCATTTGAAATTATTGTAATATAGAGTGATGGCAGTACTTAACACTTAACAGTACTTAACACTCTATATAGCAATGCACTTTCTCGGCTGTGGTCAAGAAAAGGCCAACTGCTTTCGCTTTCTGAGGCGTAAAGGTCCCCCGAAAGAGGCCACCTGTCTACATATTTGAAACTCATATAAATGAAACCTATATCTACCTTTCCATTGTTTATTAACACGACATAATTCGGTATTAAATAACATGGAAAATGTTGATATGCCGTAAACAAAACCAAGCCTATATTACAAGTCTGATATATTTAATTCAACGCCTGATGAGTGCTACTACAAGATAATAAGCTATGTGCCACACACAAGACAAAACCTAACGAGTGAATGTGCTTTAAAGGGATAAATAGGAAAAATGGATGTTTGTGAAGCTCTTCGTAGCCGAGAGGTCAAAGCACGTCGGCTCAGACGGTGGTTCTTCCGGCAAAGAGAGACGCAGGTTCGCATCCTGCTGGAGTGTACATTTTCTGTAGTAAGTTCTGTCGAGTACGGAAGCCGGTACAAAAAATAAATACTGTTTAAAATAAACAGAGCGTCTACTCAAATACGAGTACCCACTAAAAATAACTTTTTCAGTAATACACACACACACACACACACACACACACACACACACACACACACATATATATATATAGATACACATACATGTATGCATATATATATATATGTGTGTGTGTGTGTTTCTGTTTGAGAGTGTATGTGTGCATACGCGCACTCGTTTATGCATGACCTGGTAAATGTAATACCATCAGTTTGTAATGCTCACATTCAGAAGCAGGTGACTGGCACCTACTCTAAGTAAACCTCTATTGGCGTGGAATACATCAAAGGAAGTATAACTGAAAAAGACAGACGTTAAGTCTAGCGTCACCGCTGAACCACTAATACTTTTAAAGGCACAACTGATTGCATATCACTTAAAATTATTAACACGAACTTATAAAATGCATAAGTTTTAATAATTAGACGTGATTAAAAAATATCTATATATGGCTGTAAATACCTATATTTGTACGGATTCAGTTGTGTGGGAGGAAGCAGGAAAGGGAATCTACAAAGGAAGAGAGACAGAGAAAGAGAACGAAAGAGAAAGTAAATCGTGTCATAATGTATATCACGAAATATAGATAAAGATATATCTCAACTGACAGTGATACTAATAGCAGGAGACAGAATGAATGAATTTAGTGCCTACCGCACAAACGATAAATTTATAGGAATTATAACGACAAAGGCAGTTATGAAGTGATAAGCGTACTTGGATATGATATAAAGACTCTTTGAAATTCAATGAGGGATACACTTGCAAGCAATCAGAACAAATTAGATCAAAATAAACAGATTTTTGCAGACCAGTTTTTTTTCTTCTAATTTTCTTTTTAGCGTTTGCAATGAACCAAATCGTTCATTATCGTTTGCTGCTTATTTTAAAAATAGTTTTAAGCAAATGACAGTCTGAAATGTATTCCTAACTTACCTACCTATGAATACTTTTAGGATTTATTAAAAAAAAAATGAGAAAATATATTATCTATAACGTTGAGAAAAATCATTATATATCAAAGCATTAACAGCACAAAAAAAGCACAAGCTGTTTATTTATTTTCAAATTTGAATTTTAGATATTTTTTCCCATATTTCTTTGTGTTGTCTTATTAGGCTTCATTATTGGCACCTTCAATCTTAACAACATTAGATATAAAGATGATACATTTTTGAAAGAAGAAACAGAACTATAACTACCGCATATATTCGCGTATCATGCGACATTCGAAGACCCAATTTCGAACTTAATTCAAGGGGATCGCATCATACAGTAGATATAAAATTAGCGTATGTCCTGCTGGCGTCAGCTACGCCGTAGATCAAAGTATATATCCATTTACTGTAGTAAAATTAGTTTTAAAATTGGGTCTTCAAATGAGACGTGTGTATGCACGGCACATGAACACCTAGAGAAAAAGCGAGAAGAAAGGACTAAGCATCAACAAAAAAGAAGAGGGAATACATTGTTGTCAGCAAAAGAGACAGACCATATGCGAATTACATATTGGAGATGCCAAAATAAAGTAAGTACAATAATCTAAATATCTAGGAAGTGTTTTAACAGAGGATGGAAAATGAAACATCAAAATCTGAAGGCGCATTTGGATAGCGAAGTATGCCTTCCAAAAGTTAAGCAATGTGTTAGGTTGGTGCAAAAATAATGTCGTTTTCTCACATGTGAGAAAACGACATTATTTTTGCAACAACCTAATATTAAGAAATAGGAATATTTAATCGGAAACAAAGGAAAGTGTATGGAACTATTATGCAATATCGTTACTTCTATATGGCGGAACCATCTCATAGCAGATGGAGAAGAGGCAACAGAAATATGGTTTTACAGAATGATTCTGAGAATACCATCGACTAAACATTAGAGCAACGACGATGTTTAAGAGAAAATGAAAACAAAATGGATACACTTAACATCAGAAAAAGACACTTCTGAAATTTCTAGAGAACATTATGAGGAAAGAGGGCTTAGAAAATCTGACGCTCCCATGACATATTGAAGGCAAGAGAGATAGACGAATGCAACAAATAACCTACCTAACGAGATTGTGTAGATGGCTGTCAGAACAGACAAGTGGAGATAAAATAAAGCAAAAAAAAAATAAAATAAAATAAAGAAAATAAAGCAAAACAAAACTTAATAAGTACTACAAAAGAGAGGATGTTTTGGAGAGCCATGATCGCCCACGTGATAAAAAGAAGAAAAACTTCTGACAGGATTTCGACTATCGTTGTCATTTTGGTTTTGCATTAAATGTTCATAAATTTCCATCCATATTTGATATATTTTGTAAACGAACACATTCCCACAGTAGTGATATTGTAAACCTAACGCTAATCTGTTGCTATTTCCATTACAAATTTTCAAATGAGTTCTATTCTTTAGTTCTACCAGTTCTGGCATTTAAAGCTAGCATATGCCATGCGATTTTCATAGAGCCAAATCATTTTCGTTTTCTGTCTTCCAAATGAAGGAACGAAGTTCAATTCTGACTACTTTTCTCAAAGAACTGACACTTTGTAGAACAAACAGATACTTCGAACACTTCTTAAATCAAGTGGCAATTGTTACATATTCTTCTTATCCTTATAATCTAGCTATGATTTTTAGCTGAGTTTGAATTTTAGTTCTGAACGATATCTTAAAATGGCTCTACTCAGATATGTCACAATGTTTACCAAAGAGTTTACTATTATTTGTAAATCACTATACCATGATTACTTTACTGCCAACATATCAACACCTGCAAAAAAGAAAGAATTTATAGTCTTTGACAAAAACGAAAATATAATATCCGTTATATATGTAAATTATTATTTACAGGCTGATAAAAAAGTAACTCCTTAATTTAAGTATAATGGACTCTCCCATATAACTATAATTTTTACAAGACGGTAGAGTCCATCATACATGAAATAGGGAGTTACTTTTCAATCACCTGTACATAATACCTTGAAATGACTTTAAAATGTCATAATAATAGTACAATAATGAAGCAAACGTATAAAAAAAAAAGATTTGGTCAAGATATTGATTCTTTAAACTTTGTTGGTAGTCTATTGATATTTACTGCGGTTGACAGGTTTTAAAGAACATGAAAGTACTGATAGCAATAGCCATAATTGAATATATATATATGATAGAAATTATTAGGAGGATTTGAGATAATTAAGTAAGTCTAGAAGAAACCTCAACAGAATGAAAAAATCACCGGCCGGCACTTCGTCCTATATTTGCAACACGTCGGTAGTGCGCATCAACTACTGAGAATTGAAACCAGAACAGTTACGTTATCAGGCAAACGTCATACCAAGTGTACTAGCGGGCCTCGATGACGAAACAATAGCGAATTAGACTCGATATAGCGCCGCTCGATCGCATATTCCGTAGTGGAACTCATATATATATATATATATATATATATATATATATATATATATATATATATATATATATATATATATATATATATATATATATATATATATATATATATATATATATATATATATATATATATATATATATATATATATATATATATATATATATATATATATATATATATATATGCGTGTGTGCATGTATATATAAAACAAAAACGGTTATATAAGAAATAATGTATCCGGGCAGGAAATGATGCCGTACTTTAACAAAATGTTTATAATATCGATGTTTATATCATAAAATTACAAAGGCCGGATTGAATCGGTTTCTAGTAATCTTATATTATAGATGTGGCTAAGCCACCAGACCATAAGTGATACTGAAAGCAAACAAGAAATTATATTAAAACCTTTTCTGTATAACTTTCTGGGATTTGGAGTAATCGTTATTTAATTTCGGATTACTGTTTAGTTTTTGTTATTATCACGGCATTTTTCAGGTGTCTCTCGATATGGATAACCTTCAAGGAACTTTAAACTTAACTATTTAATCTATAGTAGTGAATTTTGTATCGTTCAGGTGTCTATATCTACAGGTATCACGTCCTTTTTTCTTTTTTATTACTGCCGAGTTATTGCTCACCCTGTTTTCACGGAGGTGAACCTGTACTAACCTACCCAGGGATTGAACTCACAATTAATATGCTGCCTTTTTCACAAACCAACGCTTTAATCCACTAGAATTGAATAAAGAAAATAAATGTAATTTCTGGAAGGTTGACATTAGGTCAAGCGTAAATTATGATAACCTTTTGCCCAAGAAATTCTAACCATTCGCCCTTTCATGAAATGCAATTGCCATATTTGATCTCTGGCTGTTCGTTTCAAGGTCCTCGACAAAATCAAGAGACGGGTATGCAATTGGTCTTGATCTGGCATCTTGTCTACAGTTACTTTCTCACAGACGTACTGTCGCTTCTCTCTGTCCTTTCTACAAATAATTTCACGGTAACTGCTCCGACGAGCTACTTTCGCTGGTTCCCAAGCTACATGTATTTAAGCGTGTTACTAGGTTGGAATCTCAGTCCCACCCATTCACTATCGAAACTGTTAAATGTAGTCGTTTCTTCTACTCCAATAGCTTCATGTCTCGCACTTCCCATGTGTGGAACTCCCTTCCTCTTAATTGCTACCCTGATAGCTATTAGGTTGGTGCAAAAATAATGACGTAATAATGTCGTTTTTTGACGTAATTTTAACGACCTTAGTACGTCATTATTTTTGCACCAACCTAATATAAACTTCAATTCTTCAAATGCGATGTCAATCGATATTTTCAGATACCTTGAGCTAATTCTCCGTCCTTCTCTTCATCCTTTCCTCTATAACGCCTCTTTACTCTTGCTCACCCTCTCTGTAACCCTTGCGTGTTAGTGGCACTCCCTACTTGCTTGGGGTGAAATGCTAAAAAAACAAAAAATGATACTTATAATAATGTTAAATGCCATATTTTATTCTTTCGTAAAACAGATATTTTAAAAATATTACCTACCAGTATCCGAGAAGGGTTTTATTGAGTCAATCTCTTAAGCGGCAATTGTCTTAAGAATTAATAGTCGAAAACATGGCCACGTTTGCCAGTAGCGAAATTATTTTCCTTTTAAACACTGGATAGAAGCAAACTATTTGTAGAGATAAATAAAGACATATTTCTGCAGTGAGAAACTTCTAAGTTCTCAAATAAATAGCCGCACATATTTGGGATCTTTATCTGTATTGAATCGTCATCGTATGACATTATCTGATGAAGCGAGCAGTCATGTGTGACAATTATTCGTCGGCCATTCGTTCCCGTCTGCTGAAAGCCATTGCCGCATGTCTGTTCAAGTCTTTTTCATATCTACCGCTGCCAAAGAAGTGATACTAAATTTCTCTTTTATTTGACTATAAAGTCAGTTTACTTATTTCTCTGACTTTGTCTTATTCGCCGCGTTTTCCTTTGTCATGAAAGCAAAATTTAATTCTTTGTCTTCTTTTCATAAATACCAAAAACACAGATTTCATTTTTACATGCACCAAAAAACTTATGTATTATTCAAAAACTTTCTTTCACTGATAGCAGTATATTTTATTTTAATTGTTGCATTACTATAATATTGTTTTATAAATGTCTACATCAGAATTATCTGCTGGCTCTCGCTAGATGTAATCTGATAGCTAGTTTCATTAATAATTCGCAATCCTCTTCAGGATTTTCACTGCTTACCAACTACGTTTCTTAGGATTTACAAAGCTTCTAGTCGCTTTACTTTTACAGAAGGATACTGAAAAAATCATGGAAGGAGCGAGTAAGCAACAAGGAAGACTTAAAGAAACTAGAGCAGAATGTTCTAATCAGAATGAGGAATAAAACGCTGAAACTTCTTGGGAACATAATGAGGAAGCGGGCTTGGAAAGTTTAACCATCACGAGGCATATTGAGAACAAGTGAGATAGGGGAAGGCAGCGGGCCAATTACCCGACTGCTAAGAGCTACTGGAGATAGGGAAGATGTGGAGAACCATGATCGTCTAGGTCCTCAAGGGACGGATCACAGAGTAGAAGAAGAAGGGGGAGGAGAAGAAGAAAAAGAAATCTTTTTGTAATAGTTTTCCAAACTGTTTCAAGCACTCTAATAATTATTAATACAAGTTTTCCTGATATTTCAGAATATTTTTAGTCTTGAAACATCCTGACATCTCATCTGTCATTCTTTCAGTTTCAATATTTGAAACTGTTATGTACTCAATCTAAAAGATTTACTTTAATATAGTCTTATAAACTTGGACAAGATCGGTGTAACTTAATTATATACAAAAAAAAAAAATTGAAATGCGTCTCCGATCTCTTGTTGTCGTCATGGGGTCAATACGTCTACTTTGTAAAACTCTGATTTAAAAACTACATTTTCTAGTTTTAGCATGAGCAAATTTTATAATGATGCTGGAGATGTCTTTTTCATTGAAAAATTCATACACAATGTGCGTTACCGTGAGACTATATATATATATATATATATATATATATATGTATATATATATATATATATATATATATATATATATATATATATATATATATATATATATATATATATATATAGTTTAACTTTTTTTTTAATATCTGTCTATATTTCTGAGATGAGGTATTGTAATTATTTACATTATTTACATTGTTAGGACAGGGTTCAGTGCAAAATTCTAATTACTTGAAGAAGGCGGGAGTATAAAACGCCCGAAACGTCCTGAACATGACCATAAAGATGAGTACAACAGCCCGAACAATGTAAATAATATATTTACTTTTTATTCTTTCCAATTCTAAAAGTGAGCATTCTCCCGTGCAATGGGTAAAGCATACGCGACAACTCGATGTACAAGTTTAATTTTCATTTTACAAAACAAAACTCCAATGTTAACGTACAGTCAAACAGTAACTTTACAATGTCCACTTTCGCGCCAATATCTTAGTTTTAAGCTCAGCAAACTACACTTTTTCAACGGGGCTTTCTTCTAGATATAACAAATAGGAATATATGTGAATTAATAGCCTTTTTACAATCTCTTCATGTGTCAATGACTGCAGCTGATGACGGAATCCCAATAAAACATTCAGCTTTTGATAAACTTTCTGGCGTTTTGACAAGGGAGAAAGCAAGCTCGCAATAAAGAAAACGAAATGTTTGACTTGAGGAAGTGAGATTGAACAAGAGGGTCAAGAATACTGGAACCGCTAAAAGCATAACAATGGTGATTTTGTTCATATTTTCTTTGATTTTGTTATTGTGAATATCCATATAACGATTCATAGACTGCGCAAAGTATGCCCACGTATTAATCAGAAGATTAAAAAAAAACTATGGCCATTCGAAAACGCTCTAAGACATGATCCTATAACCGGACAAATATTATTGTTTACAAATTCCTTATTGCTATTAGGAGGCCACATCTTCTTGTAAGATAAGGATTTTTTTTCTAGAAGAAAAACTGTTAAAGTGCCCTTGTTGCATCAGCACGAGCTGATCATATGGTATCTGACATTTTCCCACAATGGCCAAATGAGATTCAAAAGCCCTCGGATAATGTAATTGAAAGGAGTTCCTACCGACAGATAAAAGTAGAAAGAAAAAGAAGTCCTCAAAATCCAGAGAGAATGCTAACAAACAGCAACACATTTAACAAATATGAAACACAGTAATGTTTATGTAAGAATATGTAACATATGCAACATATATTCTCCAACCAAATTCAGTTTTTTAATCCGTGCTTCAGTTCAGTCAAATGTACTTCTATATAATAAGACATAAAAAATCTTTTAATTGATCCAGATGGTTCATTAGATACATGATCTGGAATAGAATCCAGTAAAATGCAATAATATGGCTATTGGTCTATTTCAGAAATGAGACAATCCACTCAACTGAATCCAAAATGATGGTTGAATTCATGATATCAAGAAGTTAATATAATTACCGCTAAATTTCCCAAATTCGTTATATCATAGCACATAATCTCCAGCGTTAAAGTGTGAAATTTGTATCGCACAAGCCATTCTCTATCTTAAAACTTCGAACGCAGGCTTGTCGGGTATTCCCCCTTTTTTTTTCAACCGATGAGGGAAGCCTATAAAAATGAAGAAAAGACAAAACAAAACGAAAAAAAACAATACTTAGTTCGTGCTGTCAGACGAGGATATATTTAAAGGTAAATGGCTAGATGTAACAGTAAATTCTACGCTAACAGATTCTTTTCTCTCTTGTAGAACGCTCTTCTATCTTCTATCTTCTTGCTTTCCAGTCAAGTCTGATCTTCAAAAATTTAAATGCGATGTCAATCGTTACCTTCAGTCTGCTTATTTTCTGTTCTTTTATTCTACTTGCTTCTTAAAAATGTTTTTCTTATATTCTTTCATACTCAGTTACCCCCTGTGTCTTATTGGCCTTGTTTGGAGTTAAATGATTCACACACATTCACACACACACACACACACACACATATATATATATATATATATATATATATATATATATATATATATATATATATATACTAATACGTCATTACGTCCGTATATAAAAAAAAAACTACTAGAATAAACTCACGCACTCTTAATTATAAGAGTATAATTACTACAAAATAGCAATTATACAAAATGTAATAAATCGTGCTAAAATTAACTCGTCCGCAAAAACGATTGCCTACATTGAATTAAAAAACATTAAACTAACTTGTAATGACAAAAGTACACAGGTGTAGGCTTTAAGAATGCCTTTTTCAACTGAGAATACAAGATTTGCGGATAATGTCCTTTTATAGTCCCAGTAAACAGAAAGAGCTCTCGCAAAGAGGAGAGTAACAAAACATGGGGAGACTACGCTTGATTATTCATAACAAAACTCTTATTAATAATGGCTCTTCTAACTACATTGTTAACGAACAAATAAGGCGATCTATTATAAATTTTAATACAAATCAAATGGAACATAATAGGTCCTCAAATACCCTAAAATACATCAATGTAAGCATAAACAAAATGAAAACAATGATTAAAAAACTCATAAATACTAATATACTCTCCACGGATAGCAGTAAAAATAAAATTAATTATATACTAAACCAGATTTAATACAGCCAACTTTATCATCCGTAATAACTCCTCCCAACCAATTGACGTATTGCAGAAAACCAACAATATGTGTCAATTTAAAAGTCTCTTGGGAGACTGCATCTCGGACAAAAACAGCTAATATATATGTCAGTCTAAAACAACACTACAAAGATGGCTCTCTCAACAAATGAACGATTCATCCTCTATTGCGCACCATCTGCAAAAACATTGCTGTCCACATTCACAATTTAGAAGTATATTAGACGATAATGTCCGTATACTACACCAAGAACGTCATAAGCAGAAATTACAATTTCTCGAAGCCTTCTTCATTAAAAGATTAAAACCAACGCTTAATAAAATTAATTATGAATATAGTACAAATGTTCTGAAATGCTTCACTATTTACATTATTCGGACTATTGTCCTCATTTTTGTTGCCATATTTATTACAAAGTTTCGGTCGTTGTACGCTCCGGCCTTCTTCAGGTGAAACGTTGTCATAAATATGGCGACAAAGATGCGGACAATAGTCCGAATAATGTAAATAGTGTACATCTCAGAAATATAAATAGATTCTGAAATGCTTATAGCATATTTTTCATTGGGAATATCTACGTTAAAACTAAACAGTTTTTCTTTAAACAAGCATTATATATATTAAACGTTATTAATAGCATTTCGAACCGATACTCTTTCCTGCTACACCAGAAGTTATTGTATGGATACTCATATTAAGACCCCCACCACCATTTTTAAAGAGTATAAATTACGTCTACTGCTCAGCGCATTCGAGAGACTTAAAAAAAAGTAATGTACTCTCTGACTGGGTTTGAAACTGCCTCTCCCATTGTAGCAGCAACAACAATCTGTTTTGTTACGCTTTAGACCGCTCGGCTACTAGTAAGATGCAGGTGAGAACTTGGTCGGAATGTATATTCTATTTATTAAATGACTATCATTTATCTATTAATCTCGACAGCGATTTGTAACTAAAGGATTACAGTCACGATTCTGTTGTTAAAACTTAACTATATTAAACCAAGTTCAGACAATATATAAAATAATGGTGTAAGTGTCATTAAATGACTGAACAAAAAATTTATGAAATCACATTTAAATTTATAAAAACAAAATCTAACTTAAATCTAATTTTCAACACTTAAAATAATAAAAATATAATATTTATGCACTTGGGAAAAATCTAGAGAAATGGGAGAGTGATCAGCAATGAACAGAATCACATTACATTACTGGATGTCTCCGAATGGGTAAATAAATTGATTTTGATGTAAGCCTCGTTCTGGTGTTTTACAGCAAGGTTGCAGTGAGCAATGCTATAAAAACATCGACACATCGTCTCGCAGACGCCATTAAATAAAATAAAGGCATATATATATATATATATATATATATATATATATATATATATATATATATATATATATATATGAAGTCAGCCAACTAAAATTCAATCAAAATTCATATATATAATATCTGAAGTACTGTCACATCAAGGCAGAGAAATTACGATAAAAATAACAACCATTAAGTTTCAAAATATTTGACTTTTCTCTTTTGTTTCATTTTGCTATTTCGTTATTTATATCATATGTGACAGGTGTACATTTGGCTCCTCGCAGAAGGGGAAAATCTATACAGAGAAAGACAAGCATGCAAATATACACCCACCAGTGATCACAGAGGCGCACAAATAAGCAACTGTTTTTTTTTTCTATCGAACCTGATCAAGTCAATATAATAACGTTATCAGAGTAGACGTTATATTAAATCGTCGCTGGGAAGAACTGCATAAGATATAAACAGCGAAAAAAATAAATATTTCTTGTTTGATATTATTGGCAAAGCAATTTTTGTTTTAGTAATATAGAAAACTTTAACAAGATCAGAAAATTAAACGGATGAATCATAGAAAAATATTAGGTATAACGATTTAGTAAGTAAACATTTACACGAGTTTATTTGTAGCCATTTTAACATATTTTCATAAGTATAAATAATAATATTATTTTAATTTTCCCAGTTACGATTTCTAAAATAAAATGCTATGTCCCTTCAGCACGTAGGCAATCATGGCTCTTCTCAGTATCCTTTCTGTAAATTGTCATGAATTCTTAGGAAATATAGTTAAGTATTTTCCTTCTTCCGGTATTTAAATTCATAGTTGTCCTTCTTCTAGGTTGGCTACCACACAAGGCTACAGAGCTCAGCCTACTGTATTATTTAGATACGTGGCTATATTACGGAGGGAGAGGTGATGGGTATATTCCTTTCCCAGGGGTAATACACAAAAGACTAGGATGTAAGCTGAACTCAGATTGTCAATTCCACTTCCGACGCTGACAGCCGTTACGTTACGTAAACATACTCCTATATAGATATAGATTGTATCCATTTTTAATGGATACAATCTATATCTGTATACGAGCATGTGACAGAACTTTATAGATTATTCTTACTTGGAATAAAGAGAATAGTTCAAAGATTGTTTAACATTTTAGAAAATGTTATTTTTCTCGCCAAAGAACCAGATAAATTCTAAATTTGTAAAACTAATAATTGGCTGATTTTAATCAGATATAACAAGGTTATATAATTGCGAGTGGGGTGTTATTATCTTGCTGCTGGTGGCGCCAGGGGCGGCAGTACCACCTTAGCCATCGAAAATGCGTTACCTCTCCTGACGAGGTGATTTCACACGTTGTATGTAGAAAGAAAGTGAATTGTCATACCTTTGGGAAAAAAAAAGGTGTAGTGGCTTCCATTGCATTCTCCGCTGTTTCGAAGCCCGAGTTTCGTTCTATTAAACTGATTGCTACCCAAGGCTAGAAAATTTAGGTAACCCTACTATTTAATCTATAGCTAGCGAGGAAGAAGAGGTGGACTCATGCTTTTTTATCCCCGAAGTGTACTGGAGACGAGACTTGAGACAACAAAGAAGTGCTTCCACAGAAGGATATGGAAAATACCATGAAGAGAACATGTGAGCGACGAGGAATTTTTAAGAAATATAAAGAAACAAAAAGGCACGTGTATGAAGAATCAGAAAAAGATGGTTGACATTTTTGGGACGATTAATGAAGAAAGAAGAGTTGGAGAATTTGACACATATAGGATATACTGAGGATAAAATGGACAGTGAAAACAGAGAGCAACATATCTAATGAGCTTCTGTAAATGGCTAGCAGTACAGGGTTTAGAAAATATACTAAAAAAATAAAAAATTCTAAGAGCTACGCAGGATAGGAAGTTGTGCTGATACATGATCGTCCACGTCCTGAAGGGACGAGGCACGTAGACAAAGAGGTGAAGCTGCATATATTTTTCAGGTCTTCAATTGCTAATAGTTCCATTACGTATTCTGCTGGAACGTGACATAATTTCTTTGCGTTTGTTTACAATGACGAAATCTTGATTATTTTTTTATCTCAAGTTGGTGATACTTTTAAATTTCAAACTTGCATAATCTTTACTTTATTCTAAGGGATTAATCCTCTTTTGATTATTCTATTAATCTTGATTATCATATTTAAACTTTTGCACAATTCTCGGTAGATTACCATTACTACCCTGAGATGTTTATTTATAGACTTTTCTTGAATAAAGTTTCGAAATTAAATTGATATAGTTGAGTTTCATCAGGGAATCTGTATAAGCTGCACGTGCTATATTGTTGAGGGCTTGTCTCTTAATAAATATTAAGAGTAGGGTTGCGTGGATTTACAGGTAGTGTAACGGTTAGTGGTTTTGAAGATGGAATCAGGGAGCTTAGCAAGAATTCTGGCCGAGTTCATAAAAATAAAAATCAGCTAAAAAAAAAAAAAGTGTAAATCAAGTGTTAATGCTATAAGGTAGCGGAGGAAAAGCTCAATATCCAGATATGAAACAAAGTTTAGTTGAATTTGTGAAAAAAAAAACGCGATCAAGTGGATGTTCAATAAGCACTGTGGATGGCTCTGAAGATGACCTTTCGCAAGAGAATGAAGAGACCGAAGATAATTTTGATATTGATTCTATACTAGAAAGCGACGACGATGATGATGATGATGATGATGATGATGATGATGATGATGATGATGATGAAAATTAAAATTTCAATAAACTGTTAACTTGATATCCTCTTTTCTTCGAAATTGGCCTTTTTATAGATTTTTATTTTTTCGGCTGGTCATAGGTAGATAGATATTTTAGACCTAATTTCAACTGGGCCGATTTAAATTTCTGTCAGTGCCTGCAGTTATCAAATAACCAATAATTTCTCGAAAATAATACGCACCCCAGTATATAATCCAAAACTTAAGAAATATATCTTTCCATATATATAATACGCATCTATAATTTTTTTCAGAAAAAAACAAAAAAAAAACAAAATTACGAAGTCATTTTGTCATTTTTACACAAATACCCTTGAAGCCATCTATTCTCCTCCATTAGCTATGGGCTAAATAGTAGGGAAGACTGGGATGTTTACCTTTGGATTTGCAAACAGTTTATGAGAAGGACAACTTTAAATTTAAGATCGTATATGGCCACGTCAGGGAAAAGGTTATGGAGTTTCCAATTAATTGTGGAGCGGAGTTGACTTGACTACGGGCAGTTATTAGGTTGGTGCAAAAATAATGTCGTTCTTTGACGTTAAAAATACGTCAAAAAACGACATTATTTTCGCACCAATCTAATAGTTCGGTGAGTTTAATACTTTTGAATATGAATAGTTAAAAACACTTATTATCTTAATCGTTTGAGTCCTGTGTTCCTGAAAAATTTTAATCCTTCTTTCTGAGCTCCTGAGTCAAAATTCGCATAGAATTGGTATATAATGTTTCACGGCAGATATAAAAAATAGTTACAAGTGTTTACCCACCGTTCAACCGGTAGTTGGGCATTGTCATTCATTTTTCTCTACCACTGTTCAACCGGTGGCTGGAGATTAAATTAATTTTCTCTACCACCGGTAAAACGGCTCAAAACGTTATGCCACTCTCAGGGGATATCTTGGTTAGTAAAAACGCATAATGACTGTAATTCACTCATGTAAATTTCGCATTTCCACGCAGACGTCTATTTTTTAAATAATATTTTTCATATTTTTGCCGTTGCTGTCGTGAATAACATTATCAGTAGGTCATGTTAATTCGAAGAAATATTAAAAGAATCGTCATCATTATCGTAATGGCTGTCTTATTTATTTGCATTTAGAGTCAATTAGAACATAGGCATTGTATTTGAAAAGTTAGATTTGTTAACAAAGAAAATGTAACTTTATCATTCCCGTTTTATAAGCACGTCTTTTGCAGGCCAAATATGCAAAGAATCGAGATTAACACAAGACGGAAAGTTATTAATAGAGGCATGAAAGAGACTTACAGCTGAAACAAGTAAATACATTAGAAAAACCACTCCGTCTAATAAGACATCAAAAGACATGCCTAATAACGAAATAAGATTGTATCGAAATGTCGAGCAAGGCCAAACCTTTGAAACATTGACGGTTTCTGATGGCTGACCAGGAAGTGAAAGTAACGATAATAACGAAAAAAGCAGCAACAACAACAACACCAAGAATAATAATAATAATAATAGCAAAAGCAATTGAATCATATAAAAATACCTAATTCATATATGATTGAATAACTTCGAGATTTTAAGAAAATTTATCTGGCAGAAAAGATATTAGTGCCAAGAATTTTTAGTCAGTGTTTCACGTTCGAATTTCGAAGAGTGGTTATGTATTGTTTACAAAGAACGTAAAAATTGAAAGCGCTACATAGAAGCCAAAACGTAAAAAAAAATGGAAGGCAAAAGAGAAGAACGAAAGAAAAATAAAACAGAGCGTCAATCAAAAAATAAAATAAAATAAACACTCGTACATGTATCAGAATTGGATGGGCTGGATCGATAACTGCCTCCCATAATACATTAGTGAGGTTTTGATGAAGTAGAGTGAAGGGAAAGTGGAGGGATAGATAGGGAGTTTTAACTTACATCCGGTCGCATACACCCTACACGTGCCCCGTTGCTGATGGACGGAATGTATTTAAGTTGGCCGCGAAAGTCTATCGATTAAAAGATTTCTCTTGCTTTCTCTTTTAAAAATATTGGTTTGTTCACTCTGATAATTCTTTCTTGTTGTATTTTTATTTTCAGGGAGTGCGATGAGCCGTGTTGCCATAATGTTTTAATTTTGAATTCTAAATGCTTTGCATTTATATACAGCGTCTTTTATTTTTGGCAACGGAAAGAGAGACGAGAAAGAACTGACAAGAATTTGAATAATCACATACCTGAAGTTAGATCATCCAGAGGAGCGGCATCTGTTCATTTAATATATATATATATATATATATATATATATATATATATATATATATATATATATATATAATCACTGGTTTGCAAAAATCTATCTAAAAGTTATATATATATATATATATATATGGAGAAAAATATTTGGAAAAAACAAACAAAAATCCTTAAATGCAATTATGTTGTTTTAATATGAATGAAATGTCAACGTCTGACGTTTCGGCTTAATAAACCTTCTTCAGGACAATATTCATTAAAATACAATTAACATAATCAGTTCAACATGACAAAGACGATGGGCATAAAAACAAGACTTATCCAAAACAGATAACTGAAAATTTTAAATGATCAGCTTTCCGTTTAAGCATGGTCACGTTGTCGTCAAATGGGCGACGCTTTCAAAACGTATTCCTAAAATTTAAGTATTTTGAAAATACATATATATATATATATATATATATATATATATATATATATATATATATATTATAATTGTTTTCTATTTTAAAAATATGTTTCCATCGCTACACAGGAATTACCATGGAAATTAATAAGAAGAGCTACAACTTGTAGATCATTAAATGACCCATGTCCTTTGAGCATACATGAAAAATTATACCTTAATAAGGTTCCGAAAAATAAAAATTTACTTAAACAAATGAAATAGCTATTTTTTGCAGACATTGTCCAATATTTTCCTTAAATAATGTTTAATTTTGAAAAAAGAGGTGAAAGATAAGACACATATTTATACTTGATCTTTGATTAATTTTTTAAATACGAATGTAATTCTAATATATATATATATATATATATATATATATATATATATATATGTGTGTGTGTGTGTGTGTGTGTGTGTATGTATATTAAAAAAGATAGAAATAATACGTCTAAATTATATAACCAAACCTGCTTGAATGAAAATATGCTGCCTAACTAAACACACACACACACACACACACACACACACATATATATATATATATATATATATATATATATATATATTCAATCAGGTAAGGATAAATTATTTAGGCGTATTATGCGTATTTATTTAAGTACAAGTGGCTGCAGAAAATTCATCAAAAATACCAAATTTTCTGGCAAATAATCATTATTTTTTACATACTTTCAATCTCATCTGAGACCATCTTCAGGGGGCTAAAATATCCGTGGATGTGTATACAGTAGCTCCGTAAATTCAAAATAATTTTTTCTCTGTTCGTTTACACCAAAGCGGTTCAAATTCACAGTTTTCAATTATGCAAGCGAGGTAACCTTTATATATTTTTACAAAAGAAAAAGATTTTAATAATAATATTTTAATTTAGTATTTTTATATTAATCTTTGCTGCTGCAAACATTTAAAAACTTTATTGCTATAATCATAGTTGATTTTATTTATTTTTGGTCGCAATACTTTTATAAAAAGGGCTTCGAAAATTTTATGTTTTTGTTTATTGAAATACTAATATATTTCGGATAATATCTGTCTAAACTGTGAATTTGGACATGAGTGTTCTTTAAATGTTCTGAGATTGAACTACGCCTCTTCAAGTAAAACGTCGTCGTTGTAAAACCAATATATATATTAATATTTTTATCAGGGATGCAATCTCCCAAAGGTCATTGGTAAGATGCTAGTTGAAGAATTGTTTTCGAAGACTAGGTCAGTTGTATTAATTTTAGTATAATATATAATTAATTTAATAATTAGAATCCTCTTGGAGTTTTTTTTCTCCTGCTTATATTTAGATTATATTTGATTACGGTATAGTAGTTTGATATGCTTTTTGATGATGCATTATGTTCATTTTCATTTATGAAATAAATATAAGAAATTAATTCGTTAACTTGAAAGAATTAAAAGTAAAATAAATATATATAATACGTCTAAATTATTTAATCAAACCTGCTTGAATATATATAAACACACACACATATATATATATATAGATATATATCGTAATTTCTCGAAAATGATATGCATTTTTTACTTTAAATTACAGGTGATAGTAGGGGTGTATATTATAAATAGGTTTAAACAAAAATATTTCTTTCTTTATTGATTTATAATAAGTAATGCGTACTTGTTTTTCTAAAAATGATTTACACTTTTTTTAGTTCATTTTAATCCTTTCTCCATGAACGTGTGTTATTCAACTCATATTCTCTGTCTGCAGCTCTATTTCCTGTTCTTTCTGCTAATTCTATTACTTTTGTTTAAAACTTGCACGATAACTCGCACGTTTTGATGACTTTTGGCGGTAAAATAAAATGTTATATTGATCGGGAAGACCGCATGGTAATTGTCAACATTATTTTAGCCATTTAGTTTCGATTTTATTCTTAATGTCTTGCTGGACAAACTGTTCGTAATTATTTTTTGTTTTTTTGAAAAAAATTATAGATGCGTATTATACAAAGGGATAGATATATTTCTTAATTTTTGGATCATTTGTTGGGCTGCGTATTATTCATGGGTACGTATTATTTTCGAGAAATTACAGCACACACACACACACACACTTATATATATATTATATGTTTTTTTTTTGGAAGTGCTATCTGATGATCCGGCGTCCTTTAACAGGGCTCTGATGAAATAAATTATTTAATGTTACCTTAAAGTGATCTGTTTTTCTTTTAAATATATATTAGGTTGGTGCAAAAATAATTTCGTTTTCTCACATAGTAACATATGTTAGAAAACGAAATTATTTTTGCACCAACCTAATATATATATATATATATATATAATTGGGTATTTTGATAACAATTCCTTTTTTATACAAGTTTCAATAAAGACGGCTGACAAATTACTACGATTTTTGGGGAAGTTTTATTTTAATTTTTCTTGAGTTCCTATAATGTTTTGTATAATTTTTATCTGTTCTGGATATAAAGTATGCAATAATGTAAAATGCAGACGTTTAGTTAAAAATAAAAATAATCCTTGATAATGACTAAAACAATAGCAGAAACCACTCGGACATAGAGAACACTCGAACAATTTTTACATACTTCATGTCCAGAAAAAAAAAATGATCCGGGTACAAGAAAAATTAAATAAAAACTTAATCCCAATAGGTTGTGAGTCATTTTTGATAAAAGTTATATATATATATATATATATATATATATATATATATATATATATATATATATATATATATATATATATATATATGTGTGTGTGTGTGTGTGTGTGTGTGTGTGTGCGTGTGTATACACATACATGTATTTATACACACACACACACACACATATATATATATATAAACATATGCACATATATAATTATACATAAATCCAGAAAATCTGGTAATATTTCTTATAAATATAAAAATTATTTTTAGTGGGAACATATATTTCAATTGACATTCCTGATACCATTATGATAATCAAGGTTCAGTTACGTAGTTAAAGAATGCTTATCACTTGTTGGGACTTTTTCGAAACAATATCTGCTCGAGTTGTTTTCCTTCCGGAAACATAAGATCAGAAAGATTTTAATATTTTTTCTTATATTATTTCTTATAAAAATAAAGGTTATTTTTTAGTTGGATCCCATGTTTTCAAATGACATTCCTGATTTAAAATTAAAAAAATAATAATATACAGGCATATCAACTCAAAAACTTGTATTCGCTAAAATGACGGTCTTATTGCTCTTCAATGTGCTGTGTGCCTTTAGGACGTGGGCGATAATGACTCTCCACAATTTCCTTTCCTTTGTAGCTCTTATTAAAGTTTAACTTATTGTTATATCTCCTAATCCGTGTTCATCCAGCAATTTACACAAGTAGCTTATGTGCTGCTATCCTTATCCTCAATATGTCCTGTGTCAAATATTCAAAGAACACTTTCCTTATGTTACCTTGAAATATCAACAATCCCTTACTGATGCGAAGTATAAGTGACTTTTTTGTTTCCATTTTCTCGAAAACTTCGTCATTGCTCACCTGTTCAGTCCATCGTATTCACAGAATTCTTCTGTAAGACCACATTTCTGTAGTTCCAAGTCTTGTCTTATTGTTATTAAAAGAGAGATATTTAATGGCAGAAAGAGGGAAAAGAAAAGATATAATAACTGTAAAAGGTTGTTCAAAAAAGAAAAAAAAAATAGAAAATCTAGATGAACAGAGTACTGACCGGTCCTTGTACCTATCTCTACAAAGCTCGATCAAGTAATCAAAATAAATATTCACCAGGATTAAAAACAAAGAAAAAGTCTAAATTATAGATACATATATGATGTTTTAATCATTTCACCCCAAGCAAGGTGATAATGCCACTAAGATGAACTGAGATGCTACGAGTGAAGGAGAATCAGGAGAATTTAATGAGGAGAAAAGATTATAAAAGAAAAGGATTCGGGATGACGGAAGATTTTGATTGACGTTGCATTTAAATTTTCATGATTGTAGATGGAAGGGAAGCAAGAAACCAGAAGAGACATACAGGCAAAAAGTCCGAGAAAAAATCTATCAGAATAGAAGTTACGGTTGATGAGAAAAGAAGGCTTCGATAAGCTGATACCTA
>OZ010577.1:58173062-58178062 GCA_963932145.1 Acanthosepion lycidas
TAATCGTAGCAAGAAGGGTGATATGAACGTTGGAAAGGTGGGAATCTCGCGATATGAACGGTATTCTCAATTAGGATATCAGCTTAGGCTAAAAATCATTTCTGATACAAAGCGTTTGATTTCGACAGATTTCAGTGAAAGGTGCGTAACTGTAGTGAATCTGGTTCGTGTGGACGGGCTAGCTTTGATTTTCTCTTTTAAGTCCCCTTGATGTAACGGGACGGTTTCCTGTGAACCCTCCCCTGATTAAATTAGAGACTATTATGATTTCATAGTGAATAAGTGTTGCTCCAGGCCTGTTCCAAGAATTCTCTTTTGTTATGATCCATGTTGAGATTACCAACCTCCCCCAGTTTGTTTTTGTTTCCCATTTTTCATCTCGGTTCTGTCAGCCTTTGATTTTTGCATTCCATCATTTATTTTTATCCTTTCCATTCCATTAGTGAGTGTGCTTCTTGATTCTGTCTATCGGCAGCGGCCGCTCTTATTATTTTGAAGGGGTGGGCAGGTTCTACTAACATTTGTATTGTTTTTGTTGTATCTTTGTTACATTTTTCTGGGTCCATCTCCGCCACATCATTTCATGATTCATGAAATTTTTATATATTTTGTAGGTCCTCGGTCCCCAATGCACCTTTTGATTTCAAATTTTCTGTTCTCTGTCAAAACACATCCTAAATATTTTTTAATGTTTTGATTTTGGTGCCTCTAATTCATACTCCATCTCACGGGCTGTTTAAATTTGCTAACAACCAAACATTTTATCTTACAATTGATATTTGGTCCTTTCTTCGCGTTTTCATTTACTTTTCCTTTTGTTTCATCTGCATATGTTATTTTGTTATGGTTGATGTCGTCAGTAATAAATCAAAGCAGAACTTCTAATTCTCTGAGGATCGCCTCACAAATATTGATTAAGTCAGGTGAGAAGATATATATTTACACCATTTCCGTTTTTGTGTATTTACTAAATCCATTTTCTATCAGTATTCAGGTGGTTTCTTCCTAATGTAAGTTCTGGATTATTCTAATATCTTTCCCAAATAAATGAAGCTTAATTAGCATGTGATTAGTGGGAAGGAGGAAGAATGGATAGCGGGTCGGATTGAGGACTCGGAGAGCCGAGTTCGATTTCCAGTCGAACCCATTACATTCACTTACGTGTTAATAACCTTGGGAAAGGCATGAATCCTCCTCTTCTATGGGTAAATAGCAGGATAGACCGGGTTCTATAGCTTTGGATGGTAACTGGTCTACCGCAGAAAGAAATGGCAACTTACTGTGGAAAAAAAATCTGCTTCGTCAATCATGCATCGACAGATAAATGATCGCCTAAGCTGTACCACGCATGGCACATAACTGACTGAGTGTGATGAAGTTGGAATAATAGACAGAGAACATCACTGGAAAATACGAAGACTTAAGGAATGAGAACATATGTTAGACCACAAAAATCTCCTACGCCGTCCAAGCATAGAAATGAATACAATATGGAAACCAGTAATACGGAGTATTAGAGAAAAGCAATAACAAGAACAAAAAATTACAATATAAGCTCTAGTAAAAAAAAATTACTGAGACATTAAGTTTATTAATCACATAAATTCATACACTGATGTCCTCAAGAACATGGCCCACGGGACAAAATCGTTGATTAGATCCACTGACTTGATCCAAAGAGTCCAATAGATGGCTACTTAAAGAGGTGAGTTAAAGGGATATTACTGGACATCTCAAAGAGCCATGGCACGTGGAACTAGAACAATCTACCCCGGTAGACGCAAGGAAGGGTTCTGTTCGAAATTCCAATCGCCTAAACGTCTGAAACGTCATGAATATGACAATAACGATGTGGACAACAGTCTGAATAGTGTAAATAATTACAATACCTCATCTCAGAAATGTAGGCAGATGTGTAACTAGCAGTTCCAAAAGTTGTATCATAAATGATCTATAAAACATAGCTACACATCCTCCTTATTTGTGTTGCTCTTTCAAAAAATCTAAAACATTTGATTGATTAATTGCAGGTTATTTAAAGCCAGAAAAATACTTTGCAATAATTCTTTGGAGATAATGATTTATAGATACAAGTCTTAGTTTGTGGGAGAGGAGGTGGATTTATGCCCTTTTCAATAGTATTTGAGCGTGTAAGTGAATATAACGAACCCAAATGGAATTGGAACTCAGCGCTCTGATTAAAAATTCCGAACCGTTATCCATTACACCAACCGCACATCCAAACTTACTGCACCTGGTATTCCCAAGCGGTCACACGTCTAGTCAGCTGGTCAGAATCGACTTTGCTTATTCGTCATTTCTTCCGTAACTGTACGGGAACCGGTGTTTCAACGTGATATGAACATAAACCGAATCAAAAGAATCGTAATTTTCATTTATTTTCTCAGGTGTATTATTATTTTTATCATATATATATATATATATATATATATATATATATATATATATATATATATGCGCGCACGCACGCACGTGTAATTCGAGGAATCAGATCGTGAATTTTAGCACTTTTAGCATCACAAAAGGCTGCAACAAATGTTCCTACATGATCCTGCCCGGGCGCGTTGTAAAAAATCAACGAAATCCTGACACTATATCATAAAATCACTTGAATGAATCTATCTATATATATGTATTTCGGCAGAATCTTGCTTGTATGTATGTATATTTGGACAGAAATGTTTCATTTACAGATGTACAGTGTAACCCGGATATAAGAGAGTTGTCGGGACCGGAGAAGAAGTCTTTTATATCCGGGTTTCTTTTATATCCCGGTTTGGTCTATTTTGTTTAGGTAAGTATGGCTCTAATTTGGGACCAGAGAAAATCTCTCTTATATCCGGGTTTCTCTTATATCTGGTTTTCTCTTATATCCGGGTCTATTATATCCGGGTTACACTGTATTATTGAATACTCAAACATGGAAAACTTATTTATATTATTTTAAGAAAAAACACATACGTTTTACGTACGAAGAAGAAAATGGCTCGAACAATACTAAGCTGAAACCAAGTTCTCATCGTCATTTCTGGTGTTTTCGATTATTCTCAACACAAACCCATTCTTCTTCTATGCAACGTGTCCCTTCAGGACGTTGGTGACCATGCCATTGACAATTTCCTGCCCTTTGTAACTATTAATAATTTTTTCGTTTTGTTGTCTCTCTTAGATCTTGTTCTGCCATTCATTTACACGAACTCTCGTGGTAGATTATGCGTTGTTTTCCTCTCTCCATATTGCTTTAAATCTGTCCTGTGTGTATCGAATTTTCTAGGCGCTCTTTCCTCATTATGCGCCCTAGAAATTTAAACTGTCTCTTCCTGATGTTATGTATAAGTATCCATTTTCTTTATATTTACTTTAAAACTTTGTCATTGTTCGCATGTTCGTTGCATGGTATTCTCAGCAAGAACACATAGCTGTGGTATTTGTCAGGTAAGATGAGCTGTAACATAAACTAACATCATATTGCTGGCTCTTTTAGAGAACAAGTTGATTTAAAATGATGTCATCAGAAGATGTAATTGGAAAAATCATGAAAATGTAATATGAATTTTTGAAAAAAATCTTCAGTTAAGTGTCTTAAAAATTAAATTTTGAAAATATTATGAGTAAAAAAAACTACCCGTTTTTAAATTTCTTTTTTGATGTAGTTCTTTTTTAAACTTTTAATAAAAATATTTCGAAAATTTAGAGTTTCTAATTATTGCATATGTTGCGAGTATTGTCGATTATTGTGTATCTTATATTTGTTAAGTAGGAATATAATCGAACTTTGTTCAGATAAGTGGCAAGTTAATATACGAGAGAGTGGTGAGGCGATATGCTCAATAGAAACATAATTTTGTTTGGAGTTTCAAAATTTTATCAGATGATATAAGAATTCGAATACTATGTTGGTTTTGTATATTATGTAGGGCTGGTGTAATTATCAGAAATTCGTTGTTTTTAATTTTGTATAACTGAAATTCAGATATGTTTGTTAGGATTGATAGTATATATGTTCTTATAAATTATATTCTTAAGAGCTGTCTTGTTTTCATTGATTGGTTGGTTGTTTAGCCTTGTTTCAACTTCCATGGCTTATTTAATGCAGAAATTTAAATATTTTGTACGCAATTTTTATTTTTAAATATAATAATGGTTTTAGTGACACAAGTCTTACTAATTAACACGTATCCACGAGAGAGGTAGAGATGTGGATTCATACCTTTCCAGAGGGTATTTGCGCGTAGGTGAAGATAACGAACCCAGCGGGAATTAGAACTCGGCACTCCGATTAACAATTCCGAGCCCTTACATTATCCGTACGCCCTAGTTTGCAGCACCCGGTATTCCATGTTTGACTTTGCCTAACATCGGTGATTGTATGGCAAGCGGTGTTTCAATGTCATGTAGCCGTAAGCCTGTCTTGTTTTGTTTATTTTAATTAAGTTGCATCTGATTACAATATAATAAGTTTATTTTATTACTACTTTTGTTAATTATTATTCCGTTTAATTATAAGGATCAGTTGACAATAAATATCAGTTTGATGCTATGTAATTATTTTTCAGAATAATGTGTAAGATGATGAATTTTTTTTATAAAATAAATTTTGTATCTGTGAAGGATAGTTATTGTAGAACAATTTGAGGCAAGAGTTTAATATTTTGTATAAACTGGTAGTAATGGTGTGGCTATTAGAGTCGGTGAAAATGTCGACATAAAGAAGACTATTGTTTATATTAAGTGATATTTAATATATATATATATATATATATATATATATATATATATATATATATCAGTGTGCGTTGGAATGTGCACTGAAAAGTTTTCAGCCCGATCAAATATCACTTAACATAAACAATAAACTTCATTATGTAGACATTTTAATCGACCCGAATAGCCCCCTGAAAATTCAATTCTGGTCGAGCACTCTTGGGGGAAAGCGCGAATTTGTAAACAATGACTATTATTGCTAATACTGCAATGCT
>OZ010577.1:58180562-58183062 GCA_963932145.1 Acanthosepion lycidas
TTGTTTCTGATAATTTTTTTTTCACTTATTTTGAAAATCTTTAAAACTTTTTCACTGATCCAAAACAAATACTTATTCAAAACGGAGGAAAAAAAAAACAACAAAAAAAAAACGAAATGATATTCTAATCTTTCTTCAGTTATAGATGTGTATAGTGTTATAGTAATTTAAGAACAGTTTGAGAAATGTTAACAAAACTTGACAAACAGTACGAGTCTGTTTTTAAAATTTTGACATGTTGAAATGTTGTTAGAAAGTCAGATATAAATTTCAACTTCATTTTTTTATTAATATTTCTAAACTTGGCTCTAGAAAGATGCAGAAAAATCATAATAAAAAATTTTAATGTGTTATTCGCTAAAAAACGACTTCCTAGAAAATTTCAAATCTGTAAGTGTTTATTTACACAGTTCGGACTGTTGTCTTTATCTTTATTATCATATTCACGACGTTTCGGCCGTTGTACGCTCTCGCCTTCTTCAGGTGATATACGTTGGAATTTCGAACCGAACCTTTTATTTAGTCCTCGGGGGTAGATTGTTTTAGTTACACGTGCCATGGATTTTCTGGATATCCCAGTTTCAATTAATTCTATTTAGTAATTCAACTCGACAAGTTTTTGGTCTCTCTGCTGTGGCCAGGTATTGAACCCACAACTCTTTGGGTCAAGTCACTTTTTGGATGACTTCAACTAACGTTTTCATCCAGTGGGCCACGTATACTTAGGAACTGAACTTAGCATGCATCTTTATATCCGACAATCAAATAATACTATAAACCTATTGTAGTATGGGTTTAACCATAGATCATGCTCGAACAGACTTTGCACTTAGTGTTTTCAGAGACGCCAAGAGCTGACCTGGTAGATGATCTTCTGGCCGTCGAATACAAACTTAGGTGACCTGCCCATCTCAGCCTGGGATGCAAAGCATTAGAAAGAGCTGCGTCGCAGAGAAAAATATATAAACACCGACCCAGCGGAAAAAAGTACAGTTTTTCCCAGGTATCGCAAACGAGAATGTCAGGTTCAAATTTCTGATGAGGGGCCCGAGGAAACCCACACACTAGCTGACAGAAACTGACGAACTTATAATGTTAAGGATGAGAGATAGCAACTTGTGTTGTCATTAGTTGGCGCAGCGACATCATTGCACTGTGATAAGGAAGATGTCAACGTTGAACGTTCTGATTAAAATTTTATTCTAAAGGGTCCACATGGCAATGATCTGCTCGCCAAATACATGAGCTTATGATGTTCTTACGCAGAGAAACGAACAAAACATATCGTTATTTTCATCTCTTTCACGGGGAGTGGGATATGGCAAGCACCTTACTGTTCTATCGTTACTTCCATGGAAAGTGTTCGGGCGAAATACATTCCTTGATAACATCAGTTCCAATCTTCACGGCTAGTACCCGCCATGTAACAATTGTAACCAACCGCCCGCATTTTCTCTGTATTCCATTGGTGAGAAGTAAGTTTCACTCGAACTGCTTCTTCCCAAGAGAATGTTTCTCCGCTCATTAAAATCTTAACCTGTTCAAATCTAGGGTTAACCGTTTACCTCCTATCCGCATAAACTGCCTCTTAATCTGCAACGCGCTATCTTGAGTGGCTCGTGGGCCTTGTACCAAAAAGTTTTCAAAAAAAGGAAAAAATATTGCGATGATAAATAAAGCAGATTAATAAATCCGTTTGAATACAAAAAAGAAATCTAAGAAATTAAACAAATATATATCGGGTGTTACATATTTTATAAAAATTCTTAAAAAAAAAAAAAAAAAAAAAACGGCGACAGAAATATTACAATTTCTAATAATTATAGAACTGAGTTATGTCGTTTAATATTCATCTTTTCCGATCTCCAAGTAAATTTAATAAATGAAATAAAAGCTTGGTTTTAGCGGTTGCGAATTTTTATTTTATTTGAGAACTTTTTACATTAAATAGTAAAGAATCTGTGGTGATATAGGCAAAGTTAGGGGCTGTTGAACCCTGTTAAAAAACTAATATTCAGACGAAAGTTTTAAAATGGAGACAAAAATAAGATACAGTGTGATTGGTCAATTCATAAATCTACATTCTTTTAATCGAAAATATTAAAAAAAAAAGAACGAACGCATTGTAATTCGTAATTATTTATACACATGTATGTCGTCCACAAGTTGGTTCAAAATGCTTTCGGCTAAACTGTTAACCATTTTCAGGGATTATTTTTTGCTATACTACGAAAAATTTAAACTTGTCCTCGTCGATGACAGTTTTTAATATCTTTTATTCGTTATGATTATTTAGAATAACATATATTGGCTTTATTGGCACATCAAATGATTCTGTGATTTAAAAAGTATTTGTAGCTATTTTAAGATACAGTTATAATTTAGGATACTGTTATAATTTAGGATACAGTTATAATTGTTGCAAGAGGCGAAGCTTTTCCACTTCCAGTAGATCCTTGTCTTAGTGGGGTTATCGCCTTGCCTCTTAGTGACGTTATCA
>OZ010577.1:58188062-58210562 GCA_963932145.1 Acanthosepion lycidas
ATACAGTAAAAAAAAACCCAAACAGTACAGGCCAAAATTTAAAATGGAAATAGAATTGAGAAACTGAAAGGGCGGAATTAATGACATTTGATATGGCCCCAGTCGCAACCAATTACAAGTTGCATGCGGAATAATTGACGAGTGAGTGAAAAGTATTTGAACTGCAATCATAGGAAAAAATGTTCGAAAAGACAGTACTGCAGAAGTAATGACAAATGCGTGACAATGCAAAAAAGTTAAGGACAAACAAGAAAACTTGCAAAAAAAAATATGTTAGGAAGGAAGTAAAAACCTAGTGACTAAAATCCAAAGTAAGTTTTAAAAGAATGAAAAGATAAACGCTCAAGCAATAGAAAGAAAACAAAAAACAATATAGTCAAGAGAAAAATGACAAAGTATTAACGGCAAATAAGAATAAGAAGAAAAGAATTTGCACATTCTTTCTTTTCGTAATAGAAAAGTAACGGAAATATGAACAACTGAATGAATAGGCTGGACTAAAAAGTGGGAGTTAATAAAAAGTAAAATAAACAATAAAAGAAAAACATTAAATTAAAAAAAATTAATCAGTAAAATGAAAAGCAAAAGAAAAAGAATCTTTAAGGGAACGATACAGATATTTTCAAGTTGCCAAAGTCTTTCAATTTTAAACAAAAAAAAAAAGAAGAGCAGAAAAGAAGACAAGACAAACATTAAGTTGCTCCTTCTCGGGTTAGGGTTAATTCAATTCCATTTTGATCCAATCATCGTTGATTTAATGACAACAGATTAACGATGTGGAGCGTCTGTTCTTGGCGTTCAACTTTCACATATTAATTGTCCACCGAACAAACACAACCGACCTTCTTGATCCTAACAAGAAATATTTAGCTAATCGATTTGTGTGCACAATTCATGCACACAATTGTTCAACACCCGATCCTGCCTGTCAATTTGAATTCTTGTTTTTTTTTTTTTGGTTGTCTGTCTCCATATCTCATTCATTCAGTATTTAAGCCTCTATAAATCAGAGATTGGTGACTGAATTAAATCGAGTTAGTCTAAATACACGTTTATGCATGGCGCTGAGATCTCAATACTTTTCCTATTATCTTCGTTAGTTTCTACTTTTATATAAAATACATACATAATTTGCATTATTTTCGCCTAGAAGCATATTCGTCTAGTTTATTCTGCCGATAAAATGTTGTTTCTTTTCTCTTTTCGTCAAAAACTATTTGATTCGAAATTCTTCGTATTTTTCGGCATTTACTAGATTGGAATGGATTTTTTTATTTATTAATGCTTCAAATTTTTATTACTTAAGCGTTGTTTTTAGTGGATACTCGTATTTGAGTAGACGTTCCGTTTTACTTATTAAACAGTATATTTATTTAACTTTGTCTATCTGCTTGATTATTCGAGAAATCTTAGTGAAGAATATGCACACCCCGGCAGAATTCGAAAACCAGGGGAAACCGTCATAGATATGATGTGCTATATCCTATATGAGTGCGTCGATGAGGAATACGAGTTCAGATAATAAAAATAACCATTATGTAATAAAAATTTACTAGATCATATAATAAAATCGGTTAAAGTCAGCTTCTACTATTATTTTTTTAATTTTCTACACCCAAGTAGCTTCTTTGGTAGAGGAAAAACTTTAACCTTGAAAAATATAACAAATACTTTTCTGAGTAAACCCATTGTATATCTCAGTACTTAATTCTGATTAAAAAAAAGAAAAAAGGCCTATTGACATCGAGGTCATAGAGTAATTTCTCATCCCACAATACTTTCCTCATCTGCATAGTATATGCTTTGACAGACCTACGAATGTTTTTTTTTAAGTTGTTGTCCTTCTAGAATGCTTACCAACCAAGGCAGAAAAAAATCAACCTACTCTATTATTTAACTCATAGATGGGGTAAAGAGAGATGGATTCATGTCTTTCCCAAGCGTATTTAAACATAAGTGAACATAACGAACTCTACTGGAATCAGAAGTCGGCTTTCTGCTTTCCCATTCCGATACAAAGAAAAAAAGGAATAACTTTATCTTTTGAAACACGGTTTTCATTTTTAGATGGCAATATATTCCTTTTTGGTAAGAGAGTTTCCGTGCTTTTGGCTTTAGTTTTAAATAGTAGCTGATACTATCAATTCGTTTTACATTGCCTTTTAAAGGTTACACGTGACCGAGTAATATAATTTACTAGTTCCATGGAAAAAAACTCGCGGGATATCCTCTGAAAAAAGAGACAAAAGAAAGTAAGAATTATAACATTTTGTAATAAATTAATTTAGGATAGAATATCATCATAAATTCTCCTGAACCAATTTTATTTCAAAACGCTATTTTTTTTTCTATTAGAAAATTATTCAGTCGAAATGGATTTTCTTCTTTTTTATGTACCGTTTCCTTTCAGGACGTAGGCAATCATGGCTTTCAACAACTTCCTATCCCTTGTATTAGGTTGGTGCAAAAATAATGACGTAATAATGTCGTTTTTTGATGTTAAAAAATACGTCAACAAACGACATTATTACGTCATTATTTTTGCACCAACCTAATAGCTCTTCATAAACTTTGTATTTCTCCTAAGTTTTGTCCCTCCATCCATTTACTGAAGCTCATAAAATACGTTATGCATTGTCTTGCCCTCAGTCTGTCCCGTGAGTATTAGATTTTTCAAGCCCTCCTTCCTCATTATATGCTATATATACATCATCCGTCTTTTCCTAATGTTAAGTATTAGATTTCTTTTTGTTTCCATTTTCTATGAAAAGGCATTATTTATTACCAAACGCTACAGCATTGGAATTCCTAACCAAAAATATGCAGCATTCAATATATATATATATATATATATATATATATATATATATATATATATATATATTCATAAAGAGTCACTGGAATGTTTCCTTGCCTCGACAACATTCATTATGTCTATTATGATTAGTTGAAAGACACCGTTTATTAGATTGCTAAATACGGTGACATCCTATGTCAGTCGAGCATTTTTATTTTTCGCTTCTTCAGAAACTCTGTTGATTCTTATTGAAATGTTTCGGATCATCATCTTTCTGGAACATCAAGTTGCTTGGGAATTCGAAAAGTCAGAGCTCGTGTTCGGCGTGCTATTAACTAATAACGGATACGAATAATAATAATAATAATAATAATAATAATAATAATAATAATAATAATAATAATAATAATCGATCAGACATAGTGATCAAAGATAAAAAAAAATAGAACGTAGTTTTTTATTGACATGACATTTCCTTTAGACTATAATGTATCTTTGAAGATCTTGAAAAAAAAGGACCTTGAAATGGAAATATCAGAACTGTGGGAAATGAGGACATCGATAAATCCAGGTAGGTTGGAGTCTTTGTTTTGAGTAGAAAAAAGGTTCTGATAGTCTCGTTGAAGGGATCTCTGCTAGAGAATGCCTTAAAGAAATACAAAACATTCCCAAGTACAACTGACAAATAGAGCTCACATATTACAAAGAGCTTTATCTATTCAAAATATGTGTGTGATCTTAGGTGGTTTTATTTTCTCTATAAAAATGTTCAATGAAAAAGTCATGATGCCATTTCTGACCTTGGATCCCTGGATGGGACCCGGAAAGAAATAAGTGTAAAACAGAAATAAAAGGAAATAATAATAATAATAATAATAATAATAATAATAATAATAATAATAATAATAATAACAACCGATCAGAGGCAGTGGTAGAAAACGACAATCACAATATATACGATTTCTCTGTTCAGGCGGATCATGTCATTGAAGCCAAAACCTATTTGTGAAAGATAAGTAAGAAGTTTCAAAATGTTGATATTGCTCTTCCGTAACATACGAGAGTGGACTTTAAAGAAATTGAAAGATTGAAAAATACCAGAATCTAGCTAGGGAGTTGAAAATCAATTTTAACTGTAGAACTAATTCTTATCAGTCAGTCAGTTATGTGCCATGCGTGATACTCCTTAGGGGATCATGTAGCTTTCGATACATGTCTGACTAGGCAGACTTTTTTCCGCATTAGATTACCATTTCTTTCTGCGGTAGACCAGTTGCCGAGGAAGGCTATAGAATCCGGTTTGTCCTGCTATTTACTCATAGCTGGAGAAAGAAGAAGAGAGGTCATACCCTTCCCAAGGGTATTAGCACGTAAGTGAATGTAATGGATTCGACTGAAATTCGAACTCGGCTCTTCGACTCCTCATTACTTTATTCGTTCCCCACCGTGCCTCCCTAATTCTACTATTTTTTTATAGTAATTATAAAATGATCTGAACACAAACTTCTACAAGTGCTAGAAGGTGAAAACATAACAGGTGACATACTCTGACAGCAATCCTACAAACATTGCACTATCTCACACGCATGGCCACCGGTCTTATAAAAAAACTTCACAGGAAACAAATTAATAAACATTTAAAATATTAAGACCTTGAAACAGAAAATGAAAACTTCTGAAATTTAAACGCATCCCATGTGCCGATAAGAGAAGGAACACTAGACACGATTAAAAATAAAACTGATCCTCATAATAAGATCACAGCGAATACCTCACGTTCTGGTTGATTGATTTTTATGGCTTACCAACGCTATGCAGTTTATTTAAAGCCAGAAAATGTTTTTTTAGATTGCAAAACGTTTTTGGAGATAATAATGATTTACTGATTTCTAGTGAATTTAACGGACCTGACTGGAATAGGTACCCAGCTCACTGATTTATAATTCCGAGCCATTATCATGGATAACACTACCTGCAAATCCACGCTTACAGCACGTGAAACTTCCAAGAAGTCACCCATCTAGTTACTCAGCAGACTCGGTGTTGCTAAACTTCGGATATCATACGAGAAACGGTGTTCCAATAGGATATAATCTGAAATACAAACATTGTGTTCCTGGGTGCCGATCGTTCTCAGAAAAGCATTTTCAATCGATCATGGATCTCCACGACTTCCTATCCATCTTAGTTGTAGCATTTTTTTCTTCACTTACTTTCCTTTCCAGTCCATGTTTTCCCAACCATGCACATAAGCTTATTTAACAGGTTGCTCGCTGTGTCCTCCGTGTCCCTTTTTTTTTACCTTCAATATTATCCTGTGAGATTTTCCATGCACTCTTTCCACATTAAATATTCCAGAAATTCAGTTGTCTTTTTCTGATTCTAAACACAAATGTCCTTTTCGCTTCCATTTCCTTGAAATTTCCTCATTGATCTCGTGCTCTGTCCATGGTATTCTCAGTATCCTCCTGTAGAATCAAATTTGTTGCCTCGTCTCCTCTTAATCATTGAGGAAGCTGCCTAACATTTATTTGTTTCTAATGAAATATTTCTGTTTAATACTTTGTTTACTTTTTGGAAGGCATGTTTCGCTATTCCAAGGCACCTTCGGATTTCTGTGGCGTATTTTCCATAAAATGATAATAACAATAAATGAAATTTCTTGTTGCACGTGACAAAATGCAGAAATAAACAACAGTAATCTACATAAGCATAATGTTTTATACTTTTAATCATAAATTTTAAGAGTGAAGAAATATTCAGCAATAATAACAGAAATTAATTAATTTGTAATGATTTACAGGCTGTTTTGCATTCGCCATTTGATAACAATTTCTCTTCGACAAATACACACAGTCACAGACACATACAGAGTCATATATCCATACAGACAGGTTTTAGAAGAACATGTTTATTAGTATTAGCTGGTTTCCTGATCAAGATAAAATTTCGCACGCTAAAGTTTTGTATTTTTATAATCGGGAACCTCAAACCATTACAATAAATATCTGCATAGCACAAATTTACAATTTTATACACATGGTAATGTATCAATTGTGTAAAGAGATGCATTCACTTTGTACAAGCGGAAGTCTACAGACACACCCGCGCAAGTAAGTAAACACATGCGCGCAAATAAGGTTATACTATTTATAATTTTGTTATAGGAGAAACTTTCTAATTAGTATCTCAGCATTTAATGTTAAACATTTTACTTGATAATTTGTATTTGATCCATGAAAAATTCTGTCTTCATTTGTGTATTTAATACTTCCATTTTTTCATTCTTTTATTCTCCAAGTTGTTTAGGCTTTTAATTGTCATTAATCAAAATAAAAATCTTTTACATTTCATTCTTAATTTTGCGCCTTTAGAATAGTTCTTTGTTATTTTGTCTGTTTCTGAATTCTTTTTAGAAACATTTTCTTGATATTTCAGCCATGATTAATTGCTGACTCGTTGGCTATTTAGGGATGTTATTTGTATTCTCTCTTTTAATTTTGTTTTGTTTGTTTCATTTTATATGCACCTTTGAAAACACTGTTGATAAAAGATTTCAGTCTGTCAAAAATCATGTCAAGAAAACCTGAATTATAATCAAAAGCAAAATCAAAACTTCTAATGTAAATGATTTACCAACATAAAATATTTTAACATTTAAGTTTCTGTTTCAATCCTCAGAAGACACCATATTTTACAGTAGTATATCTTCTTTTTTGTTTTTGATTATTTTATGACTAACCAAGCTGGTATTTTAATAACTGTCTCACTATTTATTATTTATTTTATTCGGTCGAGATAGTTTGGACATCCATGAGTCTATCACATCAAACATCGCAGTACTGAATCAATTTCGTATGTTCATTAGGGCGCCATCTTGTGTCATAAAATATTTGGTCAACGTAGGTGGTTGCTAGGTGACCAACACGCCAGCAGATCACCGACAAGTCGTTGTTTTGCACGTCAGGAATGTCATGCAAAGCACATTTAGATAAGATTCTAGAAATATTAGGGATAGGTCCGTAGAGCTGTGCTTTAATTGGTTGCTGTATCCAAAATATAGTACAGCTCGGAGTGTGCATTCTATTAAGCTTAGAACCAAGGATTTTCGTTAAATTCTAAGCAGTGGCACTATATATTAAAACCGACTTTAGATACGAAAGAAGCTTAAGAGACTCCTGGGTTAATGCAATTTGGGGACCTCTTCATTACGTATAGTTACCACCACACTGTGTCTATAAAAATCTAAATAGTTCCCTTTCAATACTCTAAATTGTTTCAAATTAGTTCCAACCAGCCCCACTAAATCGAAAAATAAGCCAATTTGTTATAAGAATTATCAGTTGTCTAATATTTTATCAGGATCATTAGTCTTGCGTCCAATACTTAGCTATATGCAAATCCGGTACTGGGTAGCGGTAGGTTTGTGCACGTTAGTTGCCCAAACAAGCGGTACAGACGTTGCTTCCCAAACCACCGAAATGCTTCTTTCTGGAAGGGATAACAAAACTCATTGAACGATTCCAAAAGTCCATCGCCATGCAGTGGCATATGACATCGAAAAGTCACATATGCATTTGATTTTCATAAATGGAAATAAATGGAGATTGTCTTTACTTTTTGCTTTACCTTCTTAGCATTATCTTGTCCTGGTTATGACGATAAACTACACCCGGCAGCAAGACCTCTGATCAGGAGATTTAAGCTTTTGGGGATGTGGAACCACCTCTTAACTCCTGTTGTTTGCAGGTCCACCCTAATCCGATGAGGTCCTAGGTATGGGCAAATAGTGAACCCCAAAAATTGACAGTACATTTGACCAATAATACTTTTTCATAGAAAAATTAAAAACAATACAACAGGAAATATGTGTAAAAATATATATTATAAAACAATTACAGACAATAAAAGTTTGTAGTGAAATTACCAGCAATAAGTTTTTAAAAATAACGAACAATACATTTTATGATCTAAATATATATATCTAAAAAAAACACACCTTTCCCTGAAAGTATAAAATTATGTACAAAATATCTGTAGTTGAAAGCATAAAATTACGTAGAAAATATTTAGATTTCAGCAGTAAATAACCCATAGAGGTGTTGATATGCTGCTAAATATTAGGTTGGTGCAAAAATAATGACGTTTTCTCACATAGTAACATAAATAGAATCAACCAACCAACAATTGCATAATTATCAGATTATTTATTCTAGTTCTTTCTACAGTTCCTCTCATTTTGAATTCTTTCTATATATTTATTAGTTAGGTATTTGAATTTTTGCAAGTTTGGAATTGTTTTACTATGTAACTATTTAATCAATGGAAGGGCGTTAGCATAGCGGTTATCGGGCGGAAAGTAGGTTCGGTATGTCGAATTTAAGTCTCAAATGAATTTATTGCACTAATGTTTTTAAAAAGATATGGATCCGTCTCTTCTCCCCACCTACCAGCCTGAGGTCTCTAACTTTGCTTGGTAACTAGTCTTGAAAAATAAACAACATTGAATTCAAATCCTGCTTGTGTGAGGCGAACAACTCAATCTCGTAAAACAGCTTGCTACGGAAACCACATCAACACCAACTAACGCATAAGTTGTTTTTTTCAGTCCGTACATGATCTGTCTATGTGCATTTTCATTGATTTTGTATCATTTTTTTTAATCTATCTAGTTATTTGCAATTACTCTCTTTCGTCCTTTTCTCGTCTTTTCGGATTCTCTCTTCGTCTTACTAATGCTATAACTATCAAATAATCTCGTCTGGTTCTTTCCGTAGTTCCTCTGATTGTGTATTATTTATGTATCTTTATATATCAAGAATTGTTTTTACTATGTAACTCTGAAATCAATGGATATGCGCGGAGCATACCAGTTGTAGAGTTGGAAAGTTGCTTTGCTGTTTCGAATGAGTATTTCAGGTGAGACTGTTGCGTTGTTTGTCTTCGCACAAATAGTTTTGAAAACGTATGGCTCTCTTCGTCTTCGAAAGTTTCCCGCCCAAACTCATTCGCTGGAGGTCAGACTGATCTGTCTAACTTTGGTTAGATAAAGGACAACTCTGAATTTTACAAAAAATGGTTGCATGTGGAGTTAGCAGCTCTACGCCTAACAAACGAATTGCTATGGAAATCACGGCATTAACACCTAAAATGTTGAAGCTGCGCTCCTATACGCCAATAGTGAGTCTGCCTAATTTACGTACAGACACACATTAAATCAGTTAATCACTCTGTCTATTTTTCCTTTATTTCATCTAGCTAGACTAAATGATCACATCCACGATGTCCATATTTGTGGGGTCAATCAGACGATGGCATTACTCGTAATTGAGTCGCAGCCATGATGTGTGTATGCATGAGGAAAATTACTGAACTAAGGTATTTCCACTGATGAAGATCCAGTGTATAGTCGGGCTTTACTTTCGACAGTAGATTTTATTAATTATTTATCTGAAGCGCGATGGTTAATATGTTTGCCTGGAATTAATCAGTATCTAAAACTAACATGCTCCATGTGCGCATTTAAATCCAAATCATATTCTGGCTTGAAAACTCATTTTCCTTCCGACCACAGAAACAGTTTACGGCAAAGAGATAACACCGAACCCGAATATTGTATTTATATATTTGTTACCAAAAGAAATCTGCGTCTGGGAAGCAATATGAAATAGATAAATGTTAGTTTAAGAAAGTGGCCATGCTTGAAATCGAATAGGCAGAAATCATACATTCATATTTGCGATGTAGAAGTGCTTGCGCAAAGTCAGTGCGATAGTACTGAAGGAAGAATTCCAGAGAAACAACAAGATGCCAAATCAGCTTTTTTATCGAGAGCTTGCTGACGGAAGCGTTATAAAAACGACCTTAAAGAACCGTTATAAGTCTGTCCTTAAAGAATCGTTGGAGTAGTTATGTTGCTGGAATGAGCGACAGCAGGGTTCCAAACCAGCTTTTTTATGGTGATCTTGTTAACGGAATCGTTATAAAGATGGCCTGAAACAATCACTGAACCTTGTAAACATTAATACATATTATTGGAAATTCCATACAAATAATGATACCACCTGAAAGAAGAAGGTTCATGATGGAAAGTTTGTTTTCGAAAGTTTTCGGATTGCGAAAGTAAAGCTGAAATGTGTTCGAATAGTTCATGATGTGAAATTTCCAGACTGCATAGTTGATAGGCATAAACTTACTTGCAATATTTGTGGTAAGCTTTGCCCGAGTAAAGCAGAAAGAAATTAAGTTACATGAAAATATACGACGAAAAGTTCATCTTTTGTAGCTATATATTTAGAAAAAAATATTAAAAATTAACCTTCAGAATATTTTGATGTAGAAATAACGTCTGCTTTCATCAAATTTGTGAGACGAGGAAGAAGAAGAAGAAAAGGAAAATGAGAGGAGAAAAAAATAAAAAAATCGCTGACGTTCCACTTCTCTTTTTGTCGAGGTAAACACAAAAAAGGAAATCGGGTTTGTTTTGATTTGGTTATAGCTTCACCTCCTTCTGGGATGATGAATACGTATATAATCAAAGAACGCGAAAATTAAATTTGTTTATTCCTTAAATTTTCATGGAGGGAAATCCCAAAGCAGAAATATAACAAGAGAATTTTTGTACATAGTTTTTTTTTTCTGTAAGTCAACCGAATTCATGCAGAAACAATAAAATTTAAAGCAGATATATCACTTAGACTGAACAGAAGACACCGGAAAAAAACAAACGAATACGTCAAAAGAAATATTTTCGTTTCAGTTTTTGAGATAGGCAGACGAGATTCATCTAGATTTCGATTTTTCCCTCCAACGAAACAAAAAGAATTTTCAATAAGCGACAAACTGTATATTCAAAAGAAAATATAATTAGTTGATTAAAGATCTAATTTTAAAATGTCTACAATTTAGATTACCCTTTTTTGGCGCATCGGTTCTTTTCAGAGACCTCTATACAATGATTCTGGTACCATATGTAACTGTCTAAAAAAATCATAATTAATTAAAAGCACATTAAATCAAAAATTATTTACTAAAATAGTGTTAATGGTTTCAAGGAATCGATGACACAATAATAATTTTAGGCAATAAATTTGATATTAATTTAATCTAATTAGATTCGATTTTAATTCAAATGTTAATATTAATTTATTGCTTTAGTAAATCTGTGTTGACTTTTTGTGATTATTTTTAGACACGAGATTTTATTGTGAATTATCAAGATAGTTTTCTATTCAAATCATAACGAACATAGAAAACTCTCTTCATTTTTCTCCTTTACTTTTTAATTGTCTTACTTTCTATATTGTTATCACGATTTATGGAAAGCAAATAAATACATATATATATTTTGTGCGTATTTGGGTTTCATGCTTTTTTCTCTTTTTTGTGCGAGAAAATTCAATCCTCATTAGGTACTCAAACATTCGACTTTTTGTTTTGTCAAACAAAAATAAACTTAGTTAAAATCCGAATGAAATGAATCTGTCTTTTATATGCTTTCGAGATATTGATTAATGTCTTCCGTATTTAAAATAACGACACATTAACATTTTTAAAACCCTAAGAAAAATTATGGTTCTTTTAGCATTCTGATATATTATTTTGGTCTCTTGCACGGCGAGGAACATAAAATATTTGTAATGACACAAAATACAAACTCAGATATTAAAAAAAAAATACTTCGTTTATATATCAACAAGACTGATAAGGTTTTGGTTTTGTAAAACATTTTGCTTTTTGTATTCTGTATGTTTAATGCACAATATTACTGTATTTAAACAAAACTACGTATAATTTTAATATAAACAAACGACCAGATGGGTGTTAATTTGGCCATAAAAGGAGGATATGACGCGAAACTATATATTCAACTCGGACAAAAGACAGAACACATTTTATTTTAAGTAAAACAAAGTTATTTCATCCAGTCGCTAGTTCATTCGTATCTACATCTGTCATTGTTCATACCGGTCTACATTACGATTTTTATGTTCACTTTAGTCTGTTATCTATCTATCTATCTATCTATCTATCTATCTATCTATCTATCTATCTATCTATCTATCTATCTATCTATCTATCTCGATCTGTTCATATCTATCTCGATCTGTTCATATCTTTCTATCTATATATCTATCTATCTCGATTTGTTCATATCTATCTCGATCTGTTCATATCTATCTCGATCTGTTCATATCTATCTATCTATCTATCTATCTATCTATCTATCTATCTATCTCGATCTGTTCATATCTATCTCGATCTGTTCATATCTATCTATCTATCTATCTATCTCGATCTGTTCATATCTATCTATCTATCTATCTATCTATCTATCTATCTATCTATCTATCTATCTATCTATCTCGATCTGTTCATATCTATCTATCTATCTATCTATCTCGATCTGTTCATATCTATCTATCTATCTATCTCGATCTGTTCATATCTATCTATCTATCTATCTATCTCGATCTGTTCATATCTATCTATCTATCTATCTATCTATCTATCTATCTATCTATCTATCTATCCTTCCTTTATTTCCTCGTTTTCTCATTGCTGGGATTTCTCTCTTCTTACCCTAACTAGTGGATTTTTCTCCAGCTCTTCTCATTTTGTTTTCTTTGCATAATGTTATCTATAATTTAAGAATTTTATGTAGCAAATTATTGATTTTACGTTCCTATGAAATCGATGGATGTGACGTTAACGATTATCCGCACGTATTTTAAGAATAACGTGTCGAGTTTAAATTCCGATTTCGCTCAAATACATTTGTAAATGTATGAAGCCGTTTCTTTTCTCTGCTGTCTAGAGGATAATTACCCATCATCTTCGAATTGCTAGCCTTGGTTGGCAACCAGTCTAAAAGAAAAACAGCTGACCTCAAAATCGGTTAGGCATTGCAATCTAATCTACATCCGGTCAAAATCTGCTTGCTACACATGCAATAGCATCTAGTGTGAGGAGGCTATGTGAATCTATATGGTTAGCATAACATATATATCCATCTATATTAGGCTTTTTTTTTTTATTCAGCCTGTTCTGTTGGGTATCCTCAAGAAAGTCGAATAGCCACGTCCAAGTGTTACTTGAAGTGAAGCGGCTACAACACGCGGCGGTTAGACGAGAATATTCTCGCTTTTAATAACGTGTAAATAATGTGTTTTTAGTATTATATCCTGTTGTTCGGTGTCCTTAATGCTACCACGTCAAGCGTTATAACACTTTCATTTTCGTGCTATTCGCATTTACATTTTTGTATCATTCTATTGCCATCTATCTAGCTTGCTAGCTACGACTTCCGTTACCAGTATGCTAACTGGGACTCATTCCAGGATTTTCCTCATGACGCCCCTTGGACTGGCATCTTCAAACTCCCAAATGAAAATTGCATCACTAAGGTTTCTTCTTGCGTCAAAGCCGACAGGAACGCATTCATCCCTTTTCGGTGAAACCACAGTCCTCTCCAAGGATCACACCAGCATACACGAACCACTATTTCCGGCTATACCAGCGTGACAACTCTCGCCATAAGAGGTGCATATTTGCTACTGCTCGTAATAAATGTAAGCGAATCCACGAAGCAGCTAATTCCCTGTTTGCTGAGAGACTGAGGCACCGCATAGACTAAAATCTTTGGCTCTCGTATTTACTGGCGTCTCTGTAATAGGTTACTAAATAAGTGAAAGGTTTCTGTTCTACCGCCTCTTAAATCGATTTGAGGTAACCTACCTTAGAACTGATTCTCTGTTGAATAAAACACCTTCCATTGTTTCTGCTATAATCATAAACCTTGATCCCCGCGAAGCATATGGACCCGATTGTATCCTTGTAATAGTCATTAAACTGGCTCCTGTTCTCTCTAAACTGTTTAATAAATACCTCGTTGGCTCCTGCTTTCCTGCCTGCTCGAAATCATCGTATGTTGTCCAGTTTTTAAGAACTCTTTTGGGCTGTCTGACCCATCCAACTATCGGCCTATTAGCCTTCTACCTCTTTTTGGGAAATACCTAAATGCCCTAATCAATGCTTAATTGGTTCATCAACTCTCATCGCAGGGCCTTTTCTCAGACAAGTAATACGGCTTTCGTTTCTTCAAGTCAACTGTTATCAAAGATAATTGTGGAAAGAGTTTATCATACTTTAGATAAAAAACGATGAAGCCCGGGTTGTAGCATTGGATATCACGAAAGTCTTTGACATGATTTGGCATTCAGGTCTTCTCCACAAGCCAAAAAGTTACGGCTTCTTCGGGAATATTTTGAGGTAATCCAGTCGTTCCAAACAAATCGTAAAATGAAAGTTGTCCTGAACAGACACACGTCTACATGATTTCGTACTAACTTAGGAGTCCACCAAGCATATATCCTTGGTCCTACACTATTTTTAAGGTTCATAAACGACTTTCCCGATGACATCAACTCTCAACACTGACGATACTAACATTTACACCTGCGTCGATAGTAAGCTGATCAGTCCGACTAGGTCAAAATGGCTGCAGATGTACAAAACGAAGTCAAGACCGTTGTTGACTGGGGAAAATGATGGCTTGTTAATTTTAACATTTCCAAAACTAAGCTTCTCTCCATTAATCATGTGAGAGACCATTCTCTGCCTTCCATCAGCCTGGTTGATGCTAAACTCCAGGAAAGTGACTCGTTGCGTCTTCTCGTGCTAATGTTTCCAGCTGACATGAAGTGGAAAGACCCTTATTTGAATCTATTGATAAATTCGCTGCTAAGAAAGTCGGTTCATTGTAACGGGCAAAACCATTTTTCTTTCCGATATCTATCTTGCATATCTATAAGTCTACCATCCGTCCATGTTTAGAATATTGCTGCCATATATGGTCCGGTGATCCTGGTATTTACCTGAAGCTCCTTGATAAGAACCGAAGAAGTATCAACAATATTATTGCTCCTGGTCTTTGGGTTCGGCTTCAGTCACCTGCCCACCGCCGTAAAGTAGCCACACTGTGCCCCCTTTTTCTTTTTTTTTATAAATACCTTCCTGGTAATTGTTCGGATGAGCTTTTCGCTATGGTACCTAGAATGTATGAATTTAAGCTCAATACTAAACTGGCATCGAGATCTTATCCATTTATCGTTGAGTTGGCTAGATGTAGCAGTAAGTTCTATGTTAACAGGTTCTTTTCTCGCACTTCTCGCTTGTGGAACACCTTTCTGGTTACCTGCTTTGCAGCCAACTTTAATCTTCAAAAATTTAAATGCAATGTCAGTCGATATCTGCTGCTCTTTTCTCTTTCTCCTTATTACTCATGTTTCTATTCCTAATTCATCCACATCCGGGTAACCCCTTGCGTCTTAGTGGCTGTACTGCCTTACTTGCAGTGATACCGATAAAAAAATGTATCTACTCCCTTTCGTCTTTTTCTCATTTTCGGATCCTCTTCTCGTCTTACTCATGCTATAAGTATCAAATTACCTTATCATTTTATATTCTTTCTGTATCTTTATGTATTAGAAATTGTTTTTTACTATGTAACTCTTAAATCAATGGTTGTATGCCGAGCATACTGGCTATCCGGGTGGAAAAGTAGCTTTGGTGTGTCGAGTGCGTATTTCTGGTGAGACTGTCTTCGCACAAATACTCTTAAGAAGGTGATTTTTTTAAATAATTTTACTGCAAGCAAGGCAATAAAGCCACTAAGACGTAAGGGTTTATTGTGTTAGAGAATATGAGGAAAATCACAATTAAGGAGAAAGAACAATAACAGAAAATGAATTAAATTGACAGATGATAACGATTTATATTGCATTTAAAGTTCAAAGGGAACCAATAAGCCGGAAGTGAATTCCACAAATGAGAAGTGCGATAGAATAAACTGTTAGCATAGAACTTACGTTTACATTTAGCAACTTCAACTGTAAAATGATGAGACATTAGCTACCTTAAAGGAAAGTTCATTAGAATAAATACCATAAAAGTATTTATAGAAAAGTCAGGGGGAAGCTACCTAACGGCAGTGGGAAAGTGGCTGAGGACTAGATGACAGGTTAGGACCAATAACGTTGCAGATTCTGATTTGAGTTTGTCTATATTTCTGAGATGAGGTATTATGTACAGTATTTACATTATGCGGACCATTGTTCTCATCTTTGTCGCCATATTTCTCACAACGTTTCGGTCGTTGTACGCTCCGGCCTTCTTCGGGTAGTTGGAATTTCGAACTGAACCCTTTATTTCGATCCCTGGGGTAGACTGTTCTAGTTCCACGTGCCATGTTTGCTGGATGTCAGTTATCAGTTATCTCCTGCTAATTTTCCCTCTGAAAGTTCTCCACTGCCTTAACCGGGTATTGAACTCACACTCTTTGGGTTTGTCCTTGAGGACACATGGCACAGTGGATAAAGGCGTTGGTTAGAACCAGGTGACAAACCCAAAGAGTGTGAGTTCAAGACAGACACGCATTAAATCTGTGAATCATTCTGTTTATTTTTCCTTTATTTCATCCTCAGTTTTTTTCGGTGGGTGTACTTTTCTTCTCTTTCTATCAATATCATTACACTTATTTTTCTTTTGAATATATTAGGTAATTGCAAATTTCAGTAAAATCCCAGTTTTCAATTGTGTGTTAGTTTCTTGTTTTAGGAAAAAAAAAAAGAAAAAAAAGAAAAGCTGGATGCTTTTGTACATACATAATATATTTAAATGTCTAAAAGAGAAGTGAGATATCTACGTCCGTTATTTTTCTAATATAATTTTTGTTTAATTCTAAACTGTTTACAGTTTCATTTAACCTCAGTAGATGCTGTGGTGGGTGTGATTATATATACATGTTTGTAGCTTATCGTGTTAAATAATTGCAGATTCAATCCTGTGTCAAAGCTCCTTTGCAAACTCATTTTTAGGAAAGCGTTTTCTCAGACATACTTTGATCAATTTTCCTTCACTCTATCTATCAACCGCTATTCAATCTGGAAAAAAATAGTGTGTTTCATAGGAGAGAATTTAATACAACTAAAAGCATTAGTAACCTATAAGGATTATAATATGAAAATAATTTAAACTTTATCATTATTCACTATTTACACGCGGTCTATTATCCACTACTTTGTTGTTGTCATTAGAACATTTCGGCTGTTGTATCCTCCAGGCTTCATTAAGTGTATGTCACCAGTTTCGTACAGTCACCGAAGCTAAGCTTCGTCGAACCAAGTCATTACCTAGACGGGTTACCGCTTGGGAATACTAAGTTTTGTAAGCTTGGATGTGCGGGTGGTGTATTTGATAATAACCTAGAAGAGAGCCAATTAGGTTTGTAATATTCACTTACGCGCAAATATTTCTGAAAAAGCCATGAACCCAACTCTTCTTCCGCATCTATGGGTTAAATAGTAAAACTTTTATCAGTAAATCATTATTATCTTAAAAAATAAAAATTCTTACAATCCAAAAAATATTTTTTGATTTTAAATAACGTTAAAGGTTTGATAAGCCGTAGAAAAGGAATGAATGAATGTCGATCTGGTTAACCTATAGGAAATTCCGAACTGAGTCTTTTATTTAACCTACGGGCTTACACTATTCTCGTTCCACTGTCCATGTACAGGGATATCTCGTCTCGTTCTTATTTTCAGTATTTGGTCGCACTTTTTTTCTCTGTGTTCAAGTACACATTGCCTGGCTCAGGGATTGAACTCACAATTACTTTGTCACCAAATACAGGAACCAACGTTTCACTCCACCATGCTACTGTACTGTGTACTTGGATTTAGTGGAAACATAGAGAACAGTAACTGAGCAGTAGTTAAAATAAGAACTAGACGAGAGATTATATTAGGTTGGTGCAAAAATAATGACGTAATAATGTCGTTTTTTGACGTTAAAAAATACGTCAAAAAACGACATTATTACGTCATTATTTTTGCACCAACCTAATAATATAAACGATCCATGTTTTTATAAATCCAAGAATTAACATAATCTACGTCTACCCAATTATAATCATGGCTTATATCAACCCATGGACTCAAGTATAAAAACGAGTAATGTTTAGCTATATAGTCAAGTGTAAGTATATAACTATATATGTCTAAAGTATATATATATATATATATCTTATTTTCTGTTTGATATTTTGGGATGAGGACTTAATATTATTTGCAAGCGGATTATTGCTCTCAGTTTTGTTTTTTGTCATTATAGCTGTTCTTCATCAGTGATTTGCGCCCCGATGTTCAAGTGCCTGAAAGGTTCTCGGATCGATAGTCAACCAATGTCGGAGTCACAATGGCTAAAACGTTGTGATAATAATAACAAAGATGGGGAAAATAATCCATGATTATATAACGACTCATGTTTATTTATAAGCTTAAGTAAAAACACGACCAATATTTACCACTATACGCAAGTATAAAAACAACTAATTATTACCTATAGACTCAAGTATAAATACGATATAATTTAACCTCTAGACGCAAATATAAACGTGACTTAAGTCTACTTATAGACTCAGGTATAAACACGACCCATGTCTACTTATAGGTGCAAGTATAAAAACAACAAAAATATACCTATATAAGCAGAGACTAACTATAGCCTCAAGTATAAACACGATATATGTCTACCTACAGAATCGAGTTTAAACACATATAAACTCAAGTATATACACAATATAATGGTACCTATCGACACATGTATAACCACGACTTATATTTATCTATAATGTCGAGTTTAAACATGACGTATATCAACGTATAGATTCAATAGATGACCCAATAGTTATCGATATGTAGTAAAACTCAGTAAGCATCTAACGTTCTTGCATTGATGCTTTACATGTAACTAATAAAATCAAACCAAAAGGCTGAGTATATTAAATTATTTAACTTCGTCTTTTTCCATAAAGGCAACTATTTGAATCTTAATATTTAGCTATTTCTTCTTTATATAATTGCTTACTCTGTATGTATCTTTGTGCATTTGGATAATTCAGTTTGAGTATATGCATGTAAGCCTTCATGAGAACATCTGTGTGTTTACAGCATTTCTTGAATGTGTTTTTAATGTGGGCTTATTGTTAGTGGATGTCTCTCATATTTCCAAACTTACCCGACACTACCACTTTCCAGAAAGATAATAAAAACAGCAAAAAATATGAAATTAGGAAAAAAATATTGTCGAAAATACAGAAAGAGATAGTGATGCTTGTGTGAAGAGAAGAAATATTTATTTACATTAGAGTTGCAATATTTGGGTCAACGTACTCGAGGCTAATGAGGAAATGAAAACTCACTTGACCCAATCATCACCATGCTGTTTCTGTCATCAGTCACTTTCTTCTGAATAAGGAAATTTTGGGGCTTCTTTTTCGTTCTTTCAGCTTCCGCTGTATTTCATTCACAGTTTTGTTATGTCTTCTCTTCCAGGAGGTTTATTATTTTTTAACTTGCCCATTCTTCAAGATAAGCCACCATGCACCCTTCTCTTGCGATTTGAAAAAAAAGTAATCTCCACTTGCAAAAGTGGTAAATGGACAGATTCCAGTACATTTTAATGAGAATGATGGCTACGACTGGATTGGGAGAAATACCATCACTTGATTCATCCTCACATATGGTCTGTGTGAATATAGCTTTTTCTGCCCCGCTAGGGTCTTGCATTATCTTACGCAGATGTGGCAAGGATAGGTTTCATTTGCAGTAGTTATTACATAAATTCAGCATAATGTGTAATCAATAACTTCTGTTTGTATGACATCAGAGATGATAACTTCCTAACATTTTCGTTTTTCAAGATAAGCTAAAATACGTCCTTCTGATAGGATCTGAAAATAAATGTAATGATCTTATGTAAGTTGTAAATGCGCAGATTCTAAGATATCTGAATGGAAATAATAGCTACGACTCGATTCTAAGCAATGCCATCAGTTGATTCATCCTCAAATATGGTCAGTGTAGATATAGCTTTTAAGTCCCACTAGAGTCATACATTATCTTGCGCAGATAGATCAAATGGCAACGTTTTCAGTGAAATTAACATTAAGACCTTTACGAAAAACCTTTACGTGAATTTAAATATTCTAATAAAAAACTTGCACATATATATAGATAAATATATTCGTTTATGTTTGACTTAAGACTTTAAGCAAGGAGTATTTTATTTTAATTTTAAAAAATCAATTTAACTTTTTTGCTTACAGGAAAGGTCATGTCTAGATCGAGGCAATGCAAATATTGTTTCAGACTTCTAGATCAAGCGTTTGCCATTGACGAAATTAAGGAAACTTTGTGGATGCTATTTGAATTTATTAACTTTAAAAGCATGCAAACTCGGGATTATAGTGTTTTATGATGACCCCATGCAATATACAGTAGAAATTCGGATGTGTTTATCAGTTTTTAAAGAGATTTTAACTTTTTAAAGAAAATAGATTTCTCGCGTCTAGTAACTGTTATTGGACTTTCCAGTATGCATGGGGAGGGGCTTTCTTCCGAAATAATGCGGAACGTCAACATATGAATTATGTTATTATTTCCTTTTGAGTTACATATGCTATTTAGATTACTTGTTGCTGCTGTTGAAAGTCCTCTAGTGATTTGGTTTTTGTTATTTGATATAGTTCATTGTGATTCTGTCACGCTAGTTCAGGAGATTTGAAGAAGGATGGCCCTCACTCGCTCGGGGCCATCTTTTATCATTTTTGAGAAAGTAGTTGTTTACAGCTAGCTGTTTAGATATGTCTGAACAGGCTAGGCGTCATGGATGACATTCATATTAAAGTTTAGATCTGAGGAGGTTATTTAAGAACCTGACTAGAGTTTTAGATTAATCTTTTTTTTTGTTTTTTTTATTTAGTAATTTGTGATGTTGGGCTATGTTTGCCTTATGTTCAACTTCTTTACCCCCTGTACTAAATCTATTAAAACTGATCCATTCTCCGAGGTATTCGAAATGTTTAATATTTACGAATTCCACATGACATCACTGAATTTATTCAAATTTCAGAACATAGTTTCTGTTTTGGAAAAGGTTTATCTTAAGTTTTATTTCTTGGGTACTTAGTAGAGAATTTTGATATTTTTTTTTCAAGCTGATTACAATATTAGTTTTCTGGAGTTTATGTTGGGTCAATCTGTTTGCCTTGGGTGTAATTGAGAGAATTTGTGCGTTTAAAAAGCATAAATTCCATTCCTTTCATGAAATGAACGATTAGGCCACTCGATAGATTTCATAAGTTACATCACATTGTACAAATGTTATTTAACATGTAATTAAGATATTCCATTTTATTCAGGATGGCATGGACTTTTAGTAAGATACGTTTACAATCCTAAATACTCTTTGGAGATGTAACTGAAACCGTTATAGTAAGGTTGTCGGAATAAAGAAATGCGACTTCATCAAATTTAAAAAAAAATGTCTGAATTTAATATTTAACGGTCGGCTTCGACATGAACGTACGCATAAAACCTCACTCACACATGAACATATGTATATGCATTTACTTCAAATATGTGCACGTGAAAAATATATAATTTGAGAAAAACCTATTAGCTCTCGATAAATTGCCTTCGTACACAATTTTTTCCATACAAAAATTGGCTAAGCACAAGGGAAACAACAGCGAACAGGAAGCAAAGAAGAAACTTTGGTGCTTGAGCGTAGACTTGTATCGTTAGATGAAATAATCCTAAAACAATATACAAAAGCTGTATCGAAATCACTAAAAGGCGAATTTAGAGGACATCAGATGTGTGACACAGAGAAGCTGTGAAAAATACTGGATGAGGGTTGTGGGTTGACTTCATAATCGTCTCTGGCGGGCATTGGCCTTTAGAATCGAGTGTGAAGAAAATGTTTATTCTCTGCAAACTGTTGTCAGATCAAGTTAAATTAGAAGCACTTCTTGACCCAAGCATCCTTCATCACCTTTGCCAAAAATGAGTGAAAAAAGCAAATCCGGAAGAGTTTCGCAGAACAACCAATAATGAGATTGATAAATACACACCAGGCGGGTACATATAAACGGATGTAAATATATATATATATATATATATATATATATATATATATATATATATATATATATATATATATATATATATATATATATATATATATATACGCACACGTACTCACATATAATATTTACCTCTAATTTGAAACATACGCAAACAAGTACACAGAGACACGTGCACCCAAATAGTCCTGGTTAATTTGCATATAATTATACATTTATTTTTATATATGTCTAGAAAGGGAATATCGGTGTAGCAAGCGATGAGTTGAAGGGGGGAAAATTAAAAAGAATTCTCACACACAACTATATAAACATGAGGTGCTTATCAAAACCACGTGGAATGACTGGGGAAAATAATTGCTCTTACACATGATTTCCAACAACTAGTTTTAAAGTCCTTTTTCATGCTGTTTGCCAATGAGATCTTACTCACAGAGCAAAGGACAGGATCAAAACCCTTACAACTTTTCATTCGCACACACTGCTTAAACTCGCTATACATTTTGGTATAGGGTCTTCGATTAAAATAGCGCACAGGGATTACTGGTTGCAATAATAGAATAGACCTCGATGTAAAATAACAGAGCTCATATTTGTAATAATAAGAATTAGACATCGATTCCACACATCTCGATGCTACTTAAAGCAAATGTCAGGCACACATTAATATAAAGAAAGGTTAAATGTAAATACCCGTGGTATAGTTTTCAGG
>OZ010577.1:58215562-58265562 GCA_963932145.1 Acanthosepion lycidas
CCTTTCTCTTTTCATTTCAAGACAAAATATGTAGTTACACGATGAAAGCCAGTTAAACGCTTTTGCAGAATCATGTAAGAGCTAGGTTAAAACCATAATAAAAGTCGTTCCAATAACTTGAACCGATTTTAAATGTGAATTAAGTTTAAGCGTCTAATGTTTTTTTTTTTTCTGTTTCTTTTAGATTTGGCGGACATTTGGGCGATATTATATTTCATATATAATTGCCATGACTTGAATAACAGGATCCAATAGAGAAATAAATTTTCACCAATAACACCGATTTATCTACTGCTGACTTTGATCCGCCTTAATGAAACACCCTTTACAATTTTAACTTACGAAAAATATGTAAACTGAAAATGACTAATAAATAAAAAATATTGAGTCAGTTGAATCTTATTATAAGTGATAAACTCATGCTTATTTCTTGCGAAGTGATGTCTTAACAATCGGCAGGAACATATTTTCACTATCTCTCTTCCCCTCTCTGTCAAGCTATGGAATCACTGGACAGCTTTTGTCAATTATAAAATTCTTCCTAATAGGTGATATTTAGCTACACCACGAGGGTTACATGTAGCACAAGGCCTGGTTTAACGTGAGATCTCCGAGCCCGTAGACTCGGCCAAAAATATTCCGTCTTTGAACCTGCATAAACGTGTTCAGGGGCAGTCAACCACCCCGAACGAGAGACTGCCCTTCGGCGGAGCTTCGTCCAGGTTCCTCTCCGCCCGAAAGCAGAGAGTTAGACTATTACTTAGCCCGGAGCCAAGTAACGAATATGTAGATACCTGAAGGGAGTTCTTAAAGGCCAGTCCTCCTAGGCACTAGTGGTCAACGCAGGCGTGCCCCGGGGAACATTACTCGGACCAACCCTCTTTTTTATTTACATAAATTATCTGCCTAAGAATAATAATCAGATCATGTGTAAACATCTATGCTGATGATAGGACGATATACCGGTACGCCACTAAAACTCCTGACCTCTCTTTTGTTCTAGCATTAATTTCCCAGTGGGGTAAAAACTGGATGGTTACATTCAATGCCTTGAAAACAAAACTAGTTACATTTCATCAACGTCGATCGAACCCCGAACTACCGCTAGTTTCGATGAACGGATGTCCTTCGAGGAGGCACCGTACATTGAGAGAGTATTGGGCGTCAAACTCACACTCGACCTTCAGTTGAACTCGTACATACAATCCATCGCTAAAGATGCATGTAAAATGATCGGCTCCCGGTACCATTCCATTTAAAACTCCTGATGCTATCCTCCACCTTTATACGAGCCAGATCAGACCGAAAATGGAGTACTGTTGCTATATTTGCGCAGGAGATGCTCAGTCCTCACATTCCAGTTCTGATAGAATTTTAAAGCATCTCCGAGTCCTAGCGGAAGACGAATTATTTTCCAGCCTCCAACCGCTCTCTCACAGGCGAGATGTGACAAGCCTCTCACTGCACTATCGCTACTTTCCTGGAAAATGCTTGGTCAAACTACATTTCATGTTTCCGTCAGGTCTGACCTTCACGGCAATGAACCGACATACCACTTACATTGTAACAAACAAACCACATTTTCATCCTTATTTCACCGGTGAGAAGTAAGTTTCAATCGAACAGCTTCTTTCCGTGAACAGCTCTTTCTTGAGTAATACAGTCCGAATCTGTTGAAGACTACTTAACTGTTATCATCCCCTTCTATCCGTATAAACTACCCCTTAACGAAACTTTCACCCTCGAGTGGCCTCCGGGCCTTGTACAGGGTGAACGCACACACACACACACAAACACACACACACACACACACGCATATATATATATATATATATATATATATATATATATATGTATGTATATCTTGTAGTTAAGCAAGAAATCTGAAGGGTGTTCTACAGGGGAAAAGTGCGAGAAAAAGCTAGTAGAATAGTGTAGAATACAATAGCTGCATTTAGCTATTTCAACATTAGAACGATGAGACATATATATATATATATATATATTTATATATATATATATATATATATATATATTAATATATATATATATATATTAATATATATATATATATATTAATATATATATATATTAATATATATATATATACATATATATATATATTAATATATATATATATATATATTAATATATATATATATATATATATATTAATATATATATATATATATATATTAATATATATATATATATTAATATATATATATATATTAATATATATATATATATTAATATATATATATATATATTAATATATATATATATATTAATATATATATATATATATTAATATATATATATATATTAATATATATATATATATATTAATATTAATATATATATATATATATATTAATATATATATATATATTAATATATATATATATATTAATATATATATATATATTAATATATATATATATATATTAATATATATATATATATATATATATATATATATATATATATATACGTGTGTGTGTATGTGTGTCATACGCTAGATTTTATTATGCAAGTGAAGATTATCACAATAAAATTGCTATTAGTATTTGTAAATTATCATAACTGCTTAAAAGGTTTCCCCTTGCTTTCCGACAAGTTTTAATTCAGAATTATTCTTCTGGTATGATTTTTCACGCAGTGGACCCTGCTGTTTAATCTGCCTGTGTGTGAGAAACGACGAATTCATGCTTTTTCAAACTTTTGGAATGTGAATGCAAAAGACAAGGCGGAATTAGATCTTTGGTTTATCTTAAATGCCGACAACCGTTATACTACAGGGTCTGGAAATCACGATGTCTAATTATTGCGCAGAAGAGTTGAAAACATTAATTCTGTTATTCGTTTTCCATCAAATAAAATACGTAATTTCAAAATCAGTTTTGACGTGTTGTATTTGCCTCATCTCTTGAAATATTGTTATCACGAGTAGGATCGTAACATCGCCACGATTAAATGGTAATAAAATAACAAGATATTTACAGACTATACAATATTTCTTTATAAGTGCGTACGAATGTGTGAGTCTTACAGTAGCATTTAATATTTCCTGAGTTTATATACCGCAAGAACTTTTGTATATATAACATATTTTTTATATTTCCTGTTAATTTATGGTTTTCCTGAATGAATATATCTCATTGGTCTAAACAATATAACCAGAAAACATATTTACAGTTTGTTTATATTATCAGAGGCAATTGCCGAAATTCCCTGTTCCTTTTAGGCCAAACAATAAATAAATACTTACGTGGATATTTATGTTATTTGTGTGGAAATGAAAAAAAAAAAAAAAAAATACATACACACCCGCACATATAAAAATACATATACATTTACACATAAAAAGACACATGCATATCTATCTATCTATCTATCTATCTATCTATATATATATATATATATATATATATATATATAAATATACACACATATGCATGTATATACATACACTCATATACATATATATACACATATACATATAGATAAATATATATACACACATACACACATATACAAATATGTATACACGCATATAAATATATATACACATACACATTTATAATAATACAGCGGATGAAACGCGTCGTAATAACAGTTTCCAGTTTGTCACATTTATCTAAATACTATTTGTTGATATATAAAATTATGCAAAATTACATATCGTTATAGCACACACACACACACACACATATATATATATATATATATATATATATATATATATATATATATATATATATATATATATATATATACATATATATATATATATATATATATATATAAATACACATACATGTATATACACTCGCATATATATATATATATATATATATATATATATATATGTATACACGGGCACATATATATGTATATACATACGCACGCACATATATGTATATTGTAACGGTCGCTAGAAGAGCGCGTAATTTTAAACGTTGTAAGTAGAAAATTGAATAACAAGACTCTCTGGAATGTAAGATGTCTCTTCAGAAAGACGAAATGGCCTCTCCCTAGGAAGGTTGACTGGAGAATTCACTCATGATTTGGAATACATTCCTATCAGTCAAACAAAATAAAACTGAGCTTCATGTAATTTGGTTTGATCTCTCGAATGCGTATGGATTGGTTTCTCATCAGCTAATTTGAATATCCCTGAAATGTTTCAGCTTCCCGGGTAAAGTTGGGGAATTTATAATGCAATTTTTTTGAGCAGCGTTTATGCAGTTCACCGTTGTTAACAAAGTTGGCAAGCCTTCGAGGTCGGCATCATCAGGGTGTGTGTTATTTCACAACTTCTTTTCATTATGTCCGTGGGGCAGCGGTCACAGCAAAGGGAGTGATGCTAAGAAACAAATGGTCTTTCCTCCTTTGAGAGCGTTCATGGATGACATAACCATTCTTGTCACGTACAAGGTCGATGCTGATGAACTGTTGCAGCGCTAACGTAACCTTTTCACGTGTGTGAGAATGTCAGGGAGATCTACTTCTGCATTGGTTGGGGTGACATGATCCCGACAGTCAAAGTAAAGCCAGTGAAAAGCCTCGGACGGCTATATTAAATTCCACTGACTAATCGGCACCGAGATAAAGAGGTGCAGAAAATGACATTAGATGGACTTGAATCCATCCACAGAACCCATCTCCCCGGCAAAATGAATCTTTGGTGCGATCAATATGGTTTGCTGCCTCGGCTTCCATGGCATTGCTGGTGTATGATATTATAAGTATTCAGTAGACGCAACAGTGTATCAGCAAGTACCTGTGCAAGTGGATGAAGTTCCCCGCTCCTTCTCCAATGTGACTCTATACCAATGCTGGTAATCTGCAACTTCCAATCTCCTCATTGGTGGAGGAGTTCAAGGTCGGGAAGTTACGCGACCGATGAATTCGTCACAACCCTATATGAAAATTGGTCGGCAGTAGAAGCCACCCAAGAAGCAGAATCCAGCCAGCGAACCAGGGAGATTATGGGGGTGAACGAAACCAATCGAGCTGGCCTAGGCAGCACAAGCAACCATTTTTTCTCCAAACAGGATCCAGTGGATGCACTTTACGATATGTACTCTCTGCATGCCCACAATAACTGCAGATGTACACATGAGGTAATAACAAAGTCCTGTAGGTTCTCATGGATTTGTCATTATACAGTGTGAAGCAGCCAAAAGCAGTCTTCCAGAGAACCGAAAATCCGTTTTCACAAGGAAGATGACCACCCTGTGGTAAAGTCCCAAATAACTCTCAACATGACGCTGCTGAGTTGAACTCCTGATTGCAGGGTGTTGGTTGGTCTTAGAATACCACTGCAATTTCTGGTACACACAGTTCAGACAGACACACGCTATAATATTGTAGCGTGGTCTGATTCAAAGAAGTTTGTAATTCTAGTCGAATTAACTGTTCCATAAGGGGAGAACAGGCAGGAGGTGCATAAGCTAAAGAAAAACATACAAATCACTGCGATCCAACTTCTTGGAAAAGGAGTGGACATATTATGTGCTGCATATTGAGGTCAGTTGCCGCGGATTCCTTGGACGGCCGATCGTTTCCTTCATTTTGAATGTGGGCATCACTGGCCGAAGCCTAAAGTGTGCTTTACATCGTCTCCAGACCGAAGCTCAACAGGCATCGAGTTAGGTCTGGTTAAAATCCCAAATAAACAAAGTTAATTAAAACCATACTTGCAAAACAATGCTACATTCGGGATGAAACACATCTATTTATCTTACATTCTTCATCATTGGTAATGGTCGCTAAGAGCGCGTAGTGTATTGGTTAACGAGTAAAAGCAAACGCTTTTAACACAACGTTGAAAATCTGACTTGCAGTTTCAAAAAAAATTGCAAGAGACTGACACGTCTACGCAAAAACAATACCCTGTCCGCTGGCAAAAGCTGCTGGTGGCGCCACAATTGTAGTACTTCCTAACCTCCGAAACTGTTACCTCCCCTGATTAGCCTCTGACGAGGGCAAGGTATCACACATGATTTCACAAGTTCTATGTAGAATACATATAAACACACACACACAGATATATATACACACATATATATACACCTAAAAACACACACACACATATATACACGCACATATATACACATATATGTACACATACACCCCCCATATATATATGAGGACACTCACACACTTATACACATACACACACATGTATGCACATACACGCATATATATACGCGCACACATATATACATACGTACATATATATATATATATATATATATATATATATACACATATATATACATACACACACACACACACACACACACATATATATATATATATATATATATATATATATATATATATATATATGACCAGAGAATTCATAGCAGCATGTATCTATCCAGCTCTTATCTCAAATAACAACTTAAAAGAGACTGTTTGACCAACACAAGGAACGTTAAAAGATTTATGTTAAAAAGATAAAAAAATAAAAAAACAAATGAAAACTACAGACAAAAGTTCATTTTCTCCATCAAGACATTCATTTCTGTAGTTTAGTGCTAGCAGCAAGCAGAAATATTTCTCCTCCCGATGATGGCCATTTCGGCCGAAACTAGTCGAGGAATCTAAATGGAATAATAATAAAAAAAACGAAAGAATATTAATCTACAACCTAGTGTGTCTGAAGATTTTAATTTTTTTATTTTTTTTTATTGTTCAATATATATATATATATATATATATATATATATATATATATATATATATATATATGCACATTCACACACAAGCACACATGCACATATATATACGGGTGTGTATGTGTGTGAATGCGCATGAGTTTGAAAATTAAACCATAAATGAGTATATATATGAAAGGTAATATTAATAAATTGAAATGACAAAATAGGAATAGAAATTTTGTTTCATCGGAAATTTGTCAAACGCATAATGAGAATATTTATTAAGAAAACCTGTATTTGTAGAAAGTATCATTGAGGAAAGAACACCATGAGCCAATCCAACTGGAAATTGAATATTGTATAAGTCCTTCACTTAGAAGGGTAACAACTTCTCACCATTAATATTAGTTTTAATATCGGCGCACATGTATTGAGATTCGGTAAGGTCATTTGAAATCAAATCTCCAAACATAGTATATGAACCAGTAAGGTCATTTTAGTTAAAATGATCTTGAAATCTATTTCATTATCATAGTATATAGACTCACTTTATTTCAATTTTCGGATCGCTAACAACATCAATCCTGCAATAGACACCTCGATTTTCTACCTTCTTTCCTTGAAATTACTTGGAACAAAACATAATTTCGATAAATTACTTTACACATTTCCAAGTGACTTGAACCGATTTAATTGCCACTAAGAGACACTCACCAAATGCTAAATTATAATTATTTGGCTTAAAGTGAGAATATCAGAGTTAGTATGTCTGTAAATATATGAAGTTTCAACGCAACATTGCATAAAGACTGATCGTTTGAAAACCAAAGCTATCGTCAAATCCCATTGTCAGTCTCCGAGGCCTGTTTATTTCTCTCTTTGCACTGTCTATCTATTTCTATATATGAAATTAATATGCACAATAAATGCATATCTATGTCTTGTTTTATTAATTAAAATTGTACATGTGCGAATATAGGTATATGTTGCTTTGCATGTTTACAGTTACCTGCTTATCTGCAGGCTACGATTTATGTTTTCATGCATTCATAGTTACATCACGTTTAATATAGTTGAACAGCTATTGTTCTTGTAAATATTTATTGTTGAAAACGACATTGTGTGTGTATACACACAACAACCATATTTGCGAAATGAGATTGGTCCTGACCTGGCGGCTCGGCTTCAGTCACTTTCTCACTGCGTCAAGGTTGCCTTTCTGTGTCTTTTTCTATAAATACTTTCATGGTAATTGTTCGGATGAACTGTTAGTAATGGTTACCTCGAGATAGTGTAATGGTTAGCAAGCTTGTCTTGCTAGAGCAATTACGACTGAGTAGTGAGTTCGATCCTCACTGGGTACCACCTACTTTCGGCCTTGTGCCACATCTAAGCTACGCTTGGTAAATCACTATTAGTAATGGTACCTAGAATTTTAAATTAAGCGCAGTACTAGACTGACGTCGAGATCTCATCAATTTACAATTGAACTGGTTAGATGTAACTGTAAATAAGAAATATATATATATATATATATATATATGTGTGTGTGTGTGTGACCTTAGGTTTCACGCTCCTTGCGGTTACATGGAGACTTGTTTGTGAACTTATATTTCACGCTTTCGTGATCTTCGGGTTAAAAAAACTCCCATGCAACCGCATATGTTCTTTCTATCACGGATATTGAGCACTTTTCACTGGATAGCGTGCGCACGCACACACACATATATTACTGGGTTGGCCAAAAAGTTCGTTCGGTTTATTAAGTAAATTTTGTACTTAATAACCGAAATATAAGTACACACACACACACACACACACACACACACATACATACATATATATATATATATATTACACAAAGTCTTTATCTGGACTGATACGATCACACCAATACGCTGGTGGGCTTATAAGTATGAAATCTACACCAGCGTGCGTTCCTTTCATGGGTCGTTGTCATGATTTTCTACATCGTTATTTTTCTCCTGTCTCCGATTTTTTTCTGTCACCCATCCAACTCGCATCATGTCAATTGTTCCTCATCCACCTCTCCAGTGTTTAACCTTCTACACAGTGACTCGCTTTTGTCATGAGCACGACTCAAAATGTCGGACAATATTTGCGATTTACATCGCTGGACTCCACGCTAATTTGGAAGAAAAAAAAACCCTTCCATCGTTCATCGCAATCGTTAATGATAATCGAAAGAAAACAACAGCCGGCCGCTGCCAGAAGTTCTTGTCCAATTGAGCGTCCAGTGGAAATAAAGGTTAAGTCTAGATTCTATCCTCTTTTTTTTTATCAGGTCTTTCATCTTGTATTCCAGTCATATTCACTATTTCAGAATATCAAATCCTATACAAGTATTGCAGATTTTAAAAGTGAAAATGAAACATTGATATTTAATCCGCAATGACAACGACGTTTCCTTTACAATGAATATTACTTTTTTTCCTATAAAGATGGTCAGAGCTTGACAGGTGATACTGCCTCTAACCTTGCTCTTGAGGTATACTGGCTGTTCACATTTCAATGCCTTGAAAACCAAACTAGTGACGTTTCATCACCGAGCCGTGATTTAATAACATAGGTGTCACTTTTTTTTTATATCGAAGCGTTACATAAAATGGTTACTGAGGTGTTAAATAAAATATACTCAATTTTATTGACTGTTATTCATGAATCCTATTTCGCTTTTTCCATATTTGATGAGGGGTGGACCTTGTGAATATGAATTGTTACTCGGCGGATAACAGATTTTTACTACTTTTGCCTCTGTAGAGAATTTAGTTATTGGAATGTAGTTAACCCAAGAATACTTTCATTCATTTTCTTTTCCTTCAATCATCTTGGGAGGGGAATGAAGAGATGTCTTGCCAAGATAACTGACTAAAAGAAATAGATTAATAACCAAAGCAATGAGGGGAAAAGGTAAATTTCTGCAGCATCAAGCGTAATTTGAAATCGTTTCACCTGTTTCGTTTTCCGTGCGGGTAACCGTTAACACCGCACCTATGTTTGTGCGCGTGTATAAGACGGTTTGTGGATGAGGTAGTTGCGTATTTGCCATCTGCGCCAGTGGAACGAGTTCGAGCTAGGTGAAAGTTCTCTGGGCAGATTGTTACAGCTCGCACACACACACACACACACATCGATATATATATATATATATATTAGGTTGGTGCAAAAACAATGTCGTTTTCTCACATAGTAGCATATGTGAGAAAACGACATTATTTTTGCACCAACCTAATATATACGATATACATATATATATATATATATATATATATATATATATATATATATATATATATATATATATATACCGTATACATATATATATATATAATAATAATGGACTCTCCCGTCGGTTTCGACGTATAAAGATCTGCCAGCTTATTGATTCAGTTAGGAAAGTTTATGCGCTAATCTTAAGTGGCATTTAAGACCAGCTAGTGATTTACAAAGGAGGCCACATATGGAGCAAGTGTGATGATTGAGAGATGAGATTACTGTTAGATTCAGACAAGCACATTGAAAATTACTGAGTCCACTAAAACACATTGATCTCCATTCTACCCGCTCCAAAGCTAAGCGTTCAAGGGTGTTATGTGGTATATTAACTTCTGCCAAGTTGCTTTTCAGCTTGTCTTTGTATCTTAGCCATGTGCGTCCTACATTCCTGTAGCCCTGATCTAACTGGCTGTACATTAGGATCTTGGTTATCCTGTCATCAGACATTCTCAAGACATAACCAGTCCAGCGTAACTGAGACTGTATGATAAAAGTCTCGATTCCTCCAATATTACACCTGTTAAACAGGTCTACGTTAGATGTCCTATCTTGAAGCTTAACTCCACAGATTGCACGCAGACAGCTTTTATAGAAAACATATATATATATATATATATATATATATATATATATATATCAGAAATGTTATTGGGAGAAGCTGCATTTGATGCAACAGCAAAATTAGAAATCTTACAATCGAATCCATATAATTTGTACATCTGTCAACTCAAAAAAAAATAATTAAGGAAAAAGCAGATTTCAACGAATATTCAGTAATATAAAATAGATGAGATGTAGATAATTATAGATGTACAGACGGTGTTCATGGCTGTTCAGACGGTGTAATAATTAAAGGCTCTGAACAAAAAATCGCATTGCAGTGTTTGAATTTCGGCCCAAATCGTTGTATTCGTCTTCTCACAGATTATCGTGAGAAATGTACGAATCTATCTTTTACCCCAGGTAGGAGTTAATAGCAGAGCCTAATGGACATTCTAGGAGAGTAACAACAGTGAATTCAAGACTGTATGTAGCCCTGGTAAAGCACATACTATACAGCCATCGAAAGTATCCTGAAGTTCGTAATCACTGTAATTCCAACTGAGGTCGATGTGATAGTTGCGTAGGTAAAATCATTGAAATTATATCGAAATAGTTTTTTTTATGCGCTTGTTGTGGTGTCTCCCTCAAAGAGTCTATGTTAGACTCTTCCGCCTACAATAAGTTTACTAGGAGAGAAGGCTTCGTGGCACAGTGAACAGTGAATAGATTGTGCATTACTGTCGAACTCTCTGCCTCGGTAGAGAGGAACCCGGACGAAGCTTTGCCACAGGGCAAAGTTTCGACCGGGGAGGTAGACAGTCCCTGAACCCGACTAGGTGGGTTCAAAGAGAATATTTTGGGCCGAGGCTATGGGCTCGGAGAAACCCACGTTAAACTCGGCCTTGTGCCTCATACATCCCTCATGGAGGGCTGTTAAATATAACAGTGAACAGTGAATAGACTAAGCGCTAGTTCATTCGAGACACTTTTACTAGTCGTGTAATACTCTTCTGATGTACTTACTGTTAAATATATTATATATCCGCAAACCTGGTTTTGTTATTACTTAATCATTTATTTGGTCAAAACAGTGATGAAGAAACAGCCCCCTTAAATCGTTCGAAGTATCGTTCGACGGTCTAACCATCTTCCTACTTTATCTGTACCCCTCCAAATCTAGTTCTAACCGTTATATTTTCCATATATCTGCATAAACTGCGCTTCTTACGGTTACCCCTCGCACAATAACCACCTTCAGTAACCCTCTACCTTGGTTAGCTCATAGGCCTTGAATATGGTGAACAGAATCCCACAGAAAAAAAACAAAAAAAACAAAACATGCATTTTATTTGCATCAGTAAATAAATAAGTGAATTGTGTATTTAGATGCGGATTACAGTCCTTATCTTTATTTTTTATCGCAACGTCCGACGGGACAACAGCCCAGTAGGTTAAATCCTTCGTTCGAGAATGTGGTGAAATAGCAATTGTTAGTTCAATTCCTGGGGTCGGACAGTGTGTACTTGGAATCAGTGGAATCGGGGCGAGTAATAACTGAGCAATGATAAAAATGAGAACGAATGGAGATATGGCTGACGAGGCGAGAACAGTTTGAAGGTAGATTAAATAAAGAGTTCAGATCAACATTCTCTGTAGGTAACTCGGATCGAAACAGACCTGATTTAGGCCGGAGGATGCAACAGCCAAAACGGTGTGATATTAGGTTGGTGCAAAAATAATGTTTTTTTTTTTTGACGTTAATGTTTTTTGACGTTAAAAAAATACGTAAAAAACGACATTATTTTTGCACCAGCCTAATAATATTGGGTTGGTGCAAAAATAATGACGTTTTTTGACGTTAAAAAATATGTCAAAAAACGTCATTATTTTTGCACCAAACTACTAATAATAACAACAAAGATGAAGACAACTGTCTGCATGTAAATAATGTTAATGCCTTGTCGCAGAAATTCAGACAGAATATAAGAAAATACAACGTAAAATCAGAAAATTGGAATGATTATTTATTAGGAGAAATATTTCGTACATTTAACAAAGAACAATTTATTCGGCTTTTCTTTGAAAATTTGCCTTAGATGGCGTCAGCTAAATATAATTATTAATTTCTTAGCGTAAATGAAAACTTATCGAAAAATGTATTCAAAGCTGAGCTCGAATCGTTGCTTCGATTAGTTAACATAATCTGCTTTGATATTTTGGTCAAATTTGTTTATGAGGAGGAAGTGATGAATTTCACAAATCATCTTTAGTGTCGAGAGAATGGAAGAGTCAAAAAAACTTTTATATAAACTAAAGGATTTGATTCAGGAATCATAATTTTATAGTTAAAATCTTGAGTGAAAGCATAATTATGATTTATTTTGACTCCAGAAATCAGTCGTTATGATTGCAACTCTGCATTAGAGCGGGTTGATTTTTCACGTTTTTAGAAAATCATCATGGCACTCAGTGCAAAGGCTAGAGTTTGAGTGATAAGTACTGACACTAAACATTAGATTCATTATTTCCGCAGGTTTTTGCTTACCAACTGAAATCAAAATTTTACTATTTCAAGAATAATTCCATATAAAGTTGATATCTTTTGTGTCAGATGCATTGAATGGAAAATATATTGAAACCAGAATTCTAATTATGAATCACCACAAACAAAATATACAATTTGTTACTGTATTTGATAAGTAAAAACTGTAAAAATTGTGTAAGATTTTAAAAAGAAAAGGTACTCAATGAATAAGATTTTTCATAATTAATGAAACCAAAAAAATAGATAAAATTGTATACAACACCATAATACTGCTGGACACAAATTATAAGACAAATATGTTTAATCTTGATTATTTATTGAAAATCGCACTAAAACCACTGCAATGTATAATATATTACATCATAATATAATACATCATAATATACCTAAATTGTTTCGTATAATTTCCCTTTGAAGTAAATGAATAATCTATGTGTGCCTTGCATTTTGTTCTTGTACTGTTTGTAAAGGTTCAGTAAATTATAAATTTTATAAGGCTGTGCTATAAGGCGTTCACTGATCACCGGAATTAAATTCCAGCGCTAAAACTTTGAACTTAGACTTAATCTTTAATTCCATTTCCTCAAAAAACAGTAAATATGTGGAAGAAAATGTTTTGTGTCATTATTAACCCCAACTTTTAAAAAAAGTTTAAAAATCGACCTGCCCTAATACTGCATTACAAAAATGGATTAGAGAGTAATGTCATTTACATTACATCTTCGTGCATAGAGAATTGGTTTCTGTCAAGTTTCGCTATGGAGTTAACAGCGATGTTGCTATTGCTTCGATATGTAAGGTAGTTATACTTACGTTCTGTAATTTTGTGGCGACTTGGTATCTTTCCAAGTGTTGCTTGCACTACAGATATCATTTTTGTTTTAGTTACTAAAGCATTTCATTTTATCTATTGTACTATTTTACACATTAGTACACACCGTATGGAGATAAAGGCGACTCTTTTATCCGGTTACTTTTGTTTACCCTATGTAAAAAAGAGACGAGAAATAGCAAATAAGGGATTAGGTGAAAAGTTGTCAGTTGTATTGTTTCTATTTTTGTATATTCTCGACTGTAATAATTATTACACAATGATGTTTCGTTCTCGTCGAGGTGTGTTTATTCCTCACTAAAGTCACAAAATGACCCCTTCATCTTCCGCAACGGTGGTGAGGAATATGTGAAAGTTACGAGTCTGTCCTCGAAATGACCGTACCTACATCTTCAGGTAACCTTTGCCTCAATGAATCTATGAAATTTCAAATGTATAGTCCATTTTTTTAAAAATCGGTATTACTCCAAGCACTACAGTAAAGCCAGTAAGACACAAGAAGTTAATGAGTGTGGAAGAATTAGGAAAAGAAACATCAATAATGAGCGGAAATAGAAAAGTGTAATCAGGAGGAAAGTAGATAGCGATTGATATTGCATTTAAATTTTTGCAGATTAAAGTTGACTGGAAAGCATGGAGCCAGAAGGGTGTTCCACAAGCTAGAAGTGCAGGAAAGAAAGTGTTAGTAAAGAAGTTAAGCTTATATGTTGCCAGCTCAACTGTAAATTGATGAGATCGCGACGCCAGTCGAGTACTGTACTTAATTCGAAAACTCTAGGTACCATAGTGAAGAGCTCATCCGAACAATTACCATGAAAGTATTTATAGAAAAAAAGCACAGAGAGGCAACCTTATGGTGATAGGAAAGTGACTGAAGCCAAGCCACCAGATCAGGACCAATAATATTGCTGATTCTTCTTTGGATTTTATCAAGGAGCTCAAGTTAAATAGCAGTGGCGCCGGACCATATCTGGCAGCAATATTCTAATCATGGACGAATGGTAGACTTATAGATATGTAAGATAGATTCCGGAGATAAAAATATCTCGCACGACACAGTGAACCTACTTTCTTAGTAGCTGACTTAGCAATGGATTCAATATACTCTTTCAACTTCATGTCAGGTGAGAACATTGGCCCGAGAAAGATGAGTCCATTTCCTGGTGGTTAGCATCAGCCTTGCTGATAGAAGTCAGAGAGGGGGTCACTCAGATGATTAATAGAGAGAAGTTCTCTTTTGGAGGCATTAAAATTAACATGAGATCTTTTGCCCCAGTTAAATACGAACTTGAAGTCGTTTTGGATATTGGCTGCCATGTTGGCCTTGTCGGACTGATCAGTCTTACAATCGCGACAGGTGTAAATGGTTGCGTCATCAGCGTAGATACCAAGTTGGGAATTGATGCCATCGGGAAGGTCATTAATAAAAATTAAAAACAAAGTAGTACCAAGGATGAATCCCTGGAGGATACCCGCGTTGGTACGAAAGGATGTAGACGAGTGGCCGTTCAGGATAACATTCATTACACAATTTGATAGAAAAGACTGGATCAATTCAAAAACCGTAATTTTTCAGCCTGTGAAGGAAATCTGTATGACAGACCCTGTCAAAAGCTTTTGAGATGTCCAAAGCTACAGCCCGGTTTTCACTGTTTTTAGAGAATGATAGACCCTTTCCGCAATTATTGTCAGTACATCAGCAGTTGACCTAGAGAAACGAGAACCATATCGCTTGTCTAAGGTGAGAGATATTGATGAGGGTCTCTAGGAGTTTTTCCCAAAAGAGGTAGAATGCTAATAGGCCGATAAATGGAAGGTTCGGACGCTTTACCAGAGTTCGTAAAAACTGGAAAAACAGCTGATGAATTCCAGTAGGCAGGAAAGCATGAGACAACGAAACATTAATTATACGTTTTAGAGAGAACAGAAAATTAAATATACTCCTTATTCCGAAAATGATTTAAATGTTCCAAAGGAGAAAATGATTTAAATGTTCCAAAGGAGAAAATGATTTAAATGGTCCAAAGGAGAAAATGATTTAAATAGTCCAAAGGTGAAAAATGATATAAATGTTCCAAAGGAGAAACTTATTTAAATTTTCAAAAGGAAAAAAATGATTTAAAGGATCCAATGAAGAAAATGATTTAAATGGTCGAATGGGAACGACAATACAAATAATAATAATAATAATAATAATAATAATAATAATAATAATAATAATAATAATTATCATTATTATTATTATTTGGATTTTAACATTTTTTTCATGAGATATAAGATCTTCGAAATACGTTTTCTTCAACGTAAATCTGCGCACACATATGAGTAGAATGACGTGTGTCAGCTTTAAAAGTCTGAACTGGTGGAACTATTCAGTGGAGATCATCTTAACATTTACATTGAAACAGCAATATAATATAATCGTCATTATCATATACGTGGAGTTGCTGAAAATTTCTCAGACCGAACAAGAAATTACTTCAAAATTTTGATAATTTTTTGTCGGTCAGATTTTGGGAAGTGGCTTAGGCTGATAATTTTTTTCACTATTCAGTATATTTAATGAAACAACCGAAAGTATAAATCAATAGTTGAAACTAATTCCATGATAAAATAATTTAAAGAAATATATTATTAATAACATTGAAATAATCGAAGCTTCATCTTTTTCAATACGTATAACTTAATATTAAAACAAAAATATTTAATTCGATATTATATTTTGTGCATATGTACATGCACACGTGTACATATTTTCAGATATGGCCAGTGTGCAAAGACGCCTGCGTTATGAGCAATAGTTAACAACCTCAATTTAAGTTCCCATTTCTACATGTTTATGATCGTTCTGTAATAAATCTTAAATGCATTTGCAATATATTGCAGCATAATGTTCTAAAACAGATATTCTATTAAGTTTTAAAATTTAATTTCTAAATCCAGTTATGCAATATATTTACCCCTGTAAAAGCAATATATTTGCGCGATTGCTAGAAGCGATGTTCCTCTTTAAATGACAAATTGTGCTTTAACCCCATTCTCGTTTTCTGAATTTAATTCAATTTTCTACGCGCCAAAGTTGCATCCAAGCTGAGACTGCTATCAGTAGTGCTGTTTCGATCGAAGGCATACGAATACAAGGCAATAAATAAATAAAGGAAAAAATATATATACAAACACATATAAACACATACAACGACACACAAACAGACGTTTACCTTAGAAACGCTCTTAAAATATTAAGACAATAGTTCAGGAAAATAAGCTTCGCAATTCCACTAGCTGCTATCGTTGTTTCCAGTATTCATGGAGGTTTCCTTCCTAACTTTTTATTTGAAGTAGTGTGGAAAGTTAACTTGATTATGTTATTATTTTCTCTTCGCATTACGTGCAACCTATTTCAGTTGTTGCTACTGCTGAAAGTCTTCAAGCAATTTGTCTTGTTTTATTTAGTGCAGTTCTTTGTTTATGATTCTGTAGCACCAGTCCACAAGTTTCGCGGAAACATGGTCCTCGCTAAGACGTAAGTTTCATGCACTCGAAGTCCTTTGTAATCATTGATCTGATATATCGGTTGTATACACCTGAGAGTTTGGATATTTCTGAATGAGCTTGGCACCATGCCAGACATCCATATCAAAGTCTTAATCTAATGAAGCTATTTAAGTACATAACACAAGTTTTTAAAGTTAATCTTTTCTTTTGTAGGATTTTGTGGTGTTGGGCGAAACTATCTCTAGTTCAGCCCATTCTAGGTTGAAATTCTTTGTCTCTTATATTATTTTTTATAACTGATCCATACATTGAATTATTTAAAGTGTTTGGTATTTAATAATTCCACATTCACAACGTTTATGAGGGATTCACTGCTTTCTTTTCAATTCCAGTTCTTTTTATATAAAGAGAACTGTTTATATATGTAAGAGTTATATATACCTACATCTATATATCATCTTGCTTTGGAATGGCAGATCTTTCGTCCAATTTCTTGAAATAATTGATAGAGGGTGTTGTTTTTTGTTCAAAATAATTCCTATCCCAAATATAAATACCTGTCACCAGTATAGTCCCCCTCATCGTATGATTAATAAAATTGTATGCATTCCTCTACGCAAGTTATTCTAAATTGAATCTGAATTTATGAACATTAAAACACTGTTTTTGAAGGCTTTATTTTTTCTCTTAGGTACTGTCATCCTTCAAACATGAGCGATCCACAACTTCCTTTCGTTCTCGCTCCTTAGCAATAGTTCAGTTTTCTAATTCTTCCACACAGAATAACCTTGTTTGGGTTGAACACGATTAAAAAAAAAATATATATATATATATATATATATATATAAAGACGTTTTTTGCAATTAGAGTGTTCAATATGAAGAGAGAGACAGAGAGCATTAACATTAAAAAATACACACTTACCTTCACTATTCTGAGTTTCGCGGAGATTGCACTCACCTCTTAGGAGATTTAATTGTAAAATTTTATAATAAAGTTTCCTGAAGATTGGGTGTCATTACCTAGTGTCTGAGAATAAAGACAAGATAAATGAATAAAGTGATTTCCCTCATCTATGGAAGGCAAATGATACCCGCGTGCACAACAATAGGTGGACTCTCTGGATTAGGCAGCTTTAATCCAATGGCAAAAACCAGTCAAGATAATCAGTGATTGAGAGTACCGATTATAAATAGAATAGACTGATAGTAAAACACAGTATGTGTGGGTACATTGTGACCAAATCAGAAAAAAATATTTATTTTGTGTAACGAATATTTGTTTTCTAACATAAGTTCTTGCCTGTCAATGCATATAATTATGGGATAAATATTAACCACAAAGCTCGAATCGTGAAATTTCCAGGTTAAATTTCAACGAATAACAGAGTATTGTAATTGGTCAAATCCAAAATGCATGTCGCGATGCAAAGAGAATTTCATAATTATATCTACAAATATTATACCTGCGGCACTGAAAATTCCTTATAATATATATATATATATATATATATATATATATATATATATATATATATATATATATATATATATATGTGTGTGTGTGTGTGTGTGTGTGTGTGTAAAAGCATGTCTCGTAATTAAAGACACTTTGCTTAGTAAATTTATTAATGTTAGAAATTAACACGCTGCTATATTTTCATATTATTCTGAGTACTTTCGACATTAGCCCAATGTTATCATCAGGATCTTGTTTTTTCTAAGACAAACATTGATTAATGAAACATGTCTTAACGAAAACATGTTGCCAAAATATACGGATTAAATATATATATATATGTATATATATGTATAAGTATATATATATATATATATATATATATATAAGTATATATGTATGTATGTATGTATATATATATGTATATATATATATATATATATATATATATATATGTATGTATATATATATATACACATATATATATATATATATATAAATAAAGAGAAAGGTGTATATATATGTGTGTGTATTTTTCTATGTATATAAAAAGAAATAGGTATGCATATATAAATATATGTCTGTATGAATATTTATATTTATATATATGCATATGAAATATGTATGCATGTGTATATATACATATATATATATATATATATATATATATATATATGTCTCTGTGTGTGTATGGAGAGAGGGAGAGGTGTGTATATATATTTATATATGAAGTGAACTACATATGTGTAGGGAGAGAAAGGTGTCTATATATTTATATATAAAGAGAACTATATATATAAATAGGGAGCGTGAGATGTATATGTATCTATCTATCTATATATATATATATATATATATATATATATATATATTGTTATAACTTAGAAAGTGTTACTGAATGAGAAGATTGAAATGGTAATCTTTATAACATCAACAAAATACAATACCCCCTAGCGCCGTGAAGTAGGTGAACCACTGCTATTGGTGGACTACTTAGACTGCATATTACTCTCACCTACAATTGTATACGACGTATTTATGAGGATTATAAAGTCACGGTATATAACATATTTTTATATAAAGAGAACAATATATATATATATATATATATATATATATATATATATATATATATATGTTTAAAACAAAATGGAAAAAAAAAAAATTTCTGACGCGATGCGTGAAATCTTAGTGTCCACCAAAAATCAACTGATAAAAATGATTTAATAAACTTCTATTCCCATATTAACATTAAAATCCGGAATGATCATTGGTTTCTACTTAAGGGTAATCAGAAATCAAAACTTGAAGAAGGAATTTATTCTATCAACTGCCAGAAAGAATACATTGCAGAAACCTCAAGAAGCTAAAACAAAAGTGACATTTAAAAAAAAAAAAACACAAAGCGTATTCTTTGTTCACTGCAACGAAACTAATCATAACATTGACATAAAAAATGGAAATCTATTTAAAAGAGAAAATAATTTACTAAGCCGAAAATGTCTAGAAAGTGCTTTAATCGCTAGTTCAGCCACAATAAGTTTACGTTCAGGTTCTTACAATGTTTCACCATTCTTTGCAGAATTTCTGTTATCACGATGTGGGATATTTAAAAACAACGACGAAGCAAAGAAATAGAATACAGATGAATTTGTCAAGATTGCAAAAAATTTTTTCAAAAACATTTGAATCTACAAGCGTCTCTCGTTCGTGCGCATGTGTAGTCACAACAACCTCAACAAAGCCAGTCCGATGAAGTCCTAACGGATGTTTCATCTATATATATATATATATATATATATATATATATATATATATATATATATATATATATATATAGTGTGTGTGTGTGTATATATGCATAGATAAAGAGAACTGTGTGTATATATATATATATCTATATATATATATATATATATATTTGCATATATTATGCTGGTGCAAAAATAATATCGTTTTCTCACATAGTAACATATGTTAGAAAAACATTATTTTTCCACCACCCTAATATAAAGAGAACTGTATATATATATGTTGAGAGAGAGAGAGAGAGAGAGATCGAGCTATATATATATATATATATATATATATATATATATATATATATATATGCATATATAAATAGAACTGTATATATATATATATATATATATATATATATATATATATATATGAATATATAAAGAGAACGGTATGTATGTATATATATATATGCATATATAAAGAGAACTGTATATATATATATATATATATACATATATAAAGAGAACAGTATATATATATATATGCATATATTAAGAGAACTGTATATATATATATATGCATATATAAAGAGAACTGTATATATATATATATATATATATATATATATATATATATATATATATATATATATATGCATATATAAAGAGAACTGTATATATATGTAAGAGTTATATATACCTACATCTATATATATATGTATATATGAGATAAAAGTAAAGTAAAAAATATAGCAAAAATAAATTCGAAGAAAGATGGCTACAAATATCACAATTAAATGACAGTTAAGGAAAAGGAATAGTCGCCTCACATAAATAACAAAACAAAAAAAATTGAAAGCGAACAAAATCACGCTTTTTTTCAGCAAGCTTTTTTCACGGTACCGATTGCAAGACAATCATTTGTTGTCGTGGTTCATCTTACCCATTAAAAGTGAGGAATTGTTAAGAAGGTGATTCAAAGAGATAATCGACCTACAAACAAAAAGGCTGTAATGAGGTTAATTAGCAGCAATTGTGCAGCAAACAATGAACAACTTAAGTAAAATAGCAGGAAGGAAGTATATCTTGAGTATAGGTTTATAGAATCCAAAGATTTTAGTTTCTACGCTCTTCTTGTTGCTTTTACTGACTCTGCTTTTTTTCTTTTATCTCGAATTAGATTCTTATTTCCTGTTGATTGTCAACATAGTGTTCCCATCCACACCTGGGAATCGTTCGTGGCAAATAAGATAACAAGTAAGCAAAATCACAAGTCTATACGTACATACACACACACACACACATATATATATATATATACACACACACATGTATATATATATATATATATATATATATATATATAAACATATATATACACATATCTGCACTCACAACACGCAGACATACATATATATATATATATATATATATATATACACACACAAACACACACACACATATATATATATATATAAACATATATATATACACATATCTGCACACACACACGCGCACACACACACACACACACACATAGAGAGAGAGAGAGAGAGAAAGAGACATAGATAAATTGATATAGTAGTGTCTGTCAACTGGTATACGAGGATGCCAGTCTACTGTGGTAGCTAGCTAATCCCCGTTGCAGATGTCTGCTCAAGCACATTTGTGTTTGTCAAACACCCACAGAGCACACCTCTGGTTTATACTGCATCTATGCTGAGCAGACCATAGTTACAGAGCGCGTTATTTCGCGTGATCAACAGCATGAACAAAGCCATTACGCTCAAGCCATCGGTCATGATGACATGTGACTTCGTCCTATGAATCAAAAGAATCAAAACGTATTAGATAAAATAAAATTCTTCACAGGTGCACGGCATTTTAGTATGCGTATAATATTTTTAATAATACTAGAAAAACCCGTGAAAACTTCATGGTTTTCCTATTAGAATTTTCTGAGGAATCTTAATTCTTAAGTTAATTATTGTGTAAGCTCATGGCGAGTTCTATGACAATAAAATATCCGTACAGATTCCCGTCTGATCATTAAATATTTAAACTTAAAAACTTAACAAAATGTAACAATATTATGAATATTAATGCTGATTGCTATTTTAAGAAGTGTGTCCAAATGAGAAACTGAAATTGGCAACTTTTCCCATATCTCTGGAATCGTTAAAGCTTCTATCTTCCCTTCTTTCTTTCATTCTTTCTTTCATTTGTATATATTTTGTTTTTTTTTTATTTACGCAATTAAAACGCCATCCTTATTTAAGAGATATTGGCAGAAAACGTTAAACACTTCTTTCTTTCTTTCTTTCTTTCTTTCTTTCCAAATCCACGTCTTACGAACATTTCTATTGATAATAATATAAAATAATTCAGTAGACGATGTTATTTTATTTATGTTAACTGGATTTTTGTCGATTGCCTTTCTCGGCTTCTGTCATTCGATGCTGTGCGTTTCAACAATATAGCTTTTATTGCAGTCACCACGCCTCAAGGATCAAAGTGTAGTATCTGCCCTGGAGCGGATAAATTACATTCTATCACTCACTTGTGTCTCTGTCTGCGGACAGAGTGCAACTGAAAATATTATTGAGAATATTAGGTGCTCGCTCTCAGGAAAGAGTTGCCCGCGGTTGCACCTTCCTCATTGCACTAAAGATGGGGAATCTGTAGTAATAAGGTTACGGGGGATGGACTTATTTTTTCAACCTATTCAGGGTGCGCGCGATCGAGCTCCTCTCTTTAAACTGACCTTGTGTCACATCCTGCCGGCGTGAGGCGGCAAGAAATACAATCACTTCTCGGCTTTTTAGTTGAGATCAAAGTGTAGTATCTATTCTTATCAGCTTAATGTGATTCGCTCTCTCCACTTCCTATTTTTCCTTCTTTCTTTCTTTCTTTCTTTCTTTCTTTCTTTCTTTCTTTCTTTCTTTCGTTCATCTTCTCACTGAAACCAAGTAGAATCTTTTCCCTGCTTTTCTAGCGATCAAAACGGAATAGTCCATTATTTATGAGGTATTGGCTGGGCATGACGCTCGTACGAAATAACAAATAGAAGGAAAAGTAAAATTATAACAGTATGCCCATCTTCTGGCGGTGTGGAGCTCTCTGAAATCGTTCGTTATATGACATCACTTATACAAGACATCTATTTTTGAAATGTAGTCATCCTTAAAATTCCAGGAAAAGCTAATAAAACTTTTTTGTGACACTGATGATATCTTTAGTAATGACCAGAGGTAGGCGAAAATACCCAAACACAAATAGAATTTTGTTCCACACTAAAAGTTATTTCCCACAAACGAAACGTAGCTAGCCTTTCATTGCTCTATTCTTATCTTGATGGCAAATGTTCACAACAGTTACATTCCTTAACTCCACCAGTTCAGACCAGCCATTCCACGTACACAGGATCAATTCATCTTCACCCTATTCATATTTCATTGGTAAAGAGGAAGTTCTACTCAGACTGATTCTTCTCCAGAACTGCTGCTTTGTAGAATAGAGTCTGGAAAAAATGCATCCTTGATCACTACGATATTCACTTCTTCAATTCTCAGGTTTAAACCTTATATATCCTAAATATCCTCGTAACTTGCACGTCTTCTTCCATTTACATATTTACAATGAATTAATTCAATACTTCTCTATTTTCAGTGGCTCTTGGGCCTTGTATTAAGTAAAAATATCATAAAAGAAACGAAATGTAGAGAGTTTCGTCGCATAACTTTATATACAACTCTCATAATTTTTTTGTAGGTGGGTACATCATGAAAAGAGAGAAAAAATAGTTAATATAAAAGGTAAGGGAAGGTAAAGAAATAGGAAAGTTAAATTTAAAACAGAACTACAATAAAATGTCAAATAAAATTAACAGAAGAAGGGGTTCAAATGCTGTCTATTTTAACAGCATCACCATTCACACAATCATCAACATTATAATACTAAAGATAATAAAAAAAAAATATATAATATACTTCTAATAAAATATATATTAATATAAACCTAAAAGTAAAAGATAAAAACATACACATATATATATATATATATATATATATATATATATATACATATATATATATATGTATATATATGTGAAAAGTGTGTGTATATAAATATAAATACATATATATATATATATATAATTATTTATATACTATATGCGTAGTACTTATTAGAAAGCGCTCAATATCAGAGATAGAGCTAACCTATTTGGTTGGATTGATGTGAGTTTGTGACTCTGGGTTTCACGCTTTAGCGATCGTCAGACTTGAAGGAAAGACTTGTCTGACGATCGCAAAAACGTGAAACCCGGGTTCACAAACTCACATCAATCCAACCAAATATGTTAGCTCTATCTCTGATATTGAGCCCTTTCTAATAAGTACTGCGCATATAATATATAAATAATTATATATACAACTCTGACGATCGCAAAAGCGGGAAACCCAGGGTCACAAACTCACATCAATCCACCCAAATATATGTATATATATGTATATATAAATGTATATAAATGTATTTATACATATATGTATATATAAATACATATATACGAACACACACATATATATGCGTATATATATATATATATATATATATATATATATATATATATATATATATAAACAGCGCATAAACGTACACAAACACGCATATACATATATATAAAGATATAATAATATAAATAGTAATAATAATATAATATATATGGCTCTTTAGGTTCATATATATATGCACACGCACGCATACATATATTTCTACACATACACACATATATATATATATATATATATATATATATATATATATATAAACTTTCCTCGGTCAATTTATTTTGCTATTGTTTTATCTTGTATTTTTTTATTCTACTTAAAAAAAAAATGACTTTGTATATTTTATTTGTCTGTCCGGGATATCTTGATTCCATTTCATAAAATGTCGTCGGTCTGCTGAGATGAATATGCATAAATCCATCGAAATAAATTTATTACTGACTATGGATTTTTTCCTAATTATTCTTTATATATATATATATATATATATATATATATATATATATATATATATATATATATATAATACAAACCACTAACTTACGCGGACATCCTTAGGGTGCTGTACAAACATACATAAATCAAAAGACAGCAGTTCTTCTACAGAACGCATAGCCACATTAGACATCCCAGGTCACCCAGATTAGCCCCTAGTAGACAATCAGCAGCGAACACACTCAACCTTCAAAGAAATGGAATAAGTCCCCAACCAGAATACCTGGATGGGGGTATAGCATCCCTAATAAGAGATATGATGCAAGCTTTCGAGGTTTTACGAAAGAACTTCGCCATGCTTGCAAATTCAAACTTGACCCATACGGGCGAGTTATAAATTTGAGTAACAATAAATTTTCACTCAATACATTCAGGGTATTAAATAAAGGACTAAGCTTTTGCCCTAGTCCCCCAAGGTTTGATAAAGACACCTTGGCAAAGGACCTGAAATCCTTCTTCAGAAGAATACGGTTAAAAGCCCATTATGGGGACAGTTATCACACACCTTCCATACTTGATACATTAAAAGAGAAAGATACTACCTACACCCCACACAGACATTACTATACAGACATTTGAAATAGCCGTAGCAAATGACATAAAGACAACAATAGCACGTAAGTTGCCACGTAACAATATTACTGACGGGGGACGTATAGCCCTCGACACGCTGACACATAGAGATGACATAATCATAACACAGGCTGACAAAGGGGGTGCGGCAGTGATCTGGGGAATCGAAGAATACATTAAAGAGGCCAACAAACAGCTAGCCGACAAAGAAACCTATAAAAGCTTACCTACAGATCCCCTTCCCGAATACCAAAAAGAATCAACTAGCTCACTAAACATATTGCTTCGCAACAATCTAATCGACAAGGAAACATGCACAACACTTACACCCACAAACATTACACCTGCTCGCTTCTATCTCCTTCCTAAAATACACAAAAGCAACAACCCAGGAAGGCCGGTCATTTCATCATTCAACTGCCACACGACCAAAATTTCCAAATACGTAAACCATTACATACAACCCCTAGCTAAGGAAGTAAAATCCTACATCAGAGACACAACAGATCTACTAAACAAAACTAATCACATACTAGCAGTTCCAGAGAATGCTATTCTAGTGACTATGGGCGTAAGGTCACTCTATTGAAACATTAAACACATCGAAGGGCTAACCGCCCTTCAGGAAGCACTTACTAAAATAAGAAAACAAGACCCCCCCACAGAAGTTATCATAAAACTCATGGAGCACATTCTTACATTGAATACTTTTAACTTCAATGAAGCACACTACCTTCAAGTAAGAGGTTGTACCATGGACACCATTGCAGCTCCATCATATGCTACAATATTCATGGGAAAATTTGAGGAGACTCATATCTATACCCTCATCGGTAACGACTGTGTATTCTATGCAAGATATATTGATGATATATTCTTTATATACATGGGCAGTGACGGCAAACTTATCCAATTCCTCCTGACCCTAAACACAGTGCACGACTCAATTAAGTTTATGAAAAATTCACAATATCGGTAACATCTTTAGACACCCGCATTTACAGAGATGAAAACAGGAAACTACAAACGACACTACACACTAAAATCACCGGCACCCACAACTATCTACACTTTAAGTCTTCCGACCCTAAACACCTCAAAGAGAACCTTCCCTCACAAGCACTTAGACTCAGAAGGATATGTTCCAACAATGAAGAATTAAATAAACACATTGAAAACCTGGAGCATCAATTCACAACACGTGGCTATAAACAGCACCTAATCAGGGAACAAATAAATAAAGCAATTTCCACACCTAGAGAAGACACCCTAATGTACAAGATTTAAAATAAATCTAGCCGCATTCATCTAGTAACCACTTTCAACCTCACTCTGCCTCCACTATCCCAAATAATCAAAAGTCACTGGGAAATACTACATCTCAAACCAGACCTAAAAAAAATTGTTTGAGGAACCTGGCCTTCTAGCATATCATAGATATAAGAACCTAAAAGAAATCATAGGTAGTAACCACATTTCAGGGGACAAGGTAATCCGTAATAAACTAACAACAAAAACAACAGGATTTTCCCAACCATGTAACAACAAAAGAAGTTTATGCTGCAAGCACATTAGACACACGAATTCATTCACTAGCTCAGTCACTAAATCTTCATTCAAAATCTACCACGATCCTAACTATAGAAGTCATAACATAATTTACCTCCTAGAAAGCACACTTTGCAATCGAATTAACTCGAATCCCCATGAAAAATTATTACCTGTAGAACATTTCCGCCTAGAAAAACATGATTTCAAAACCCATGCCAAATTCACTATAATTGAGAGAATAGAAAAGTTCAGAGCAGCTAACATTAGAAAGATTTTAGAGTTCCATGAAAATAAGTGGATACAACGTTTAAAACACACTATCCACCCGGGCTAAACCATAAATTTAACAATATAGATATTATTAGTATATAACCCTACAAATCAAAATCTACCCACATTTCTCACCCACACAAGACAGACATGCTTATGGAGGTGTTGAGGCCTCACACTTATACACACACCCACACGAATATACACACTTACACACATCATACTCACTCACTCCCTAATGAGCCAAATGATAACACCCACCCACAGCAATATACGCACGCTTACACATATACTTACTCACTCCCTAAGAACCAAATAACACACACACTTAACAGAGACACATCCCCTCTCCAGGACCAATAAAACTGTCAAACTGACCAAAGGAATTCAGAGCAGCATGGATCCATCCAGTTCTTATCTCAAATAACAACTTAGAGACTGTTTGACCAGCACAAGGAATGTCAAAAAATTCATGTTAAAATAATAAAAAAATAAAAAAAAACAAATGAAAACTACAGACAAAAGTTCATTTTCTCCATCAAGACATTCATTTCTGTAGTTTACTGCTACCAGCAAGGAGAAATTATTTTTCTCCTGATGATGGCCATGTTGAAACTAAATGAAATAATAATAATAATAAAGAAAGAATATTAATCTACAACCCATTGTGTCTGAAGATTTTATTCTTTTAATATTTTTTATTGTTCAATATATATATATATATATATATATATATATATATATATATATATATATATAAAAGAAAGAGGTTGCAGTGGTTCCAACGAGAGAAAAGTATGTATAGAGAAGAGAGGTGCCGCAAACGTTTTTGGTTGTAATGTGTATTTATTTTGAAAAAAAATTTATGCTTTGTTTCCATAATTTACTACACGTGGTTCTGCTCTCGCGACCGTCTTCAGGTAAAAGCGGACATTTCTACATATTAAAAATAATTATTTTTTTCCTTAAGTTTTTCAATGTTAAATATTCTCGATATGAGACATTTTCTGTTTTTGTGTTAGTAATCCGAATTTCTTATATATATATATATATATATATATATATATATATATATATATATATATATATAGGCACACACACATATATATGTACACACATACAGAGAGAGTGAGAGAGAAAGAGTAAGAGAGAAAACAGAGAGAGAGAGAGAGAGAGAGAAAGAAAGAAAGTATTGTTAAGGCATACAGCTGTAAAAGAAATCATCGCGTTTTGAATTTTGCTTTTAGATTTCCTTTTGATTCTTTCAAAATATTAAATGTCTGGTATTTTCGGAATATTGTCTTGCGCCCTTTACTCGCCGAGTCGTGGTATATCGTATCTATGTCATGTGATTTAGCTTTCAAGGCTTGCCCTTAAAAGGTGCTGAACCCCGATTACTGGTTCTCACTCTAATTTGTTTGCTCATCATCCCTCCTCTCATAAAAGGTGTTAATATTGTTAGCGCGTTGTGGATAAAAAGATAACGTGACATCTGAATGAATCGACGCCCCGAAAAACAGCGGTTTCATTTTACGCTGGGGAAATTTATCAAGCAAATGACAAATTTCGGAGCGGTCACGTGGATTACGACAGCCAGTCTTGCAAGGTTGACACCCTGTGCTTTTCTTTTTTTTTTATTTATAGTTTGGTCAGACTGCAAGTTTTGGTATGGTCTGGTAAGGACATAATAAAAGTGGAGGTTTTATATAAAGGGTAAGAGGAAGGTAAGTATGTACAAAGGAAGTAAATAAAAAAAAAAGTTTATTAAAGGCACTAGAGAGTGACAAAGGGAATACATTAAAACGATAGTTAGAGAGAAATGTAAAGTAAAAGAAAATTAAGGTTAATTGCAGAAAATCAAACCTTAGCAAAAGAAAAAGAGGATGGCAAGAAAGAAAAGGTCAACGAAAGAGAAAAATAAGAGAAATAAAAAAGATAAAAGTATAAAAAGAAAGATAAACAAACGAAAGGGAAAAGGCAAAAGAAAAGACAGGAAAACAGAAAGAAAGATGAAAAAGACAGAATGGAAAAAAGAAAGAATGAGAAAAAGAAAGAAAGAAAGGTGAAAGAAAGGAAGCAAGCAAGAAGAAGGCTTGAAAGAAATACAGCATGAAATAAAAACAACATGAAAGAAAGAAAGGGTGAAAGAAAGAGAAATTGTAGGAAAAGAAAGAGAAATTGTAGGAAAAGAAAGAGAAAAAGAGAACGAAAGAAAAACAAAAGACGAAGAAATAAAAGAAAGAAAGAACGGAAGGAAGGATGCAAGAATATAGGAATAAAAAGTAAGAAACAAATAGCCACAATACATATAAGAACACTATTGAACGTGAATATGATAAACCCTGTCTATGAGATTGTGTTTTCTCTACACTACGTGATGTATATAAGCTTCATGGAAACTTATATATTTTAAAACTTAATATACTTTAGTTTTGAGACGGATTTTGAATTGTCCAGGTTATTAAACTCTGTTTTAAATGAAGAACACACTTACCAAGAATTACAAGTTGCAAAGTACCAGAATTCATGTTGTAACCGTCGATTTGTTATTTGAATTTTGCGAAAGACATTTAACATATAAATTCCGTTACAAGATTTCTTCACCATAATAATGCACACTAAAGCAGTCATTTTCTCTCAATAAACGCCTATCAAATAATCTTTTGTCATTATTGTTTAACCAATACAATGCTCAAAAGCCACTCAAGGTAGAAGCTTACTAAATGAGGTTCTTGTAACAGTGTAAAAGGAATGAGCGAGATGTGCAAATTATCAGGATTATGTAGGATAGATAACGTTTGATATAAAGAAGTTGAGATTGTAGTGAACAGGACAGCATATAACCGCGAGTCTGCCCTACAATACAACAGTTCAGAAGAAAAAGCTGCTTGAGCGCAACTTCCCCATTCCTAGACGTATTTACTGGCTCATAAGAAAGAGTTAAGATTAGACATTTTCTTTCTTAGGCTGTCCACCAAGTCTTGTAATCATATTCCGGATTCGTCATCCAATCGCATATATAAGGAATAATTACACTCAGGTCGTAAATGAGGGAAAATAATGACATGGAAAGATATGTAAAAGCGGAAAAAACTTGCTATTCTGAAATGATACTTGCAATAACTCTACCGACACTAGGAATCGAACCGGAACCGTTCCGATACGACGCAAGCATCGTACCATTGGGCCAACGAGGAGAAAACTAAATTACTCAGCATATATAGTATAACTCATCCTTCTTAGTGTCGATACTATGCAATCATGTCGAACACACTGGACTGGCCCCTAGAATAACGACTTCCTTCACCGGGCCGCCCCTTCCAGAGCATTACAAAAACTAGATCCAGCATAAGTTTATGTTACTTATTAGTAATTCTGGGGATTTGTATACCTTTCCTAATGATTCAACGAAGCATAATACCATTGGGCCAATGGGCGACGGTGCCAAAGAATAAACTAAGTTCCAAGACACAATGTAGCATAGACCGGTAAATGTAATTAATACAGTTTAATTAAGAAAAGAGAATTTACTTAAATAAATTGTATCTATTAAAATAACGCATAAACAGAAACTATATTAAATTATTGTTGAACTTTGTCCATTTCATTGTATACGTCATTGTTTACGTCAATATGCGTTTCGAGCAGATATGATCGATCGAGAAATGTCGCCGGAGATTGTGCGTTTAAAAACATTAATTTGAATTCTGCTTACCAGACGCTTCTCTATAGTTAAGTGGTATAGCACGTCAGATCAAATGACGTTTCAAGTAGGAAACAAGGTCGAATCTTGTTGGAAAATGCATATTTTCTACGAAATTTCTCGAAAATTCAGGCCGGTAAATATAATTAGTAGTGTTCAATTAAAAGACAGAGAATTTATAAAATAAATTACATCTATTAAAATATATATATGTTTTAAAGACATTTTTTATGTTTATAGATTCTTTTTATAAATACAAATATTTAAATAAATGCTCTTTTTATAATAAACAGTATTAAGCAACATTTACCAATGAATGTCAGATAAATTTTCATAGAAAATATTCGTCATCCGACAGGAATCGAACCTGTATTCTACAGGGAAACGCCATATAGCCAGACGTGTCTTAACCGATTGAACCACAGAGGATAGCTCGATCAGAAATTCGATTTTATTGCTTTTAAACATAATATATATATATATATATATATATATATATATATATATATATATATATATATATATATATATATATATATATATATATATATATATATATATATATATATTCTGTAACAGTTAAATTTCTAATTAAAAGTTAAATTTCTAATTCCGACATGAACTCAGTCTATACGCCGGGTTTGAATAAGACTGACGTAGTTTTCATCGGTTGAAATAGATGTATCCCCCCCATATGAGGTAATTTTGGATTCTTTTGTGTAATACTATTTATTGGCTCTGTTATAATAAGTACATTGAGCGCTTTTGGCGGATCAGTTTTAATATTTTATATTACTAGGATTCAGTTGGATATATACAAATGTATTTATTACCTGTACTATATATATATATATATATATATATATATATATATATATATATATATATGTGTGTGTGTGTGTGGGTGTGTGTGTGTGAAACCTAACATGTTCAACAGGTACACGTGAAACAAATATCGAGAAAAGGCGATGGTTTCGCTGTAATACTTGCAACAAACAGCAAGAATCTATTCTCATATAATCTTTGTATTAGATTGGTGCAAAAATAGTGTCGTTTTCTCACATATGTTACTACGTGAGAAAACGACATTATTTTTGCACTAACCTAATAAAAGCCCTTGTCTTTCAATTTCTCGTTTGGATTGATTTCTCGTTTGGTATCTCAGGTAAACAATTACGCGTGTCCGGATTGCAGTAAAACGACCAAAGGCTCAGTCTAAAACTTCACAGGCTGCCGACACCAACGCAAATTTTTTCTACAAATAACAACAATTTAGAAGGTAATTATACCTGTTCCATCTGTCGACATATAAGTAAATATATATTATAACTTAAAAGTAATCACCGTAGACATGCTTGGTAGGCGCCAGTTGAAAAATGATTCAATTTATCTCATACAACATTCTCAGGCTTTAAAAGAGTCTTGTAAAATAACGCATTGACAACCGTCTTGTATATATTTCTCAGTCACTTCTCCCAGCCCGTGAACTTTCATTTCAGAACAGGGAAAGTTTATTAGACATGCAAACCTATCGCCTGAATCTTTCCAGTCGGAGCGGCCTTTACGTCTGACGTCCGCAGGTATGAATTTTCCTACTAAAATTAGTTATTGTCCTTTTCTCTGGAGTGAGGAACAAATGATTTTCTGTAGGTACCTCCAAAAATTTCGGTATACCTAAGCTTTAAATATATTTTTCATCAAGGAAAAATCCTTTTCGAAGCTTTCCAACCGCTTCAATTGAAAGCTAAAGGATTAAATTTTCTAATTCCAGAAAAAAATACTGTGGAGTATTTCAAATTGAAATTTGAATGATTTTTAGTCGATGCTTCCGAAAAACCAATCGAAACGGCCATTTTAAAGTTTTTTAGTGAAATGTAAACGAACTTATTTTTCAGTTTTAAAAATCCCGCTAAAATAAGATAAAAATCCCGCTAAAATAAGATATACATTTCTTTCTTAACATTAGCAAATTTAAAGTTAAATTAATCTGTTCTGAAACAAAAATCACTTACTAATAGCATAAAATTTTCAAGACAAACATTTTTTGACATAGGGGTCTTGTTATTTTCACGTCTCCATCGATAATTTGATGTCTGAATGTGTTGACAGATTTAGTACGGTGCATCAAAAGTGACAACGGTTTTTTTTTGTTTCGTATAATACTTTAAAATACTATAAAAAATTCTTACATTATTGAGTTACCTCTATCTCTTTCATTATTTAATAGCTAAGATAATGATAACTAATTTTATTAATATTACATTATGTTATTACATTTTTAATTTAATAACTGAGATAATGAATAATACAATTTTTATTATATTAATAATTAAAATATCTCACTGAGTTATTAATTGTTTAAATTGATAAATGATAAATTTAATTTTTAATTTAATAACTGAGAATGAGATATAACCATCACATGTTAAGGGGCTTCCCCCAAGTTTTGAAACACGTGACCTTTTAACCATAAAGTCACTTATGAGATATCATACTAAAAAAATATATGACATTTTGACGCACAAGAAAAAATATTTTTAATTATCGTAAAAATTTTTGGTATCATTATTCGTATTAAGCTTTTAATTTTCGCTTAGTAAATATAGTTTTCACTTAAAAACTTAATAACCGACCCCGCACTCTTCGAGAAGGAATATTAAAACATTTTTTTTAAATTAAAGAAAAATGAAAAAAAAAGATGAAAAAAAATTCAAATAAGAAAAATGCAAACAATTCTTGTAAAAATTCTTTGTTCATCGAAAAAAATTTTTTCCTCAGATAATAATGTCCTTAATGTATATTATTTATAAAAGCAAATAAAAGCCCATCTAATTAGATAATTAGATAGTTTTATTGCCGTTTTTATTTTACGATTTGGAGCAGATTTTGAAAAAGTTGGCAGTAGTTGTGAAAAAAATTGATTATTTAATTACTCCAAGGAGGCCTTCTTATAAGTAATATAAAACAATTTGCGATCTCTCTGAAGTTCTAGAAATTTCATAAAATTAATTTTTTTCAGTGGGTGGGGGGGGGGTAAAAATGTAAAAAAGATTTTTATTAAGATTTTCTAAAAATAAAAATTTCAAAAATAAATTCATTCATTTTTTAATAAGTCCTGAAAGTTTCATTTAAATTAGAAAATTATTTGATTTTTGCAAAAATTTCCAAATTAATGGGTTTTCCCCCAAAACTGTTACACTAAAAAAGCGATGACCACAAATCTTACCAAGTTAACAAAAAAACAAAAAACAAAAAAAAAAAACAGATTTTTTACCCAAATTTAGAATGTGTTACAAAGAAGGAAAAAAAATATTTAAAGAATACTTTGTTCTCTCCTCTTAATAATTACATAAATATTTTCATGATGAAACTTTGTTTTTATTAATTTCGGAGCTTTTATCATTATGCCATACTGATTTTTTAGCGAATTATTGGAGGTACCTAATTTTCTGGGTTGATTTCGAAGGCTACATACTGGCGGCGGGCCTTTTGAGATGAAAGAAAAAATACCATTTTTAATTATAGTTAATAACTCTGATCAAACAGAAGGGACACAGTTTACGACAATTAACTATAGTCCATGTACGAGATTTACGAGCTTTTTTCGGAAACCTAAGATCATATATATATATATATATATATATTATAATTTTTTCAAATATATAATAATATACGCACACACACACACACACACACACACACATATATATATATATATATAATTATAAAAACAATTATAGTATTATCATCTACTGTTGTATCGAGCATCGTTTTTTAAAAGTAAAAATAAATGAAGAACTCTGAATTATAAATCTCATTGTTCTTTTATGCTATTTTAATAGCATAAATGTTCTTTTATGCTATTTTAATAGCATAAATAGCATATATATATATATATATATATATATATATATATATATATATATATATATATGTCTGGAGAAACCTAGAAGTTGGAAAGAGTCTGGGAAACATCTACACCTCTTGTCCTCCCGTAAAAAACGCATTTTCTGGGAGTCCATAATCAAACGACTTTTCTAGGATTCCGTGTAGAATTAAGTTCGATTCATAGAATATACTGTTCTAGTAATATTCCAACAGCGTCAGATGATACAAACGAAAATATTAACGTAAGAGTCACGATGTCTAAGATCAATGATCAAAAAGCGAATGAAGCCTGTAATCATAGAATATCTTCATCAGCTGTCACAGATTGACGCTACAGGATCAAAAACAAAGAACATGATCAAATAGGAAAAACCCCGTCACATGAAGACTTCCAACATTATCTTCTGAAGAAAACTAGAAGATAAAATAATGACATAATCAGGATTCTAACGTTCCTCACTACAGTAAACAAAAGGCTAGAAAGGAAATTTCCATCAATGCTAGAAAGAGCAATAAAAGTTAATGACGTGAGAAACCCTTTTTCCTGAAAAATTGTTTTAAAAAAAAAGATTTTATAAATTTCAACCGACAATAACGGTAACTGTCCGGTCAATGAATGCCGGATGTTTCCTTGTAAGGAAATGGTTAATCTCACCTTTACGATTGCTATTTACCCATAGCCCTGTTAGAAGAAGAGGATTCATTCCTTTTCCCAATGGTATCAGCACATAAGTGAATGTAAAGGATTCGAATGGAATTCGAACTCGGTTCTCCGATTCCTCAGTCCAAGCCGCTATCCATTACTCCTCCTCTCGTCAGGAGGCACGGTGCAGTAAATGGATAAACAGCAGGACTGACCGAGTTCTTTAGCCTTGGATGGCAACTGGTCTAACGCAGAAAGAAATGGCAACCTACTGCAGGAAAAATCTGCCTCCTCAGTCATGTATCGAAAGATACATGATCGCCTAAGCGTATATTACGCATAGCACATAAATGACTGATTACTGTGTGTGCTCTTCAAATTAAAAAAAAATGATACGTCACGCGCGTGCACACACATAAACACCCACACACACGCGCGCATATTTTTTAAAGTGTTGTTCCCTCTCTTTTTTAATCCCATTTTTTCCTTTTCTTCTCCTCTTCTGATCTGATATCTGATCCCTATTAATATTTCCCGCTTAATTTTTAAACTCTTTATTATGGAGACTTGATTAGCGAAATTATTTTTCGCTGTTTTCTCACGGAATACGACCAACATACAAGTTACCAATTAACCGGGCAAACGAAGAAAAATTGGATCTCTCTCATTCTCTTTCTCTCTCTTTTTCTACCCCCATCAGTTCTACTTCGGTTTTCATTAATTGCATTTCAGCCTGACGCGATTGTTCCCTGAACACATATTGACTCTGCCATATCTGTCACTTTGTGGCCTGATATTGTTTCCGCTGAATTCCCAGCGCGAAAGCCAGCAGCTGCTTGGATGTAGAAAGTGAGTAAAATAAATACTTAACGCTTTTTTACGAAAAGACCAATCAAAGTTCATCCGTGTTTTGCTTTATTTTTAATGTTGTATGTTCAAACACTGCAGCAAATGAGGACAAATTGTGTCGGCTAATTAAGGAAGACACCTTATACTTGATAAATATAAATGTCCACTTAGCGACGTATTTAACAAACTGGCTAAAAGATGGCTGAGAAAATAATTTTACAAATCCATTTGCTTGTATTTACCTTTGTGCGTGCATATGACCGTGCGTATGTTCCTTTGTCTGTGCCTGTGTGTGGGTCCGGATCTCTGTTTAACCGTGTCTGTGTGGATGTGAGCAACTTAACATATAAAACGAAGGTGTGAATAAGTATTTGTTTATTGCAAATCTGTCTTTAGAGTTGCATCTTTTATTCTAGAAATAACCGCCACCCTGATAAAAATAAAAAGGATCAACTAAGCTGGTAATGTCTTCATCGTTCAAACATAGGACTAGACTAGAGATCTAAAACTTAATATCTTATCACAACTAGCTGGTTAGTAAAACTATTTATTTTTTTTCCCCATGAGAATCTCTATAGAACACCACGAAAAAAAAAATACCCATTTAACTATTTGGAAAAAAATATTTAAAATACTGAATATTGTTTGATAAATCTTCGCCAAATCACTTTTCAGTTACATAAAATCGATATAAAAACTCTAAAACATATTTTACATATAAAAATATTTAAATACAAAACAAGGTTTTTAAAATATTCAAATACACAACAACTGTTCAATAACTAACCAAAACCTCTTAAAAATGAAAAAAATAAAATATCATAATTATCAATATTATAAGAAAGAACATTACATTAAAGGAAGACTTTATATCTTAAAAAAAAATTCAGTATGATATCCGAATTTGTTTTATATTATTTTGCCAGCTTTCAATATTGTCTCGTGGAAAATTTGAAAATATATACATTGTTCTTGTCCAAAGTATTATCGTTCATTACCAACCTTCGTGTGATTATTCTATTCGGTAACCTTCCCTAGGTTACAACAAAAAGTGAGAAACCACGTCACGTCGGTGTGAAAGTGACTGGAGTTGAAGTGCCAAGTCAGGATCGGTTACCTTACAGATCTTTCTTTGGGTTTTGTCAAGAACCTCGAGATAAATAGCAGGAGCACAAGACAAGATATGGCAGCAGTCGTCAATGCACGGACGAATAGTAGATTTGTAAATGTGCAAGAACGACTCTGACGAGAAAAACAGTTCTGTTACGTGTGGAATTTTCCCTATTGTATCGTTAAACCGTGCTTAACAACTTAAATAAAATATTTCAATATCAATTATAAATATGAATGCTGGCCATTATTTAAATTAGTAAGAGGGTACAAAAGATTCAAAATTGAAAAGGCTATACACTTCACTGAATCAATCGAATTTTTCTTTTAAACCAAACAACACTTTGATATATCTTTTCTTCTGTTTTGTGAACAGGAAACAAAGGCTAGCTATTAGAGGTATATCCTCGCAAACAAACAGGAATGGCTCATTGTTTATCTGAGGCAATAGCAGACTGTAACGTACGTGCTAATTAGGAAATAAAGAAACAAGCCGAATTATTATATTAGCCGGACTATAGGTTATGGCAAGTTAATGGAATATTTTATTAACAGAATATTTTCATACTTCGGATTTCCTCATTTTCTAAAATTAAGCCCAAGCACCAGGCCTTGCCTCCCCCTCGGGATTGGGCTGATATTATTGCTCAGTGCCTGATGCATCGCCAAAAGAGGATGTGCCAAGGGTGGGGAGAGGATTTTCCCCCGGTACTACCGATAAACCCACTTTAAACTGACCTTGTGTCACATTTGATTGCGTGGTGAGCGCACTGGTAAATACGTATATGACCTCAAGGCCAAATTTCTTTGCCTCGACGTGATATGAAACATGAAAATCCTTGTTACATCTGAACAAAACAATCACATAGCAATTGTCTGATGCTTAAATTCTTTATGCGAACGACAAAGAATACTAAATCGCCTTGGAAAATGGAAAGCAAATTTCTTGCCATATTTCATGAAATAAAAATAGACTTTAAATCTATTTCTAAGAGGAGACAATGCTATTTGTTAAAGCATTCGTTTACAATCGTTATGGCAGTTAAATTGTTAGGTAAATTGTAATAAAAACGAAAAGAAAAGTTTAAAAAATGCTTAAATCAATTGTTCATGAAAATAGCCTAGAAAAAACCGAAAGAGGCAGATTAAATTTTGCAGAAGAAAAATACAAATTTTGTTACTGTGTAGTCAAAAAATAGTTAAGTCTTCAATAAAATAAAAATTTTCCATTAGCAGTTTTTATTATATAAAAAGAATAGGAAAGACAAAGAAATGATAGAAGAAAATATTCTATAAGTGTGGGGAGAATATAATAATCCGAATCTAAGCCTCAACATATATTTTTTATTTTATCTATTTAACAAAGATCCGTGTCAGGCTGAAACTCAACATTCAAGTCTTCGGATAATGTGTACTGGCGAGAATGGATAAATTGAGATTAAAGACAAATTGACGGGAAGGATTACAATAAAGGAAATATTGCTATACTCTTTAAATTAAATAAAGAAACCATTACTGTCATAAAAAAAAGACAATTTGATCAAAACTTCCCGACAAAATTTACGCAGTATAAAGTGGCCGTCGAACACTTTCTTTCTTTCTTTCTTTCTTTCTTTCTTTCTTTCTTTCTTTCTTTCTTTCTTTCTTTCTTTCTTTCTTTCTTTCTTTCTTTCTTTCTCTCTCACACACACACACACACACATATATATATATATATATGGTTTTGGTTTAGAATGAAATAAATTGTTCATTGATCCCTTTGAAGTTTCTGAAAAGCTACTGAGATGCAATTTTGGGCATTCAAAGGTTCAAAGGAAAATATATAAAATTAGGAAGACATTTTAAAGGCGGACTAAATCTAGTGAGATCCACGTGTATTAATCGTATAGCTACTTTTTCTTTATATATATATATATATATATATATATATATATATATATATATATATATATATATATATCATAAACCTACATATATATATATATATATTATATATATATATAAAATAATTATATTTTAAATAATAAGAAACGAACGCATATATGTATTTAAGTATATATATATATATATATATATATATATATATATATATATATATATATATATATATATATATATATATATATATACTTGCACTACAGTTCAAAAGTTGTTTGAGCCTGCACATGGTAATTGTTTTAAATTGGTTCAAAAAGTAGTTGATATGTACTTTAAATAAGACAAGATTATTATATATGTTTAAAAAAGGTGTGATATGAACCTTTTTGAATATTTTTAATAAAAAAAAAATGGATTTTATGACTCGAGCTTTGTTAGATCGTAAGTCCTACGTGGCCAAGCAGATAAGCACGTCAGAATCAATGCCTGTTCCCCAGAGGAGATGCATGTGCGAATCCTGTTGGAGGAAGCATAAGAGGAGTAAAAGCCAAAGTATATTTATTGGTTCACTTTATTTTCGAAGTGTCAGTGCTCGTCTCTTTACGCACAAAAATGATATTTAAGTCGCATTTTTTTAGGCAAATAAGAAAAATTACAGCCATTTCGCTTAAAAACTAAACAAAAGAAGGAACTAAGGAAATAATACCCGTTCCCTTATTGCTTTAAAGATGTTTACATTTAAGCCAAACTGCCTATGCTGGGTGGCTTCTTAAAAATTATATTAGTAGAAATAAATAGATATTTAAAAAAAAAAAAAGCACGGGGAATGAAGTCTGTGATAAGATTAATGCTAGATACATGAAATGCGTATCAACATCGGTATATACTGATACATGAATAATAAATAAAAGATGAGTCGAAGACAAATACTTATGTACGCGGGGCTTTACGTAAAATAAACATGTGAATGTATGTGTACATCAATAAAATTGAGTACAGTGTAACCCGGATATAAGAGACCCTGATATAAGAGAAACCCGGATATAAGAGAGGTTTTCTATGGTCCCAAATTAGAGCCTGTGTTAATGTATATAAATTAGACCAAATATGAGAGACTTTTTCTCCGGTTCCGACAACTCTCTTATATCCGGGTTACACTGTATATGCGTATATATTCCTCTCTCTCTCTTTCTAGGTAAACGTTTAAATTTATACACATATATTTGGATAGTTACATGAAATAAAAATAATGAAATACAAATAAAATCACAACTAAACAACATAAGTAAATCCGTTATCACATGCGTGAATATATATATATATATGTATATATATATATATATATATATATATATATATATAGGTTGGTCCGAAAGTCTACATAATAAAATTTGCAATTTCAGATGGCTGTGAAAAACTTTCGTACCACCCAGTATATATATATTTATCAATAAGTAAGTGAATGTCAAATTTGTAAAAAAAGGTTTGGGTCGCGTTTCGAGCTGAGAAGAAACTTCGTCAGACTAATAACAGTTTTACTGATGTAATCACACATACATATAAAAGGGTGGAATAGGGCGGAAAGAAAATGGAACAAACATTAAACAAAGGTACTTTCTCTTTTCCCTATCTTGTATATGTGAAACTAATTTGGTTTAAAAAACGATTATTCGTCTGAAGAAGTTCTTTTTTGGGACGAAACGCGTCACTAAGTGGTTTAACCCATAAGGTTAGGCACTTCCAATTATTTTATCTGACATACATATACACGTATATATACACATTCATATACATGCACATATATAGAGGGTGCGATAGATAAATTGTCGTCTAAATTACGCAAAAATGAAAATAACATTGACATCTAATTCTAACAGATATTTACCAAAATTAGATAAGAATATCTTGAAATAGTAAAGATTCAATTTTTTCAATAATATCGCCATTGGCTTTAACCACGGACTCAAGAGGACTTCGGAATTCTCCTGCATCACGATTACCTTGTTTAAATTGTTGAATGCTACCATAATCCTTGCTTTCAGGTCATCTTTGGTCTTACAAGGAGTTTTGTTGGTCTCTCATTCAACTGCACCCCACACATGATAATAACGAGGTTGCTGTCTTGAGAGATAGGTGGCCAGATGTAAGGGGTGACATAGTCGCAGAAATTCTCTGACAGCCATGACTGGGTTCTTCTACTTGCGCAGCATGGAGAAGAGTCGTGTTGCCAGACTTAGGGTTTTCCAGCAGCCATCCTCTTGACCCAAGGAAGCACTACCTTCTCAAGGTACTTGATGAGTCTCAGCCCCTGTGGGAAAATGAATGGATATATAATTTCGCCATCACTGGTGATCACACTAAACACTATGGTAATCACCATTGGATGCATTCAAACCTTTCCGAATCCTCTGCACTGTACCCAGATTGACGCCCAAACACCCTGAAATGATCGCATTAGAGATTCCGGCGTGAATGCCAAGGAGTCCAACATGCCGTTCCAAATTTCTGGCGGAGTAAATTACGTCATGGGGCTCTTTTTCTCACAGACGGTGCACAACTCACCCTACTACACTGTGCAGTCGACAAAACAGAAAACAAACAATGCCCATGCATGCACTCATACACACATACACACACACATATATATATATAACTGCATATATATATATATATATATTTATTTATATATATATATATATATATGTAAAGAAAGAGATAGATAGATGCACATTTATATATACACACTCATATATATATACATACATATATATATATATATATATATATATATATATATATATATCCACATATATACACTCGCATGCACACACACGCATATATATATATATATATATATATATATATATATTAGGTTGGTGCAAAAATGATGTCGTTTTCTCACATATGTTACTATGTGAGAAAACGACATTATTTTTGCACCAAACTAATATATATATATATGTGTGTGTGTGTGTGTGTGTTTGTGTGTGCATACATATAATAGCTTGCTACTCATATACGAGGATGCCAGTCTGCTAGGACGGCTAGCTAATCCCCATTGCAGACGCCCGATCAGACATAACAACCACAGAGCCAACCTGTAGTTTATACTGTGACTATGATGAACAAACTTTAGTTGCAGTTTCTGGGAGAGAGCGCGTTGTCTATTTGTCAGGAAGATATTATCGGTTTGTGGGTAGGTAACTTGGAAAGTAACTGAAACCCTACCGCGGGGTGACATAGGTTCTGAGCGTGAAATTGGGTAGATGGATGGTTGTGACAGCACGAACTGACAAGTCATCGGGACCGAAGGTTTGAGTGTGCTGGCATTGATGTGCAAACACACACACACACACACACACTCACGCAGACACACATATATATTTTTATTAAATAATGCAGATTAATTATGTGAAGGAGTTATCGGAGAAAATACAAAGGATCTCCGGTCCATATAACATCAAGACAACCTTCAAAAGCTGGACAACATTTCACAGATACCTTTCCTGAGTAAGACACCCCATAGAAGAGAACATGACTAAAGACTTTGTGTACGCTATCCAGTGCAGCTGCGGAAAGAAATAGAAAGGGAAGACAGTCCGTCCCTTTAAGGTAAGGCTTCTAGAACACCAAAACGCTGTAACACAAGGGCAAGTGGAAAAATCAGGCATGGCTGATCACATATGGAAAGAAAATGGAGATCACCGCCCTCTGTGGGATCAGGTTGAAATAATAGACAAAGAAAACCATTGGAAAATTGGTAAACTTAAGGAAACAGCACATATGCTAGGCCACAAAAATCTCCTGAGCCAACCAAGTATAGAAATAAATACAATATAGGAACCAGTAATAAGGAGTACCAGGGAAAAGCTGTAATAACAACAAAAAATGAAATATGACCGCTGATAAAAAACATGCAATGATAACAGCACAAATTGCAATATGAGCACAGGTAAAAATGGTTGCTGAAGATATTAAGTTTATAAGTCCCAGAATTTTATACACATATGTCCTCAATGCACAGTGGATAAAGGCGTTAGTTAGATCCAGTGACAAGACCCAAAGAGTCTAAGTTCAATACCTGGTTAAGGCAGTGGAGAACTTGGAAAGGGGAATTAACTGATAACTGACATCCAAACTAAAAGACATGGCATGGGTAACTAGAAGAGTCTACCCCAGGGAGCGAAATAAACGTTCGACATTCCAACGTCCGTACAACTGCCGAAACGTTGTGTTAAATATGGCAACAAAGATGAGGACGATTGTCCGAACAATGTAAATAGTGTAGACGAATAGATATTTTTCTTCTCTATCCGAAGTCACATTGGGAACGTAAAATATGTCTTCCAAAATCTAAGCAAAATATTAACAAACAGGAAAATTTTGTTAGAAACAAAAAAAAAAAAGAAGTGTACTGAACTGCTATGTAATATCAATCCTCCTATATGGTAGTGAATCCTGTACAATCTCCTCACAGATGAAGAAGAGATTTGAAGCAACATAAATAGTGTGCTACAGAAGGATGCTGAGAACAAGTGAGCGAACACGAAGTCTTAAAGAAAATGGAAACAAAAAAGACACTTACACAAGATATCAAAAACAGATAGTTGAAACTTCTAGGGTACATTATGAGGAAATAGAGCTTGGAAAATCTGTTACTCACAGGACAGATTGAAGCCCAGAAGGACAGAAGAAAAGAACGCATATCCTACGTAGCGAACTTGAGTAAATCGGTGGCGGCACAAGTTTTAGGAGAGTTAGCAAAAAAAAGGAGGTTTATTAAGCGCTACAAAGGACTGTAAATTGTGTCGAGACATGATCATCAACGCCCTGAAAAGACAGGAAATATAGAATTAGAAAATAAGCAATATAGTTGTTTCGCACAGTGAATTGTGTTTCTTGATATCTAAAGAAATTTAAGTTTCTTTGAAAGCAAGAATTTACAAGTTAGAAGCAAATATATATAAAGAGAAATAGTCTCGTGAGATTTATTTCAGTCGGTTGTATCGATGCAGTCGCTCCATTTTCTACACACGCATTGAAGTTATGAAATTCGTGCTTTCTGTCTATCAAATATGACAGGCTCTAAACAATATGTCTTGCACGAAATATCTGACATCTTGCGTCTGCGTTTTTTAAACTGGTATTGTGATTTATTTATACATCTCTACTTTGGTATTTGTCAATACGATTGGGGTTTTTAATAATCCAGTGCGTCGGGTGAGCATTTTCTAATCTTCGTTTTGAATATTTTATATTATAGTAAGTGCTTTCTTTTAATACTTTTTAAGGCTATATATGTTTTTCATTTCAAAGAAGATTGTCTAATACTATTTTTACTTTAGATGCTATAAGGGCCTACCATGAAATGATTCCATTTTCTACATACAACGTGTGGAAGCACGTGCGATACCCTGCACTCATCAGGCGTCAACTAGGGAAGGTAACATAGTTTCGGTGGCTAAGGCGGTACTGCCACCAGTGGCGCCACCTGCAACTTTTGCCCCTGGTGTAGACGTGTCACTATCTGCAAGTCAGATTTTCCAACGTTTTGTTCAATAAAAGCATCTGCATTTGATCGTTAAAAATTAATCAATTAATTTTTGTATGCTAAAGTTGGAGAAGCATACAATTACCAATGTGTCTCTTCAGATTCGTCCCCTTATACAAATTTGGCCAACTTTAAGGAGTAGCCAATTAAAATCGAATATATTGTTAATGCATATAATGCCTGAAATCTTTATTTTTACAACAATAATAATAAAATTGCAGTATACTTTTTTATATTGTACCTATGTTTTGAATTTTTGATGAGTCATAATTGTTAATTTAATAATTGAATATGTTCCTTGCGATTTTCACGACAGTAAATTACCCATGGGAATTTCACTATTGTAACATTAAATACCTGAGCTAAACAACTTAAAAAATATGGTAATAACAAGTATAATTATGAACGCAGATCATTATTTAATTATTATTTTCGTTCACTCTGTCATGCGAGACAATTTTCTCACCAGAATCTATCTTATATATTTATTCGTCCTTGCTTTGAATATTGCTGGCACATATGGTCTGGTGTTCCTTCTATATATTTAGAGATTCTTGATAAAATCCAAGGAGGAATGTGCAATGTTATTGGTTCTGACCTGGCATCTCTGCTATGGTACGGAGATTTCACGAATTTGAGCGCAGTACTAGATTGGCGGCAAGGTCTCATCATTTAAAAATTAGATGTAAGAGTAAGTTCTAAGCTAACAGTTTTTTTTTATCGCAATTCTCGCTTGTGAAACTCCCTTCCGGTTTCTTGCTTCCCAGTCAAGTTTAAATGCGATGCCAATCGTTATCATTTGCCTTCTTAATTCCTGTTCTTTTATTGTTTTCTCCACTTAATAGCGTTTTTTTCTAATATTCCCTAACAGTCAATTATTTCTTGAGTCTTAGTGGTTTTCTTACCTTCCTTGGGGTGAAATGATTACCCCCACTAAAAAATCTTTCCTTTTACTTTCTACCTTTCTTTCCGTCATTCTTTTCCTTCTTTCTTTCCTTTCCTTCTTTCTTTCAAGCTAGAGAGCGTTTCTGGTATGCCTTTCTTCCGTCTTTCCTCGCAATTAATGCAGAATGATCTATTATTTATTTGAAGTAATCGTTAAGCGTAACAAGTGTGCGAAGTGAGGCACGCATAATTTAATATATTATTTTTACCATATTTATTCTGACTAAAACAGAGAAAGAGACACGCTTTAGAAGCAACAAATAGGTGAATTTATTATCAGTGAATTAAACCTGTAGCAACATTTTTTCTAGAGGGTTATTTGAATCACATCAAATGAACTTAAGTAATATGCATCCTTCACGAAAGTATCATAAAAATGCAGTTTGAATTTTAGACTTTTCGAATATGACTTTCATTTTCAATTAGTTGTTTTTGAGACTTAGATTAATAAAAAGCTACACAAGGAAATAATAAATGAATCGGAAGATTGTGCTGCGTCAAAATTTCTAACGGTTATGATTTACCTAGAAAATTTAATTGACGTCGACTCTGAATACTTGCAATGGTAGGAAATGCCTAAATCTTTCCGCCATTATGTATATTCTTCTTCTTTTATGAGCTATCACACTTTAGGAAAACTTCATATCCCTTGTTGCTCTAAAAAATGTTTGAATCTTTACCATTTCTCTGTTGTTTCGCTCCGCCGTCCATTCACTGAAAATCATTACTCGCTTTTTTCTCTCCTGGCCAACTTCCTTCAATATGTTCTGTGAGTGTTAAATTTTATAGATTAACCTTCCGGAAACTTGAACTTTCTCTTTGATTTTGAGGATAAGTGTCCTGGTTCGTATTTTTATGATTTCCTCGTTAAGAAGATTAATGTTGATTATATTCTACTAAACAAAAAGGTTATAATCTATATTAGTCTTTCAGTGTCGCTTCTTTAATAATGGTAATGGTAATATTAGCCATCTCCTTATAAGGAAACATTCACCACTGTCGATTGAAAATTATACATTGTTTCGCATGAAACAATTTTTTCAGAAAAATAAATTTAAGTTCACAGTTATCACCCTTTCCTGTACTGATAGGTTCTTCCGTCCTAATCTTTTTGTAGGTAGTGTGGAAAATCATCATCCTGATTAGGTCATTATTTTCTCTTCTAGTCATATGTAATATTCATTTTAGTTGCCATTGCTGTAGAAATTCCTAAGCTTTTTCTTATCTGGTATAGTTCTTTGTGATTCTGTTGCGCTAGTCCGTAATCTTTCAAAGAAGTATGGTCTTCACCACGACCCATGTTTTCATTCGCTCAAAGACATTTTTAACTATTGATCCGAGAAAGCGGTTGTATATAGCTGACAGTTTAGATATTTTTGAACGGGTTTGATGCCATGCAAGACATGCATATGAAAGTTTTTATCTGACAAGGTTATTTAAGAGTTTGACTAGTTTTCAGGTCATGTTTTAGTTTTGGAGCAATCTTTTACATAACGTCATAGAAATTCACAGTATATAAAGAAAAACGAATTCGCGAAGAGCTATTATCGTCTACGTCCTTAAGGGACAAAACAGTAGTCTCCAGGAAAACTGTATTGTTCTTCAGCTACAGTTGATAGTTTGTGATTAACACTGAATTTATCACTATTTCATATGGCTTTGTAACCAAAACTTTTGTAACTTTTTTACATGAAATATGAATAATAAATTCGGTATGAGTATTCAGGAGGAAAAAAAAAACACTATTAAAATTTGACAAATACTAAAATTCACTATTTGATGAACAGTCTCTTTCCCGATGCAAGTACCTAGAATGTATACCAGAGTATAACCGGGGTTATTTTAAACGAGATTGCTTTATATTCGAGATAAAAGTTAGGCTGGGTGAATGTATATCTTGTGCATAAAATGTATTACCAAAAAAACCTAATCCAAAAAGTAGAGGGGGTTAGTTTTATTCTTTTTACATTTGCATGAATGCAAATGTGTCACTAATTGATAATAGTTGTAAGGTGTTTTCCTAATAATAGATATAGTTGTTAAATAAGTAATTACTGAATATTACTAACAAATTCCTTACTAAAAACATTGTCAATAATTATTATTTAATAGTAATTTAGATCACCTCGTGTGTGCCCCCAGTCATAGACTCCAGATGAATGTCTGCCAGGTCTGTTATAGAAATCACCCTGGCGAGATTAGATTGTACCTACCTCTGCCGGAATATACCTCTTCCTGCTCCAATGTAATAAAATGTACTTTATTTTATTCATAGATCGTGACAGACTTCCGCAAAATTTTCTCACGTATATTCTATACACTCAATTTTATTTCGATTCTTTGGTTTGCACATTAGTAGGCCTAACTTCTGGATTCCTATTGATATTGTTCAAAATGATTGACGAGTGGCCATTTTTGTCATTAAAAGATTGTATTATGAACAAGTCTGTATATTCTAGATCACTATGTTTATTTTTAACCAACAGGTGAATTAATTGAACAAGTTTAGTTCTTTTTTTTTTTTTTTTTTTTAGAATTATCGATACCTGATTATTCTTGAATGACATAATGTCAGCAGTTATTTCCATTTTATAGACAGGAGCCATCACGTAGCATTCAAGTTGAGGAAATCAGATTTGATACTGAAGGTTAAAGTGTATAAACTGGCCGAGTGAGATATACCCTGATTTATGAAGTAGCCTAGATCCAATCTTTCACTGGATATACGGTATGCTATATCACTTATCACCGAGTATAAAATAGCCTGTTTAAAATATTACCCTCTAGGCCAGAAGATACTCACTTGTCTTCCCAAAAGATGTATATTATTCTATCCGCAAATGATAATCATACCATACAGTGTCACACGTTCGCAGAGATTTTTGTTCATTCCATCGCCATTAATTTAAAAGATACTTGCGAACAGACATATGTGCTTAGAACAAAGTTGATAAATTGAATATATAGAGGAAAGATCTATATAGGCAAATGCTCTCTCATTAAATAAAGGATATAAATCAGTTTATAACTCAAGTTATGAAGTAGGATAGCCCAAAACTTATACCGAGTTTATTCTGGACTAGGTAAATGTACACTCGGATAAATTCTGGGAGGAGTTAATTTGGCTTGTTTCACTGGAAATAATTAAAAAAAATGTGTTTGAAATTTCAAGAGAGCATTTCCCATATCGAATCTTCCATTATATATTCAATTTCTCAACTTTGTTCTAAGCACAAATGTCTGTTCGCAAGTATCTCTGCTAATGTAAGTAGTTTAAAAGTAGAAGAACGAAACAAATAGGATTAGAATTTTGTGAAAAACCGATATTTTCTCCGCCCTTCCCGCTTGCTTTCTTGGTTCATAACGAGGGAAGAAGTGCCTTGTGGAAAG
>OZ010577.1:58270562-58313062 GCA_963932145.1 Acanthosepion lycidas
GGAGATATTATTGAACAAATTTACTGTTTAGTATTTCAATATATTTTTCTGTAATTTTGGTAAATAAATCTGTTAAAATAAAATGTCGGTATTATTTTCATTTTTGCGTAATTTAGGCGACAATTTATCCATCGCAACCTATATATATATATATATATATATATATATATATATATATATATATAATGTTTATACATTATTTTTATAGAAACAATTCTTTAAGTGAATACTCTGTTTATAATAAACACTATTAATTACATTTACCGGCTTGAATGTCCGCGAATGTTCCTAGAAAATGTGTCCTCCGAAAAGAATCGATCCTGTAACCTACACAGGACAGTCATTTAGCCTGATGTGCTACATTAGCTACATAGGAAGCGTCTAGTTAGCAAAGTCAAATTATCGTTTTTAAACAACAAATTTTCCATGATCTTTTCTTGAACGCACATATCTACTCGAATTGTATTTTAATGTAAATAAATGATAACATATATTATGAAATGGAATAAGTCCGACAATTATTTTAATATATTTTCTGCTTATACGGTATTTTTATAGATGCAGTTATTTAAATAAACACTCTGTTTATAATAAATAGTAATAATTGCATTTACCGGCTTCAATATCCGGGAAATTTCGTAGAAACGATGTGTAATTGTATTTATAAAAATAACGTATAAATAGAAAACATTACAATTACTGTCGGACTTAATCCATTTCATTGGTCATATATATATATATATATATATATACATATATATATATATATATATGTATGTATGTATGTATATGTATATATTAATAATTTCACCACAAACAAGAAAGTAAAACCACTATGACGCGTGGTGGGGGGTGGCTACAGAATGTGAAAGACAAGGAAAAAGAAAGACATTATTGAGGGGCGAGATTAATAAAAGAAGAGGATTCATGAAGACAGTAGAGATTGAAATTGCATTTACATTTTTGACAATGAAAATTGCTAGGAATTTATGAAGTAGGAAGAGAGTTCCACTAGCGAGAAGTCTGATTAAAAAAAATACTAACATATAACTTTCTGTTGTATCTAAGCCAATTCAATTGAAAATCCATGAGAAATTGTTGGACATCTCGTACAACGCTTAAATTAATAAATTCTCGGTACCATAGCGGAAGTACATCCGAATAATTACTATGATAAACTATATAGAAAATATTCACATAAACTTACCAGACTCCATCCGAAACATACTCGTAGAAAATATAAGCATAATAACCTCATCCACATGTAAAAAAAAAAGATTATAAATAATGGAAGCCTTAATAATAAGAAAAAGCCAATAGTCAATAATATTAACTACTTTGTTCGGAAAATAAAACATTTCGATAATTCTAGAAACATACATACAAACCATACACCCAATTAAAAAGCAAAAATAAAATGAAGCTTGATAATGGCTAAAAAAAAGTATAGCCAAAAGCGCTCGGAATTACAGAACATTTCGACAATTTTTACACATTTTGTGTCCAGAAAAGTAAACACTTATTCGAACACAAGAAAATTTAAATACAAATCTTAATCGCAGTAACTTGTCTGTCGTCTTTAATAAAACATGGATGAATGAGGGATTGCTGTCTAAATACAATATATATATATATATATATATATAGCCGGATTCTCCCTTCGTTATCGCCGTATGATGGTCTAGCAGCTCATTACTTACAACCAACAGCCAGACTACCTGCACATATCATTTGATTATTGTGATGAGTGCTTGTGCAGAACCAAACACATTTTTTCTAGAGCCGAATACTGCGAACTGGCGCACATTATGCCACAAGGTCCCCAAACGACCTTCCGTAGGATTAAATTCAAAGTTGTCCCTCTCGTAGACCGTTCTCCATTCAGGGCTATAGGATCCAGTCTGTCCTGCTTTATTCATATCTGGTGGGGTGTTGGAGAAGAGATAGATTCATACCTTTTCAAGGGTATTTGTGCGTAAATAAATGTAATGAACTGGACTGTAATTCGAACTCTCTGTTTCCTCAATCCGAGCCGTTATCCACCAGTACTCCATCGTCTCTTCACACACACACACACACACACACATATATATATATATATATATATAATGAACTAAATGCTGATAGAAAGTGAAAGACGATACAAAATTTACGTCGAGTAAAACATAACAAAACAACAAGATATGTTAAAATATCTACATAGTGTAAAAAGTTTGAAAAAGAAAACCCTTATAATAATTAAACAAGCCAAAAGCGAAGACAGTTTTGTTTTGAAACTATACAAAATGTATGGTTTTGCCACACTCCGACCATCTGTTCGCACTTGGATGAACAGAGTGCGTCAGGCAGCACAAGCCCAGACTTGATGGCTGCGGTAACGAGCACACGCTGCTTAAAGTTTGTATATTTTTATACCCTTGGTATTATATTGTATTTATGTGCCGGCCACGCTTGTAGAACTGTTATGAAAAGGACAGTTGGCCAGAGAATGAATGACGGACAAACAGACGTAGTGAACATGTTTCAGCGTCTGCCTTTATATACAAATCGTTTGCGTTCATTCCATTCTCTTTCTCTTTCCAAATACACTGACACACACAATACTTCGGGTGTACACGTACTGACATTAAACACAAACTGGTGTTAATTTATAAAAAAAAATAAATCAATCTTTTTTGTCGGATTAATGTATTATTTAATTATAGTCTTTTTAATATATACTTAAGTAGAGACAATTATTTTGTTTTTGTGATGTCAACGAACACTCGTTGCCACTTTTATCATGCCAATAAATACTCGTTCTCATTTTTGTAATTCTCGTTGTAGTAGAGACTTTGTAATCGCCGATACAAATATAGTAACCCCATTGAACAATGCTGGTGTCAGCCGCCTTCGAATAGCACTTGCATTAACTACTTGCTCGATAATAGTCACTCGAATAGTAACCCGTGTAGTGATCCAAATAGAGAAATAGTATATTGAATAGAGTAGAGAATAGCAGCCCGTAGAGTAATAGAGGATAGAGCAGAAATGCGATCGTTAGTCGTCATATACTTCCTAAACATATGCGTTTCCTCTATGGTCAAGTGGTCTACTTCAATAATGAGATCGTGTTTGTTCACTGGTGATCTATGTTCAAACTCAAGTGTTGGCAGCAACACTTTATTCCTATATAACAATTGTATTGAAATACAAATAATAATTAGAAAGGCTTCAGTATTAATACTTTTAGAATAATTTGATTTAAAAAAATAGGCCTTGAAATTTGCAAGTCACCAGTATTGAAATAATGAGGTATTGTTGACGACTATTTCGAAACGGGGTTGTGTTAGATAATTGAATGAAGTCTCCTTTCACTGTTGCTATGATGTGCCTAATACATCACTTATGTTCGATTGAAAACAAATAATCTTCAGTTTGGGTGTCGTCAGTAGTCGATCTGAGTGTTTCATTTGACCAGAAAGATTCTTTTTAACGGTTAATTACAAGACAGACAGACTGCATGGTTGTTACCTAAAGAGACAGCCAGAAGTTTGAGCTACGTATTGGGAGCGTTAAAATCAAACAGGTGCCCACACTTTAGTGTAGAAATAAACAATTGAAAGTGTAATACAAAAAACCTGAGATGAATAGAAATACAGAAAGATGCCTTTCAGAATCGATGCAAAGTATGAACAAAGGGAGAAAAATCATCATCTTTTAAAAAACAAAGAAACTTCTACTATGATACCATTTTCTACTATTTCTGCTTGGCTGAAGATCAAGGTATGTAGATAATAGGCAGTTGAATGTCGTCAGTAGTCGATTAAAAGTGCCACATGGATGCTTTCCGAGTGCTGTGTAGTGAAAACAGAATTTTACGTTTTAAGTAGAGAAGTGTTTATTTTTAACCATTAATTATCAGAATGCATGGTAATCAGCGAAAAAGACAACCTAAGGAGTGAGATATGTCTTAGGAACTTCAAAATCAAACAAGTTCAGAAAATAAACTACCAGAATATTGTACTAATCGGCGACGGAAAGTGTAACAAAGAAAATCAAAGTGGCATAGGAACGACGAAAATGCAATTCAGAAATTAAGCAAAGTATTAAGAAAATGTCCTTTGGAAAAAATAAAATTGGGCCGAACTGCCATGTGATATCTATATAGCAATGAATGATAAACGATTTAAAAGAAACTTGAAAGGACAGAGATGTGGTTCTATTGACAAATCCTGGACAGTACAGAAGAGTAACGTAGAAGTTTTAGAGAGGATAGAAAATATTAAGTTGGTGCAAAAATAATGACGTAATAATGTCGTTTTTTGACGTTATTACGTCATTATTTTTGCACCAACCTAATATAAGGAAACTGCAGTTAAAAATCAATAATTGAGAACTGTAATTTCTGGAATACATAACGATGAGAGAAGGCTTGAAGAATTTAACACTCGTATCAGATACTAACAACAAGAGAAGCAGGAGGAAACAGTGGGTAACCTATATGAATGGATGAGAGAACAAAGACAGAGAGAGAGAGAGAGAGAGAGGAGGGGGAGGGACAGAGTAAAAGTGAAAAAAGTTAATTAGAGCAACAAAAGACAGGTATTTGTAGAAAGCACATGAAAAAAAAATCAATTGAATTTAAATACATTCAGTGTAAGATATGGTGTCCAGTCAAAATCGAGAACAGTTTATTACAACCTATTCCAAGTTGTTGACAAAAAAGCAACAAAAAATAGTATGTATGACAAATATTATCCCTAACGCCTTATGTTCATTTTTTATATGAAAAACGGAAATAATTACAGTTATAAATATTAGGTTGTTACATAAATTCGTTGGTTTATTATAATTTTTAATACTTATTATCTATTAATAGTTCTTATGAATCATTCTGCAACGTATTCCTCTTCATTGTTTACAATTACCTGATAATGATTCGCTAACTGTTCAGTGGCTCGACAATAGAAAAAACTAGATTTTGACTTACAAAATTCAAGCCACGTTTTAAGCTCGACATCCTTGCTGAATGAAACACCCCTCTAATTGTTAAAAAGCAACCGATAAAGGTGGTACAATAAAAGATCTATTTGAAGTGCGAGGAAAACTTTATTTATCTGAGAAAAGATATGATGATAATCCAGAACGTTTACTGGGAACAAACTGCTTGCATATGTATAGAAAATGAATTAAGCTATTACACAAAAATAGAAAGAGATGTATGACAGTGATGTTTTCTCGTCTGATTTTGCCAGCGATGCCATTGTCAGGCCAAAAAGGACTAGAAGTCCTTCTAGAAATTATTATAAGTAAACATAATACGTACTGATACTATTATAGTACCTATTCTATTGTAATGGACTCTCCCACAGATAATAAGTAGTAGTAGCGGTCGCCAGTTCGGCTCAGTGAACTACCAACCATCACAACTAGATTGCTGCGTCATTAACTCTTATTTCCAAGTTCCTACGTTTTGTACGTCGAACCTAATTTAGGACGACTTATTGAAATACAAGCCTCCACTGTGAAAACTACTCTACAACAGATACGTACTGTATTGATGGCAAGCACAGAGAGAAAACTCCAATGATTCCTCGACAGGATAGGAAAGGAAAGTGAGAATAAAGGACTTACCATCAACTGTAATAAGACAGAATGTATGATTTTTAGCAAGAGGTACAGCCAATAATCCAGCAAGTACGGAAATGGAGGTGCTATAACTGAAATGTGACACCGAAATCCGAAGGCGCATTGGAATTGGGAAAAATGCCTTTGAAAAGCTAAACAAATTATTTAGACAGATTTCGTAAGAAGCAAAGAAAAGAGTCCTGAAATGATGTGCAATATCGAGCTTTATATATGGCAGTGAATGTTGGATAATAGACTTTTCATCTTTAAGAAAATTGTTGAGCATGCACTGTCAGAAAGGAGAACTGTTATGACATAGCACTTCAGTATTCGTTGAAACAATATGAAGCACTTGTTAGAGGCTTTATTAATTTTAGTTGTTCATTCTCTTTAGATTTTTTGCATAATTATTTAATTACTTGTGCGTATCAAGTACCAATGAGCACTGAAAAATCGAAAATCGAGCATGATTTGTTTGATTTTTTACGGTTTATCAACCCTTCTTTGTTATTTAAACTCGAAACATTTTGAATTGTAAGAATTTTTTTTACTTTGCGAGTGAATATTGCATTAACAATTCTTTTACACGTAGCACTTTTCCAGATACAATTCCTTTATTTAACCTATAGCCGGGGGTATCGATTCATACATTTCCCAAGGGAATGTAAGAAACCTGCCTGGAATTTTAACTCAGCTTCCTGATTTCTCATTCCAAGATATTATCAATTAAACCACCCGAGCAATGAGATCAAGGTGCTGAGTAAATAATAATAATAATAATAATAATAATAATAATATCCTGATGATAATAATATTTAGTGATTTGGTCATGATTTCCGAAGTGGGTCAGGCTAAAACATTTTTAGCAACCATCAAAGATTAGCATGTGTGGGTTTAAATAACTGTAGATGAATTTCTAAGTGTGTGTTTTATTTAATAGTTAGGTGTGTATGCGAATTGCGTGCGCGTTTATGCGTGTGGATCTGTATGTAATTCTTCAAATGTTTGTGTCTGTGTTCGTGTGTGGGTAACTGAATGAATAGATGTATAGTTCTGTGCATATGATCACAACTCCTTTCCCAGCAGGTACCGTGTTTGAATGAAAGTCGGATTTGTAATTCAGTATTGCTTGCATTTTCTTCTCCGCAGCTGTCATCAGATGTCTACTTGAATATCCGACGTCTTGATTTGCAATTTTATGCGATCGACTCTCGTCTCCGCTGACGAATCTGACGTAGAAAAGTCTTTTCAATTCTGGTCACATTAGAGCACATTCCCTACCCCAACTCACACACAGACTTGTTCAAATAAACTGGCCACACAACACAGTCTATTCAGTTGATACGATGATCAGAATACATTTACTTTTGTAAATATCTGCCAAAGAAGTTTTTCATTTCTCCAGGAAATCTTTTCACAAGAATGGACAGAAAGACAAAATTGGTTAGACAGACAAATAGAGCGACAGGCTAATACATAGACAGAAAGACAGACAGACAGAGGAGTATGAACGGGCCGAATAGATCAAGAGATAGACGGATTCGAATAGATAAAAAAGTTATCAATGAAACAGAAAAATGCATAAAGGAATTTCACTGTATTAGCGAACAAACTTGTGTCGCGCAGCTTACAGCGGGGTATCAGAATTTTGGATTTGTCATGCTTACGCCCTCAAGGACGAGCAATGGTGAGATAGATTTTCTTGCAAATCATTACCGATTTAATGTTCCATTCACGCCGAGTGCTCAACATTTGTTACTATGTACTAAAAAAAGTAAAGCTAGTACTCACCTATGTAAATATATAATAGCGTAGTTTTGGCACAAGCCCGAAAGTATGGGGCACTCAGTGAGAATCGAACTCACTACACAGTCTGGTAATTGATCTAGTATGACAAGATTGATAGCAATTAAACCAGGTCGAAGTAACCAAATGATATTCTAAGCGTGTGGTACAAGGCCGAAATTATGGAGCACCCAGTAAGGATCAAACTCACCTATGTCGTAATTGATCTAGCAAGACAAGCTGGCTAGCCATTACATCACTTCGAAGTACCCAACCTATATAAATATATAAGTGCATAGCAATAAGTATATGTTAATGTGCACACACACACACACACACACACACACACACACACACACACACACACACACACATATATATATATATATTAATTGAATATAAGAGATAATATATATGAGGAGTGTTAATAAATTTTTAGTCTGAATGCCTACAATTTGAACAATTTTTTTTTTACTCCTTTCCGCGCCCTCAGGTATAATATTTTTACACTGCATCTCACATTATTAACAACTTCATGCTTTATCGACATATAAATCGTCCTGGGTTTGACGATAAATTACATCTGGCAGCAAGGCCTCTGATCGGTAGATTGAAGGTTTTGAGGAGCGTGAAACCTTCATTTAATTGCTGTTGTTCCCAGGTCCACCCTGACCATAGGGTGTAGTACTGGTTAGGATTCCAGCTATGGGAAAATAATGATCCCCTGCCCACTAAAAAATAAACAGTACGTTTTTGTAATAAATCGACCAACAAATCAATGCAACGCAAAAAAAAATTAAAATAAATTTCTCGTAAAATTACTAACAATATATTCTAAGACCCACAAAATTCATATCTAAACAATATTCTTTTACTCTGAAAGTATAAAATTATGTACAAAATGTTTAGATTTCAGCATTAAATAACCCATAAAGGTGTTGATATGACGCTAAACAAAATCAACTAACTGATGTGTGCCCAAAGTCGGGACCACGGAAGGAAAACACGGAACACGGATTAGAGGTAAGAAAGATATATTAAAAAAAAAGGTTACAAAGATAGTGTAAGTGTAAGCGGAGCTTACTATGTGCTAGTGTCCAATATTGGTAGTCGTACGCGGCTGATACTACGGTATTAGAATATTAGAATACTCTCTCTCTCTCTCTTCTCCTATACTTTATATAATCCTGGAAGAGTCAATGTTCTCGGTATGTTACGGTCTCACAACACTAACCAATCGACATGTAGAATAAATACATTTATTAGAATGTAATATTTTATTTCCTAAATGATGGCAACACCTCTCTGTGTATATTAGGGTAAATTTGACACTTGGTGTACTCCCTTACCTTGAACGTCTCTTGTGATTAACGATCATTTCAAATCGCAAGTGGAAATCGTATATACGATCCATCGCTACATATGCCAGTTTCTTGTACCGCTCCAGAAAGCACCTGACTGCTGTGATGCTCTAGAAAAAAGTGAATAGTGCTGTCATATATGGCCTGGAACTGCTCAATTATCACTTTCAAGACTTGACAGAGATCAAAAGTATTTACGTTGCCTTGTGTGTGTTCCTTCGTTCCATCAGTTCAGACCTTGATAGCTAGGACTCACTAGAGGGGACTTATCTTCATTTAATTCGTGTTCCATTGGTAAGAAGAGAGTCTTACTCAGACAGCTTCACCAGAACCCTTATGTTGTCGAACAGACACCTGGAAGGATACTTACTCCGATCAGTACTATATTAACCTCTTCAAGTCTATCTATCCTACTTATCTACATAATATGCTCTTCTTCCTTTACGCCCTTACAGCAATCTAGTTCAATAAAACTCTACCTTGGGTGGCTCTTGAGTAAACAGTAGCATAAAAATGCTCCATAAGTTTTCAGTTAAGTTACAAAAGACTTTTTTCATTATTTTTTCTATTCCTATCACCGAGGAATTCCAATTTTTCTCATAGGACTTCTCTTAAAGGAGGCGTTGTGATCGGTCTTATGTTTTGCTACTTGATATGGGACCCGACATGTTTTTGATAATTCATCGCTGCCACAATAGCTAAAAATTTCATAGCTTGACAATGACGGATTTTTATAACTTCTCTTTTGATACGGGACGCAGATAAACAAGATAAATTTCTCAACACACCCTTATCAAACCTGTATCAAAGTTGTCAAGGATGTTCAGCGAAATTCTTCACAGTTCGGTGGTACCTGCCAATCATGTTTGCAATTTCCAGCATTGTTTTACGTTCTACAAGCTCTGAGGTTATGAACATTTCCATTATCCGTCATATCAGCCTTACGACTCCTTTTAAAGCTTCCAACTCGCATTGTCTCTATTAAATTGAATCTTCGAAATTGACATTGTTTCTCTCTGTATTTCTTTGATGAGAAGGTATCATTATTTACATTATTTACATTCGAACTACTGTCCTTACCTTCATAGTTATCAGAAAAAATTTGATATCATTCGGTGGTTGTCTCCTCCGGCATTTTTCAAATGCCTGTTGATTCGGGAACTTCGAACTAAACCCCCGGTGAGTCCTAGCTATGAAGGTCTGAACTGAGGAAATGAAGGAACACACACAAGGCCATGTAAATACTTTTGATCTCTGTCAAGGTTGGGAAATGATAATTGAACAGTTCCAGGCCATATATGACAGCACTATTCACTTTTTTCTAGAACATGACAGCAGTCAGGTGCTTTCTTGATCGGTACAAGAAACTGGCCATTTTCCCAGCATATGTAGCTATGGATCGTATATACGACGTCCACTTGAGGTTTTTAATGGACGTTAGTCACAAGAGACGTTCAAGGCAGGGGACTACACCGAGTGTCCAACTATTTATTATGATTGGAGAAAACTGATTGTCCGATGGGTGACGATTAAACGTTACAAATTTGGATTTGGCGGTATTGAATGTTACATGTCTGTTTCGCTCATCTAGATTTTTGAAGCACGCTCAAGAGATATCAGGCCGTAATTTACCAGCAAAGGTTAACTTTGGGAATGCAGTTCTAAACGCTATAAAATTTGTTACAGATGATGAAATGCTTCCAAACAAAAAGAGAGTATGAACGACATTTAACACAAGTTTCAGAACATAGAGCATACATTTCATTTTAATGTTCTTTTGCCATTATCATGATACTCTTTTAAAATTAAACTGCAGGAATTTGTGGGTAGAGTCAGTTTATGACTTCCAGGGTCTAAGAGATGGAGAAAGGATAATCTCCTAGGAGATGTGTGTTAATCTTTCATAAAATAAATAAATGAAATAAACAAATCTAGGATTCAAAATCCTCTCTTTTATTTGAATTTGAACACAAAATAATGAGACTGGTGGAAAATGGTTGACATCTCAGTGATCTAGCACGGTCCAGATAGAAAGATCAATAAAATCAGTGTGTTCTTGTGTATTAGTAACACATACCCACTCTCGCACACACGCACACACGCACACACACAAATTGAGGGACATGGGGAATGTCTAAGATGTATACTTGGGTATAGACATCAATATAATGCAAATATGTTTTCTTTCTGCCTGAGCATTTCGCCAATGCCCACGTGACTTATATAGTATTTTAATACATCATTCTCTCCCTTTTATTCTTATATATCAGTCTTTCTTTTCTTAATAATTTATTCCTGTTTTTTTTCTTTAGCAAAGGAATGGCATCATTTTCCCTTTCATCTTAAATACATTCATTTTTGTTCATTCTGTTTATATTGCTCTTATTTTTTTTCAATCATCGTTTGTTTTCTTATTTTCACCTTTACGACTTCAGTCCCACGAGTTGTGTCATTTTCCTTCATGTTTCTCTTTTTCCAGATCCATTTTTCATTATTAATGTCCATTTTTCTTAATCTAATCATTAACCTTCTGCCATTTTCTATTTATTATTTGCTTTTTTTCTCACGACAAAAAGGGCTTCACCTACCTTTGAAGTCTACTTTTTATTTACTGTCAATTCCCTCTGTTTTTAATTCAATCTGATCGATCAACATGCATACCATTTTTAAGGGTTATCGTTTCTTTTATTGAATATTAACTCACTTGCATATATAACTACCTCCATTTCGACCCCACTAATTTTGAATATCGTCTTTTTATCTAGATATTACCTCTGTCCTTTCTTTGTTCTCTAATTTTTCATTCGCTTGCATTAACCTTCTTTTTATGTTTTTTTATTTTGTTTTTAATTTACTTCTGCCTGCAATTTTGGTGGCCATTTTATTTTTTTATCTTTATTCTTGTTTGTTTCTTTCTATCTATCTATTGTTTCTTTTTCTTCTTCTTTTATATTCTTGTCTCTTTCTTTCTATTCTTGCTTTGTTTCTTTCTTTTTTTTCTTCATCTATTTTGTTATTTTTCTTTGCTTTTCTCTTTTCTTCGCATCTATCTTATTTCATTTTCAACCCCACTTTCTTATTTTTCCCTATTTTCTCTTTGTATGACCTTTAAGACCTTTTCTTCCATTTGATTCTTTGTCTCTTAAATTTCTAGCATTTTACTTTTTTTTTTGTTTGTCGCTTTCTATTTTCGATATTTTTTAAAAGCATTTTTTTGTCTTTTATCTCAGTTGCTATTGTCACTACTGATATTCTTTGTGGCCTTTTCTTTTTTTCTTTTTTGAAATATTTTTCTTGTAAAACAAACAATATTTCATGCCAACATAAATCCTAAGCAAATTTCTTTCTCGCTTATGTTTTCATAGTTAATATTCACTTAACCCCGACATCCTTCTGGACTACAATATTTCTTTTCATGCTTTGTTTTTTTACGTTTTTAACGGCAAATTCTGTGCAATGTCTTTTTTTTAACTCTTTATACGAAAGCTTTTAAACTTCATTTCTAGATTTGTTATATATTTTTATTCCTTATCCTCTCTTAATGTCAGTATTATTCTTGGAATATAGCTTAATTTTTTAAAATATGTTCTTATATTATTTCTTTATTTATCCATTTATTTATTTATTCTTGTATATTCCAGATATGATATTAAAGGCAAAGGAAAAACGACGAAAAAGTCTTCATATATAAACTGTAATCAAATCAAGACATGTGAGTAAAATCTGTAGTGTGTTTGGTTAACGTTCTAATTTAGAATTTTATTTTTTTTATTCGTTTGAATATCATTAGTTGTATTATTGAGACTTACCCAAGAACCCTAATATTAAAATATGCTATCCTGTTGCAGAACCTCTCACATCTGACAAAAGGGAGACTCAGAAACCACAAGAATAAGTCAAAAATAGAGAATTGATATGCGAAGAATTATTTTTGTAACAAATTGAACAGGGAAAATACTTACTAAAAAACTGTTAGTCTGAGGAGATTATAGGAGAAAGTTTCAAGGTTCATTAACCATATAGAAGTAAACTAAGGAAAAACATTTTTAATATGTATACAGCATAACATGATAACAAATATATTTACACAAAATATTTGACATTAAATTTTTTTGTCAACGCAGTTAAATCAATAATGAATATTGATTTAATTGGTAGAAATAACATACAGCGAAAATTCTTGAGCAAATCTAATTTTGTGTCAGGATATGGATGTATTGATTTACCTCCATTTTAATCCTCTTAATCCCATTGTCTTTATTTTTTATAATTTTGTATTTTTAAAGAAGAATTCCGTTTTTAATTTGAATAAAACCCTTTATAATGAATTTTATCACGAACCATTTTCCTGGCAAATGTTCAGATGAGTTTCATTAGTTAGTCTCACCAATTCAAATTAATTCATATGAAGACTGACTCTAAACGGCTGGTATTAACCTAGACCCCCCCCCACGAGTTAAGATGTCAAAAGGTTGAGATTATTGTGGGGAACTCGAGCCTTTTCATCCGGGTCATTGGTCAAATTTACCCAGCCCCTGTATAAACAGGCATGGGTATGTTGCTTGTCTTTTTCTCAGCCGAGTTTCTGTCCGTAAATAGAGCCCCGACTGAGTCACCATTTAGCCCCCTAGACAGAGAGCTTGACAATTGGAACCAGGAAGCAAACCATCTGACTACAGACAGCTGGTATTTACCAACCTCCACACGTCACAGGATATGGCACAAGGCCAATTTTTAGGTGGGGCGTATCCGAACCCAATAGGTCGGACAAAGATTCCCCGTAGACGCCGAAAACACAGGGTCGGGTTTGTCTACCTCCCCAGACGAGTCTTTGTTCTTTGGCATAGCCTCGTCTGGGTTCCTCTCTGCCTGAAGAGTTCATTGTCCCATCAAAAACATCTTTTAGCGTTTTTATCAGTTCTCATATGTTTCAAGCCTTTCATTGATTGTGGTGCATTTTATGCTCAAACCTTTTCCCTTTTCCCTTGTAAATCAACTTCCTGATGCTTGCTGATATTATGATATCTCCTCATGTCCCTTTGCCATCTTTATATGCTCTAAAAACACTTTATCACCGACTTTGAAACTTTTGGGGTAGTTTTTGTTATCCATTCGTATTTTTCAACTTGGTAATAACTTGACAAACACTAATTTTACTTTCGTATCAAACATTAATTCCGCCGGCGACATGTCCGATGGTGTAATAGGGTTAGGTGTTACATAGCAAGCTGTCAGAAAATTTTGATTTGAATCCTCATTTACTTTCTCAAGACTTGGTTTCTTCAACACTCTTTTGAACGTTCCCACAAACTCTTTTGTCCGCTCCCCCTTGAATCCTAAGTCGGGGTGTCAATATGCTCAAATCTTCGAATTCTTTACTCGTGAATTGCGTTCCGTTATCAAAATCTATGATATCTGGTACGCCATATATTGCAAACAGTTCACGCAGTAAATTCCCTTTCACTAAAGATATTGGATTTTGGCATTTAATAATTTCCAGCCATTTAGCGAAACTATCATCTATCACAAGATAACGTGAACTATTCATAATATCTGCAAAATCTATATGCAGTCTTTACCACGGCGTGTCTGTCTTTGGCCATGGTTCTATTTTTGTGGTAGAGTGTTACTGCCAGCGCACAACCTCTGCAAGCTTTCACTATTTTTTCAATATCTTGGCCAATCCTGGATCAATATACGAAAAGTTTCATCAGAGATTTGATTCTTCAAATACTAGGATGAAATTCATTCAAAATTTGCTTCTGGAACACACTAGGTATTGCAACCCTTTGCCCGAACATTACTACACCGTTGCATAGCGAGTAAGGGCTTAAGTCTGGATTTCGTTCTTTGTTACTTTCTTTCAATTGCATTATTATTTTCGGAATAAAGACATCATTTTCTGCTTTTTCCTTTATTTCTTCCAGAGTAACTGGTAACTCTCGAACTACGTTACACAAAATGTTATTTTCATTTCGCTTTTTAGTGCTGCAATGACCGTGTCCTCAAATAGTTCCGTATTTTTAGGTATTAATCTTGATAATCCATTCACATATCCCAATTATTTAGATGGTTGGTATTCCAACGTAAAATCATAGTTTAATATGATGGTACCTCCACGTTGTTTTTGGTTTGGTTTTTTGTTTTACTGCATATCAACCTCAATGGGTCATTTAATGCAGACAACTTTTTTTCCTGGTAATATTTTTTGTCAAAAATCTATTTCTGTTAATATTTTTTTCCTCAAAAACGTATAGCTGGTAATATTATTTTTTTTCAAAAACGTAAGCTGGTAATATTTTTTTAAAAAGTATATAGCTGGTAATATTATTTTTTCAAAAACGTGTAGCTGGTAATATTATTTAAAAAAATGTATTGCTGGTAATATTTTTTCAAAAACGTATTGCTGGTAATAGTTTTTTTTCAAAAACGTATTCCTGTTAATAGTTTTTTTTTTTTCAAAAACGTATTGCTGGTAAGAGTTTTTTTCCTTCAAAAATTTATTTCTGGTAATAATTCTTTACAACGTATTTCTGGTATTAAAACCTATTTTTACACTTTCATAATGCTTTTTACCTCAGTTTCAGAGTTAACTATTTGTCCATAGATGGGACCCTAACAGGTGCCTCCTTAAAACCTCTTGATCAGAGGCTTTGCTGTTGAACGTAGTTTATCGTCTTACCCTGGACGCGGATGTAGTTTATCGTCAAATCCAGGACGTTCCACGTTGTAGTCTATTAAATGTAATCGTAGCAATTCCTTTTTTTGATCAATAAATAGTTAATAGCTTGAAACGTTGTCACTGTTGTTGCTGGAGGCATATTTTTAATTGCACTTGACGGATCTGATTGACAAAGCTTTCTATCAATGTCGCCAAGGTATTTAATTTTCGGCAAAAAAAAACGCATTTTTCTTCACTGAGCTTGAACCCGTACTCTAAGGGGGTACGGTATAATTAGTCAAATTGTTCTTTAGATACACTTTTGATTAAAATGTCGTCCATCTACGCCACTGCGAAATTGCACACCGCAAACATGGTATCCATATATTGTTGAAAAATAACTGGTGCCACATTTATACCAATAAGAATTCGGTCAAACTTATATAATCCTTTGTGCGTATTCAATGTCGTTAATTCTAAATATTCATTTTCAATCTGAATTTGTAAATACGCTTAATATCCAGCTTTGAATATATTGTTCCTCCGTTCAGAGGAATTGGGTAGTTATTTATTTCTGAATAACTGTTAAATCCGGTCCAGATATCCGTACAAAAATGAATTTTATTATTCTTTTTCTTTTCATACACCGCTTGTGCAGATCATTTTGAATGGTTATTTTTTTCTATTACGCCAATTCTTTCGAGTCGGTCCAACTCTTTGTTGATTTGTTTCAATGCTGCGAATAGTACGCTAGTTTCGGCTGAAATACTGGCGGCGAACCCTTTTTACTTGAAAATTGAATTTTGAACACCGACCCAGATCATTTGACAGATCATTTGGAAAATATTTTTTCAATTCTTCTTTAAGATTTTCGATCTGGCTTCTTAAATTGGTCGCTTGGCCACTTACGTTTTTACAATGAACTTTTATCGGCAAATCCCAAATTTCAAATAATTCCATCCAGTCAGTACCGAATAAATTCGTAGCATTTTTTTATACAAAAACTAGTTTTTACATGCTTATTACAGAATGAGACATGACAAGACATTGAAGCGCCACTTTGGATGACCTTTGTAATAAAGGCTTTCCAATTTCCTTCCACGTGATTTCACTGATTACCAGTGTCCAGTAGCATTTTCACACGCACATTATTTTCTTATTCACAAATTTTCTTTCCATTTTGGGACAATTTTTCCGTCGCATTGCTGTGCACGAATTTCTTGTGATAAATTTTCTTGGTTTGGTTTTGCAGTATGACTTTATATTCTTGTTTACCACACTTTTAACATTTTGAATTTTTAAATCGACAGTTATTTCCAAGATGTAATTTCCCACAGATGAAGCAAAGATATATTCTTTTTGTACATTTGTCCTTTGCTTGTACAAATACACCTTTTCTTTTTAATTTCTTCAGCATCGTGTTTTAGAATTGTCTGGCAATCGTCCACTATTTCTTGCAGTGTAATATTAATGTTTTGTTCAATTTTCGTTAAAATTGTCCCTCGTATTTTAGCATATTTTCTAGTTGCAAAATTTTGAACGAGATTCGGCCTTTGAACATATCTGGTGTCATTTCATTTATTCTGAACATAACACCTTCTTTGTTGATAGTACGAGCATATGTGACAAAATCTGTGTTCTGTTTTTTGGTTAGATTCATGCAACTTCAACAAGTAGAGAGATCTTAACACTACAGATTTTCGTCTCAATGTGTATCGTATCTTCAAATCCGATTTCACTTGTTTTTATTTTTCGGTAATATGTAGTTGCTTTATTTTTCATGCTCTATCGAAGATACTTTCCTCAACAATAATCTCGTAAATGGGTTATCGGAGAAAATGCAAAAGATCTGTTGTCCATATAACATCAAGACAACCTTCAAGAGCTGGACGACACTTCGCACATATATCGCCAGAGTAAGACCCACCCCCATAGAGGAGAACATGACTAAAGACTGCGCGTACGCTATCCGTGCAACTGCGGAAAGAAATATAAAGGAGAGACAAGACGCCCCCTTATGGTAAGGCTTCAAGAACACCAAAAAGCTGTAACACGAGGGGAAGTGAAAAAATCAGGCATGGCTGACCACATATGGATAAAAAAGGGAGATCAATGCCCTTTGTGGGAACAGGTTGAAATCATAAACAAAGAACATCATTGGAAAATTCGTAAACTTAAGGAATCGGCACATATGCTAAACCACAAAAATCTCCTGAGCTGAGCACGCATTTAAATAAATACAATATGGCAACCATTAATAAGGAGTGCCATAGAAAAGCAATAACAACAACGAAAAGTGCAATATGAGTTATGTTAAAAAACATGCAATGATAACAGCCAAAATTGCAATATGAGCACTGGTAATAAATTTTGCTGAAGACATTAAGTTTATAAGTCCCAGAAATTCACACACAGATGTCCTTAAGGACACATGGCACAGAGGATAAATGCTTTAGTTAAATCCAGTGGCAGGACCCAAATAATTCTGAGTTCAATACCTGGTTAAGGTAGTGGATAACTTGGAGAGGTCAATTAACAGGAGATAACTGATAACTGATATCCATTAGACGTGGAACTAGAACAGTCTACCCCAGCGAGCGAAATAAAGGGTTCGACATTCCAACCACCTTGAAAATCTAATATATGGTGTTTTGGACGTCTGGTTAGAGACGTTGAAGATTTTTTTTTTTTTGTTTTCTACAGAATTATTATTGTTACTGTTTTTGTATTTCTGTTGATTTTGTTGTTGATGCTGTCTCTGTTGTTGTTACTGAATTTCAACTATGAAAGCCAACATTTACTCAAAATTCGCAAGAATATGTTGTTTTTCGTACACCCAAGAGAAAAAAAAATTCACTTCTACACAAGAAAAAAAAATTAAAGCAACTAGTTTAAAATTCTTGTACCCTTGTTCCCGACGCAAAAATATATATATTTTCCGTACTTGTTCACTCAGCACGAGTTTCCCAAATCCTTGTAACTCCATTTACAGTTTGTATGAGTTCCTGAATTCTCGTTACTATTATAAGTCGTAAGAATTCCGAAAGATCATCAAATCGATTATAAAATCGACTCGTCGCCACTGTTATCGCCCGTCGTAGTGCTTATGAGAATTGCTTTGGAAACTTACCGAGACGCCTGTATTACTTAATCTGAAGACTATCTCCAAACGGTTTTCCTCTTTACTTAGACGGGGTGCGAGACAAGGTCAGATTTAACGTGGAGAACCAAAGTGCGTAAATTCGGACCAATAGTTCAGAATTTACCCATTCCCTGCAAACGCGGGGAGCGAGCACTTTGCTTGTCGGTTATTTTCAGCCGAGTCTCTATCCGTAGATAGAGCCGCGACTGAGTCACTTTTTGCCCGAAAACAGAGGTCTTATCAATCGCAATTCTAGCAGAGAACTGCCTGGTTCGAAACATCTGGTATTTACCAAGCTTCCCCACAAGGCACAAATCCCGTTTTCATGTGGGCGATTCCGAAAAAATTCTCCTTAAACCCCGCATACACGCGGTCTTGTTTGTCTTCCGTACCAAACGATGCTATGCTCGTAGGTATACCCTTGTCTGAGTTCCTCTCTCTCTCCTCGAAGGTAGAGGTTTCGACAAGCCTGACGCGAACCCAGCAGCAAACTGCCTGAGTCGAAACAGTTCTTCTCTTCTGACCTGGACTTCTTTATTTATAGTTATGAACTAGTTTATATTGTCAACGGGGGTGTACTATTTACTCCACATATTTTTTTTTTTACCTGGAACAGAACTAAAATTACAAAGGCTTTGAAATTTTTTGTTTTGTATTTTTTGCAACATTATCTATATAATTACTGGGGAAAAAAAAAACACTCTTATATAAGATGTGCACATAAATATTAGTCAATTGAAAAGGATTTAGTAATTTAAAAAGGATGTTTAGATTCGTCGACAAAGGAAAATGAAAAGAGAATGTATTTGTTTTCTATCTATTAGGTTGGTGCAAAAATAATGTCGTTTTCTCGCATATGTTTCTATGTGTGAAAACGACATTATTTTTGCACCAACCTAATATATTTGTCACTAAGTGAAATATCAGGGAAAAATGCAGTAAAGGAAGATACTGAATCGAAAAATGATGTATAAACTGGTTTGTTTCTCTTCTTTGCATATTGTCCCTTCCTTCGTATTTTGACAACAATAAGTTACTCACTTCCACTCAATGTTTCCATATGTGTTTCTCTCTCTTTCTTACAATCATTCCGCTTTTTCTTTATGCTCTTTACTTTCTTTTCGTTTTATTGCTGTTTATCAATTTATTTTATTCTCTCCTTTCGTGTATTTTTCTTATACTTCTCTCTCAAATTTTTCCGTTACAGTCTTTTTTTTTGTACTTTTTATCCCTTATATTCGACTTTCTAATCTTTCCCCTCATATTCTTTTCTCCCTACTTTTTTCCTTCATATTCTTTTCTCCCTACTTTTTCTCCATGATATTCTTTTCTCTCTACTTTTTTCCTTTATATTCTTTTCTCTCTATTTTCCCCATAATATTCTTTTCTCTCTACTATTTTCCCTTATATTATTTTCTCTCTACTTTTTTCCCCTTATATTTTTCTCTGTCTACTTTTCTTGTTTTTCGTTGCTGATGCAGCTTCTCATTTAATCCAATCCACGCTCCAATCAAATAACAACATTATCCTACTCTTTCGACTTCCCCTTCAAATCTTTATAGTTTCATTTTATCTCTTCCACACAGGCGCAGAAACTTATTTTTCGCGGCGACAAATTGACAATCTCGAGAAACACATACTCAACCCTCCCAGCTTCATCAGTCCCGATACAAACCCCTAAAATCAAAATTAACCCTGATTATTTGGGACCAAGTACACAGATTACCACCGACAAGACAATCAAGTGGGCAATGTTTCACAAGATAATCATTCCCTTGAAACGTGTACGTGAAGAACTCAATCAGATTAAACTGATCGGCAAGGATCAATAATACTGTGACTTTGTTCGATCAACCAGGCTCTTTTGCCGGTTCTTCTTAATCAGTATTCTTTACTTCCTACTCCGTTCACTTCTACACCAGTGTTCTATGTTATTTACTATTAATGGATTTTTTTTTCTTCTGTCTTAACACCAGTTAACGTGGCGGCGTCCCTCTAGTCTCTTCTGACAGCTATTATGGTATGTAAATGTCGCATCGAACACCTTCAAACTATCCCTGACCTACGCCTTCTTTAGACACAAACTCTGTTAATGGAGATTAACGTCAGATTGGAGCCAAATTCTGATATTTCTCAATTTCTGTATTTTTTTAATATTCAAAAAATAAATAAGACTTTTATTTCGTATGTTGAAAATGTCCTGTTGCTTCGAAAACACTTCTAAATAAAACTATATAACGTAACATAGAAACAATTATCAATTTTTATTTATTAAACTTGGAATGAAATAAGGTTAAATGATGGCGAAGTGTTCGTAATTGAATTTAAATGTTATAAAACAGTTGTGCTCTAGTATGGTTTTCTTAACAAGTAGGTTTTTATGGGATAAAGCTGCTAGTCCTACACCCAACCGGCTTTAAATTCATTGTTTGCCTCCACCTAGAATGGTTGCCAATCAAGGCTAAAGATCCCAGTCTGAAATGAAACGCAATGGTCTTAGTCGGAATTTGAACTCGACACGTCAATCTTAATTCCAACGTCGGTAACCGATACGCTACACAAAAATACACAAAAATATTTTTTGCAAAGAGTATCTGAATCGATAATATGATATTTATAGGGACAGTAAGATGAGGAAATAATCTCAAACGATCGAATAGTATGAAACAGTGGAATGAGAGACAAATATGTATTTATTTAGTTAAGACAATAGAAAGTTAAAGAGTACGAATAGATGGTATGAAAGAGATGCAGAAACCCTATCATCGAAGAAAACGTTTTTCCTTCAGTTACACAGAGCAGCAAAGATTTTGCTTTTTTTTAAATCATTTCATACGAAGCAAGGTACGAAGTAAGTCGCTAGGATGCAAGGGATTACTGAGAGTGAAAGAAATAGAGAGGACATTAAAAGAATAGTTTTCAAGGAGACAGAAGATTGACATTGCATTTTAATTTTTGAGGATCAAAATTTACAGGAAAGCAAGAGGCAGGATGAGAGTTTTAATAACTCGCTTATTAAAACTCTCTTCCGGTGAAGGAGAGTAAACTGTTAGTTTAGTAATTATCATTACAACCAGCAATTTCACCATGGGAATTATTTTTTGCTCCAGTTCACAACAGATTGTAGGCCATTTTTTCATATCAGCTGCCAATTTGATTTTATTGAACCTATTAAGGCAGGAGTATGTAATTGTGTCACACGCATAGATACCGAGTCGGGAACTGATGACATCGGGAAGGTTGTTAAGGAAAATAAAGAACAGAGTATATGCAAGAATAGAAATTTGTGTGAAGGCCACAGAATGATATTGAGAAGTGGCCGTTTGAGATAACTTTCATTACGGGGTTTGATAACGATTAAACCATATAAATTCAGCTTGTAAAGAAGATAAGCATGCGAAACTCCGTCTAATGACATCAAAATATCTGAAGCAGCAACCCGATCTATGTCATTATTATCTAAAGCAAATAACACTCATATTGGCAGTTGATACAGAGAAACGAAATCCGTATTGTTCGTCTGAATGATGACCCTGTGAGGTTAGATTTTTAACCAATTTGGTGTTTATTAGAGCCTCTAGTACTTTGTCAAAGACAGATTGAAGACTAACAGGACGAGAGTTTGAAGTTTTAGACGGTTCTCCAGAGTTCTTAAAGCCAGGAGCTACAGAAAATGATTTCCAATAATCTGGAATGCAAGAAAACACAAAGCATCTATTGTAGAGCTTTGAGAGAACAGGGCCAGTTCAGGTTGAGATTTCTTAAGGATAGTTGCACGGATACCATCAAGTCCATATGCTTTTTGTTGGATCAAATTTCAATATCATTGTGGACATAATGGGTAGATTTATATCCATATCACACAGTAGAGACTCAGTTCTAAGTGGAAAACTTAACTATTTTTGGTAAAATACTAGAGGATCTAATCAACACCGAATTGGTTAAGCATCTTACTTTAAACGGTCTCCTTTCGGATAAACAATATAGCTTCCATTTCGCCAGACTTATCACCAATATGTCACTTTTCTTTCAACGTAACTTTGCTTTCCTCTGTTTTTGCTATAAATATTTTCACGTCAACAGTTCTGATGAACTTTTCTCCTCGGAACCTCGACAGCATGAATTTAAGCTAGTCAGATGCATCCGTCTGTTCTATTTAAATAGTTTCTGTTCTCGCCTGTGGAACTCCATTCCGATGTCCCTGTTACCTACAATTTTAATGCAATGTCTTCTGTCTTCCTGAACCCTGTTCGTTTATTGTTCTTTTCTTCTCTTCTCATTAAAGTTTTCTCATTCTCTTTCAATCCTTGTACCCTAGTGACATTATCGCGTTGTTTGAGGTGAAATGATAAACAAAAAGAGTCAAGCATGAGTCATAAGTAGAATTGGAAGAGAAATTGCATGCAAAGCATTCTGCTTTATCGTCAGAGAAGTATAGAACTTCAGAATGATTGAAGTTGGGAGGGAATTACCCTTATTTAACACACACCAGTAGCCAGGACATCCAAACTTATACAGTGCCCTTGTGCTTCAAACTAAAGCAAGTATGATGATCCTGATAATAATAAGACTTTATAATACACACTGGCAGAACAATGAAAGCTAATCGCACGAACATCGTGATCAAAGCCCAAAAAACTAAATGTGCTTTCTTATTGACATGACAGTCCCTGCAGATTTTAATGTATTGTTGAAGATCTTCAAAGAAATATCGAAATACAAGGATCTTGAAGTGGAAATCTCAAAAATGAGACACGTGAGAATAGCAATAATTTTGTAGCTGGAGCGCTCGGATTGAATGGAAAATGTTTCGATAGACTCATTGAAGGGGTTTTCATTGTAGCCTATTCCTTGATGAAATGTAAAAGATTGTACTCACAAGTACAGCTAAAACATTACGAATAACTTTATTTATGTAAAATGTGTGTGATCTTAGTTTTTTTTTCTGTTTTTCTTTTATAAAAATGATCAGTGGAAAATGTTATGAGGCCATTTCTGACCTTACTTCTCTGCTTAGGACCCGGAAGGAAATGTGTTTACAACAGAAATAAAAGGAAATATTAGGTTGGTGCAAAAATAATGTCGTTTTCGCACATGTGTTACTATGCACCAACCTAATAATAATATTTTAGACACAAGCACCATTCAATAATAACAGGAGCAATAGGAATATTCATTTAAGTACAACTGCTACTCCAATGGAAAATACGATATTTATGCTCAGAACGACACCAGAAAGAGCAATACAAATGCGAAGTTAAGTACAACTACTTTTAATTGATTATGCAAAAGTGTTTAACAAGGGACGTAACAAAGAACTATGTAAACTGATAGGTAAGAGCTTCAAACGAAGTTGTCGAAAGTCGTAATCACCTACGTCCTGAAGGGACAAGGCACATAGTAGACGACTACACCAATAATGAAATAAGCACTACGAAATAATATTGATATATGTATATTAAATAAATCTTAACAAAAATATCATTGAGATACAAAAAATATACTCTTAATGGAAGCTACTCGATAATTCCTCTTTCACCTCAAGTGAACGTTTTGTATCAGACAAAAAAATCAGGGACAATATAATAAAACGAATAGGATGAATAATAATAATAATAATAATAATAATAACAATAATAATAATAATAATAAAATACAATGATAGTAATAATAATAATAATAATAATAATAATAATAATAAGAAGAAGAAGAAGAAGAAGAAGAAGAAGGGGAATAATAAATAGACGAATAAAAGGAATAAGAGGAATTATAAGAAGAATAAGAGATATAATAATAATAATAATAATAATAATAAGAAGAAGAAGAAGAAGAAGAAGATGAACACCAATAATAATAACAATAATAATAATAACAAAAATAATAATAATAGCAACAACAACAACAACAACAATAATAATAATAATATTAATAAAAATAATACTAAGAAGAAGAAGTAGAAGAAGATCCTGTGGAATATTCCAATATTGACAGTGACAACTTTACTGCACAATAAACTAAATTTCATTCTGCTGAATAAACAGAAAAATATTCCCTACCTGATAGAAGTCGCTACTCCATTCGACAGGGTAATTAAACACTAGTAAAATCGACAAGGAGATTTAAGGCATGAAATTCTAAACGCTTGGGAAGTGATTACAGTAAAAATGATAATTGAAGTTTTGCGTGGAAATACTTTCAGATATTGAATTGCGATTTCAAAAGAGAGTCATGACAAAAAGATTGCTTATTTAGAACACTGTGGGTATTTATTTTTCTTCTGGATTCAATGAAAAATCGAAAAATGTCGGTGAAAAGAAGAAATTATCTGTTTATTTTCTAAAGTCACGAGTGGTGAACTGAAAAAAATATTTTTTACCAGCAATCAACATCAAATGCTGTAAATAATAATAATAATATAGGGTGCCAATAATAATAATAAATGCCATGATACAACAATACACGACTCTAATGTCCTCTGATCTTAATTGAGGGAGGTATTAGCATGTGCATTCAAGTTATGATTTTTGGACTTTTTGTGAAATAATTGACTTTCTGTATCATAGTTCGATGAACATTTGTTAAAAAATAATGAAGAAGGATTTAATTCAGTCTATTTTTTAAAAATGTCACCCATCCCCAACATGAAATTTCTAAAATCGTATATAAGTATAATAGCACTGTGAATTTCTGGAATTTTCTAGATATTCCTGAAAGCTTCTGGAACTCGTTTTTACTTATACTATATTTGTATGTTTTGCTATAGCATAACATACAAATATAGTATAAGCTATGACCTGTTAAATGCGCTAAAAATTACATGAGTACTATTTAATTACATCAATAGTCAATTGAAAAATAAAGCTAAGATTATGAAGTAGTTTGATTTTTTTTTTACCCATATTGCGTATATGATAAAATCGAATTTTCGTTCTGGAGGTGATTTTTTCAACAACTAAAACAAATTAATAGCTTTTTCATTGCGTTTAAACAACATTTCATCGATTTATGACATAGAAATAAAAAAGTCAAAACCCTAACGTGCAAGCCAATTGCTTAAGCTTAACTAGTTGAGTATGTTCCCTAGGAGCTGACGTATTATCAATCTCTCTTTATGAGTGTGAGTAATAGGGGAGGAGCATGGCTGGGTGACGAAAGAGTCTAAAGGCTGAAGTAACCACAGTGACATGAGACCCACATTTAGATACTTAATAACACCTTAAATCAGAGATCATCTGAGCTGACTGGTTTTTCCGACCTACAGGTATTTCTAACTGGGCCACACCTGCAAGGATATGCGCTACCCCTATATTGCGCACATTTGCCAGATGCATATGCCTGGTATACTCTTATCAGGCTGGGAGGGGGGTTATGATGAGTATATTGGGTTTCGTATATCTAATAATGACAGTTGCAGAAAGTTCGTTTCGTTCGAGAAAAGCAGGTTAAATCCAGTGATATACTTCTAATGATAAAGTTGCCGCGCCGATGTAACAAAAGGCCGATATTTTGCTGAGAGATACGGGATTCAGATGCAGTTGACGTTAAAGTCGTGATTAGTGTTTCATTTTTTTTTCTTTTCTGGTAGTAAATGATGTGTCAATTTATAATCATTAGAAAGTAGTGAAGTATATATTTTATCAATCTTACTCGTAACATCATGAATTGTATAACGAAACACAACTAAATTTTGGTAACACAACGTGATTCCAGATAAATTCCAATTACTTTCAGACAAAGCACAAGGATAAAGACTCAAAGCCAGTGGAATTAATTTGGAATCAATGTGTTTATTTCATGGTCCATTGATCGTTTCAGTGGCAAAAAAAAACCCCCAAATACAACAGAAATACATTATTCTGAGACTTATTAAAACATTCTTTTCTTTCAGTAGTCCGGTTCTAGTCTAATCAACGTTGCTTACGTCGAACCTGCTCAGTACCTCAGATCGGTGGTCGCTTAGTAATACCAGGTGCTGTAAATTTGGATGAGCGGGTGGTGTAATGGATACGACTCGGAAATGTGAAATTGGAGAGAAGAGAACAAAATTCGATTTCCAGACGGATGTATTACATTTACTTCTGCGCAAGTAACCTTAGGATAGGTATGAATTCAACTCTTCCAGCTATGAGTTAAATAGTAATATTTGTATCATTTATTATCATCTCCAAAATTTGCTAACAATATTTACTCAGAGAAAATAAATAGATTAAATAAAAGTATTCTTATAATTTAAAAATATGTTTCGGACTTAAATAACCTACAAAAGTCTCAATAAAATCAATTCAATTCTGAAGCAGTGAGACTTAAAATACATACTTATGAAAGAAAATTGTTTGCCAAAACGTTGACAGTGAATTTTATCTAATCAAAAAAGGCCGAGTCTCATCGATAAATTAGCCATAAATACAGGTATTCATGTAGCATAAATTACAGCCATATCACATTGAAACGCGGGTTCCTGTACGATCATCGAAGTTAAGCAACATCGATCCTAGTCAGTACCTAGATGGGCGACTGTTTGGAAATAACAGGTGCTGTAAACTTGTGTGTGGTGTAATTGCTAACGGCTCGGAATTTTTAAGTTGAGAACCGAGTTCCAATTTTAGTTGGAAAAGTATCACCTGGCGTGGATCGAACCTGCATTACCTTTATTCTGAAAGTCCACCTTCTAAATGTTTATTCGGATAACCACTCGAACAGAAAACTGCCCAAATCCGGATGTAAAGCGAGTCATACATGTACCTGGAGCGACAGGCGAAAATTGCTCAGATTTCATCGGACATTCACTATTGGAACGCCTCAAGCACAAGGAAACCCGAGCTCAAACCCTTAAGCGCTGTATTGCCTGGGATGGATGGTTATGTGGAGCTCAGCCTTATAATAGTAAACTCGATTAAAAATATAATTTTATCGTTAATATCTACTTGCATGTTTCATATATTGACTAACTTATCGGTTCTTAAAGACAAAATCTAATTTGAATATTAAAGTTTAACAGTTAAAAAAAATTAAAAAATTAATTGTGTTTTATTAATTTCTAAGCAGTTTTTTATCGTTTTAAATAAGCAATATATTTCTTGATGGCGTTTATAATTAATTGCTTAGTTATTCAAATAAAGCTATTTTAGCACTGAAAATGGTAACTACTTGAGCATTTAGATCACAGCTTAATAGTAAATTGAAGTGAACACTATTAACAGTTTTTTTAATAGTATATTTTGAAGATTTAACAAATATAAATCCTAATAATATAACATGTCTATAAATTAAATGACCACTAAAATCTTTAGAATTCTTGACCTACTCTCATTATGACACTCAGATAATACTATAGTTTATGGGTGATTAGAACATGGCAGCACGTTTTAATCCGGCTCTAATAGCACAATAAAAGAGAAATACAGAGTTGTAATTTCCAGTATTTCTAAAACCAAGTTAGTAACTTGGTCATTAACCTCTGCATTTTCTCCAGTCAAGATGAAACGTTGCGCCTTCTTGTTCTGAACAATTACTGGCATTGGGGTTCACCCCAGACCTCAAGTGGAACATATATACGATCCATCGGATAAATGGTCGCTTCCTTACACCGCTCCAGGAAGCACTGGATTCGGCCTGCCGTATTCTCTTCGTATTCTATTTGTAACAAGAATCTCCCACTCAAAGAGCTTCTTCAAAAAGAACCGCTATTTTATGAAACAGATTCCCACGTGGGTGCATCTCCTAACACTACAATCTTATCCATTTCAAATCCAGGGTCAATCTTTAACTGTCGTCCCTATCCTCACTGCCTACTCTCTCCGTTTACGTTCATACCACACACCTTATTCAGAAACCTTTATTTTGAGTGGCTTTTGGGCGTTGTACTGGGCTTTGGACCATATCACGTTGAAAAACCGATTCTCGTACGATAACTGAAGTTAAGCAATGGTCAGTACCTAGATGAGTGATCATTTGGGGATACCAGATTCTGTAAGCTTGGATCTGCAGGCGGTGTAATGGATAACGTCCCGGAATTGGAAATCGGAGAACCGAGTTCGTTATATACCCTTGGGAGAGGTATGAATCTACCTTTTCTCCCCTCAGCCTAAGGGTTAATTAGCAAAGCTTGTATCAGTAAATTATTATTAACTCCCAAAATTTCTTGCAATCTAAAAATACATTCTGACATTAAATAACCTGGAAACGATTGATAAGTCGTAGAAAACAAACCAACGAAGTTAAATATAGTGTAGTATTGGATAAATATTAGCAAATAATAAAGTAAACGGCATATGAGAATTTAAAAAAAATAACTGAATAACATAGCTGAGTAAAGAACGTGATTTGGTCCGCGCAACGTCAGGTACTATTGCTAGTATTAAATAAATACACAATCAACAAGAGGCAGTGTCTGATTGTTCTCACAAGAAATATTGTGCTAAAGCTGGTATCGTTATTTATTGCTATTGTTTAGATTCTCCTTGATAGATTTCAGTTCTAATTGACTCTGTTCAAAGCACAATGAAATTTTATTTCTTATCGATTTTTCATATTCCAGGAACGAATTCCGATAAAAGGGACGTAAAAGAATGACTCTGTTGATAGCAAAGTAGAATAAAGAGAAAAAGAAATATTATCAATATGTAAAAAGAAAAATATAAAAAAAGTTGTAAAAATGATTTCTTATATTGGACATAACAGAGCGAAGCAACGCTCGCGATAATGCAAGGCGATTTTTTTTTGTTTCGCCGGAATTTATTAAAGTGATTCTTGAAGGTATTTCATTTCTTTAACTGTGATCTGAAATTGAGTAAGGAAATCAGATTAAAAAGTTATGCTTTTAATATACTTACCTAACAACTTATCAACCTACAAATATGGATACATGTTATATTGTATGTATGTATGTACACAAAGCCATATATACATACATACATACATACATATATATATATATATATATATATATATATATATATATATATATATATATATATATATATATATATATATATATATTCGTGTGTTTATGTTCATGCATATCTATATATATATATATAAGAAATCGATATGTCAGTATCGATAGAACATTTTTAAATATGAAAGAATATACATATTCAAGTAAGTAGATGAATAAATTCATATTCTGACATTTACTCATACGTTTATTCATTTGTTTATTACTTGTGTATCTAAAAATATGACAATACACACACACACATATGTATATATATATATATATATATATATATATATATATATATATATAGATGACAATATGTATACCACCATATAACATACATATTGTACACTACTTATTCCCTTGGGAGAATCATTATATCCTATCTATCTATCTATCTATCTATCTATCTATCTATCTATCTATCTATCACTTCTTCACACCTTATTTTGTATACCCTTTCTTTCTCTCTCTACAAACACCAGTATATTTATGTATGTGTATTAATAAATAGAGAGAGTGATATATACATAGATATAGGGAAGGATGAAGGGTGGAAAAAGAAACATAATTTGTCACTTCTATTACTGATTGTGTCCTATAATTTTTTTCATCACAAGCATTCAATTAAATTACTCACAATGTTCTTTTCTAATCACATTACGGGGGAAAAATGTATGGAAAAAAATAATAAGAAGTTTTAATTTTGTCCGATTGATATTGTTTTGAATAAATCTTTAGATTAAAAGAAATATTTGCCTTTTATATTATCTGCATTAACGGAAGTAAAATGTGTTTCGGATGGAAATGTGGACAAAAAAGTAAATAAAAAAACGTTATAAATGTCAACAAAATCAAACGCATATATTTATCTAGTATGTATGATTTCTAGCTGGACTTAAGAGTAACTCGATAAAAAGAAGACAGTCGGTTCACAATATTTGTTTGCATAAGTGTTGTACCAGCATAACATAACTTTAGATTATATATTTGAAACATTACATCATCTAGTTTACAGCTAATACATTTTTATAGTGAACTCTTTTTTTTTTGTAAGGTGCATGCAAATCAAACATATATTTATTCTAAAATTAAGTATATTGAGGTTATATTCAATATTCTTATTTCATATCTTATTAAAATACACATAATGTCATTTTTAATGTTAACACTGGTATTCTTTTATCATTTCACCCCAAGCAAGGTAAATATTCCACTAAGACGTAAGGGGTTACACAGAGTGAAAGAAAATGAGCAAATTTTGACGAGAAGAAAGGACAATAAAAGAACAAGATCCCGGAATGCAGAAGATAATGAGTGACGCTGCATTTAAATTTTTGATGATTGTCGGTGGAATGAAAGCAAAAAAAATCGGCAGAGGGTTCTACAATTGAGAAAATAAACTATTAAAAATATAGGTTATATATAGATATTTCAACAGTAAATCAATGAGACCTAACTGCCAATCCAGTAGTGCACTTACATTCATCCGGTCGAGGTACCAAGGAGGAGACTTCATTAGAACAATGGCCATGGATATATTCACAGATATTTATAAACAAATCTGTACAGGGGATTAACATTTAATCAAATTTTAGCCCTGTAATATTAAAAATCACTTTACATAACAGATAACCATACAGAAACAACATTTTAGTATAACATAGGTTTTGGATAAAAAATTAGCGGTGGATGATGGCTAGCACATGAGTGGAGATTTCATCACCACCGACTCAAAACCGTTGACTCATCACCATGACAATTCAACTCCACATTATCTCACGACCGGCCAACTCAACGTTCATAGCTTCAGACCGGTGTTGTCTGTTATAATGTGCATATCTCTTAGATCGGATTTGGGTCGTAGAGATTTTGACATTTTGGCAATTTATCGTATTTATTAGTTACAACAGCCTATTTGGCTGACTGGTTATTAATTTTAAAGATCGTACAAATAACCAATCTGAAACAGCAAACAGAAGACTACATACAAAGCTTAGGATGTAGCACTCCGCAATATGGAAATTCATGACGGGTCTGCAAAAGGTGCAAATAAATGAAGATGCATTTCTTGATCAATTAATTGGAGGTTATCACCCTTGCCCTAAACTGAAGAAGTATATGAGGGCAGATGAAAGAATGTTGCAAATTGTTTCTTCTTTTGCACATCGATCTCCAGTTGAAAATTTGAGGGCAACTATATACAATTTTCAATAGATTTTTAAATTAGAAAATAAAGTCATGAATTAAAAAATGTTCCTCAATAAATTACTTTTATTTGTTTTTAAACAGTTGTCGAAAACATTTCATAGTTTGCATGCCGTAAAGATATCCTCGCGCTGAGTAGGCTGGAGATGTCACGGTGATCAGTTGGGGGCAATGAGTTGAGTCGTCCTGCTTCAGGCTAGCAAGCTTCTATCATTTACCAATTTCAAGTTTGTTTGCTGGAAGCCCAGTATGTGTCCCAGATCTATAACATTGTGTCAGAGTAAATATTAACATAAATATCATATATATATATATATATATATATATATATATATACATATATATATATATATATATATATATATATATATATAGCTGGCCTCTCGTATTCGAGGATACCCGTCTACTAGGGTGGCTAGCCAATCCCTATTGCAGATGCTCTCTCAGGCACATTTGTGTTTATTCAACACCAAGAGAGCCCACCTTAGTTACAGTATCTGTGGGAAAAGCGTATGATCTAGAGTGAACAACAATTTGAACAAGGCCATTACACTCAAACCCTGGGTCACGATGACTTGTGACTTAGCTGCGCTAAGCTATTGACGGATCCTAAGTGTTCCGTCTATCCAATTTCACTTACAAGGTTTGGGTCAAACTGTGATATAGTTTTCATGCACCTTCCAAAGATGCTGCACGCAGGGATCGACCAATCCGATAACATCAGAAAGTCTCCTTCCTGACAAATCAACCGAGGTAAGATTGAAACACGGGTCTCATGGTCAGAAAGCGAATGTTCAAATCACCCAGCGACGCGTCCATATATATATATATATATATATATATATATATATATATATATATATATATGAAACAAAAGATGCATGATAATTGGGAAAAGGTGTTATGACGCGTTTCATCAGTTAGGACTTCCTCGAACTAGATTTGCGATTACACATACGCACTACTTTGCCATACATCATTTCTTTCAGAACTGTTCTTGATATATAAAAATTATCTATCGTTATCTCATATATATATATATGTATATATATATATATATATATATATATATATATATATATATATATATATATATATATATATATATATATATATATATATGCCTCTATCTCATATATATATATATATATATATATATGAGATAGAGGCAGACCTATTATCATTATTATTGAGAGCATAGTAGAGCACTGTGGTACAAATAAACGAAGCCTAATCATAACACCCAGTCTGATAGGAGTATACCAATCATATGCATCCCAAATGTGCGCGACAAAAGCAACGCATAACTTTAAAAGTGGATCCTAGTTTAAAATACATTCACGTTGGCAAATACAGTTTTCTCAGACAGCCTCCGATCTATGATGTTCCCAAATATATAATTTTAATTACCAAATCTCCTCTGATGCTTCATCCTCCAAACCGAAAAATAAACAATATTCGTTCATGATACTTCTCTACTACTCGCGATCATGAACTGAGCGATCATAGCTCTCTACAATTTTATGTCCTTCATAGCTCTTAATTAATTTATTTTTTATTTCTCCTAAACCTTGTTTTGCCATCCATTTGCTTTGGTTATACATCGATTTGATGTCCCTCTAGCCTTCAATCTGTCCTGTGATTATCAGAATTTTCAAGACCTCTTTCCTCATTATGTACCGTATAAATTTAAATTGTCTCATGTTAAGTATAAGTTTCTTGTTTGTTTCCAATTTCTCTAAAACTTCGTTGTTGCTCATATATTCAGTCCACTCCATCTTCGGTAACCTTCTGTAGGGCCACATTTATCTTGCTGCAAGTCTCTTCATTTTTGAGAAAATTGTCCAACATTCATTGTCATATAGAAGGATTGATATCATGTAACAGTTCAGCAGTCTTTTCTTTGTTTCTAACGAACTTTTTTTTCTCTTTCTTAGTACTCTCCTTAGCTTTTGGAATGAATTTTGGCTATCACAATACGTCTTTAGTTCTCAGTGTCGCATATAGTGATGTATAAAAATCAAACAAAATGATTCGATCATTTTTCAAAACTTAAATACTCAGCAAAAATGTACGAAATGCACAAAAGCAAAAAAAGATAAAATAAAAAAGAACGAAATAATGTCATGACAGGGCTTATGATGTCCGATTCGAAAGTTATGTATCTAAGTAATTTCACCAGTGTATTTTTTCAATCACGTATATTTCCTTTTTGATTCGATCTTTTGAAACAATTTGTCAAAAAATTCAATAATTATTTAGAATCACATCTATTTTTGTCCCTTGCGTTTGCCTGTAGTCTTGCTCCCACTGTCATTCCTTTCCAAAATTCTTCGGTATATTATTTGTCAATAAAGATTAATTTCCTTAAACTAAGTGCAAGTGTAGCATCTTTCTCATGAAATATTTTGTCATACGTTCAGAGAAAAATGCTCCTCTTGTATTTTATTATTATTGATTAAAATAAATTAGCACTTAGTGATACGACGTCATCTGTGATGACAAATGCATATTTCATTAAAATTGCAACTTCGAGAATAAAACTTTAACAACAATAATAAAAATAATAACATGGATGTAAGATGGAAGAAGGTAGAAACGTGGTATGAACAGACACCTGAAGTTGTCATTGAAAATGGCAGATACAAAATGTTGTGGGATGTTACAATCGACTATGAGTTATTGGACGGAATACAAGGAATTGTGGTGGTAGTTTGATTGATTTGTTTTTTAAGGCTTATAAGTCTTTTACATTTTTATTTTAAAGACATAATATTTTTATTTAGATTTTAAGATTGATTTGGAAATAATGATTTACTGATACACGTCTTACTAATTAACCCATAGCTTAAGGGGAAGAAGTGAATTCATACTTTTCCTAAGGGTATTTGCGCATAATTGAACGAATTAGAACTCTGCACTCCGATTTCCAATTCAGAGTCGTTATCCGTTACACCACCGGCACACCCAACTTACAGCGCCTGATATTCACTCATCTTACTGACCAGGCTTGACATTGCTTAATTTCAGTGATCGTACAAGGACAAGCGTCTCAACGTTATATGGTCATAAGCCTGATGTTGGCAGTGAATAAACAAGATATAGATATTGTATGCCCTGCAGACGATAGAATATCGCTAAAGAAGAATCAAAATAGGAAACCTACGATAGATTAAATAGGGAAGTGTAAAAATTGTGTTCATTGAACAGAGTGGAAGTTATCCACATTGCAGTTGCTGCTCTAGACACCATAGCTACTGACTTGGTGTGTTTGGAGAAGATTGTAATCCTTGCCAAGATTGGATGCTTGCAGAAAACTGCAGTGCTTGGTAATGCTCGTATACTCCGAAGAGATCTCGAATCATGATACATTGTGAACTATATGTAATATGTGGAGGCTGCCCGCCTCGAGTGCGCATAGAAGGGATGTGAGCCTTCACTACCGTCAGTAATCAAGAATGAGCAAGTAAAGTGAGACACGGTTGTCTTCATTGACAAGCGCTTGGGGAGCAATCGCCCTGATATATTTGTAAGAACAGCTATGAATGAATCCTGATATACCTTGGGGTACCATGGGATAAGAACATCGTGAAACCGGAGAAGATGAAAATACGGAGGTACCAACACCTAGCGGTTTAAATTAGAGAAATATACCAAGCAGAATTTCAAGTTGTCCTTTTTGCGGATGGTGCACTCGTGAATATTTACAGAGATATTTATACTCCGAAAGAAGCCATGATGATATTTGAAATCATTAGGAGTGGGCAAGTGGCAGCGCTGCTTGGAATAGTGCATGTGCTGTGGAAACTATTGTGTCTCTAAGCTGTAGGCAAGAGCTGAGATATAACCATCAATACTCGACCAAAAGAAAATAGCAGAGGATCTCAATAATAATATAAATAATATATTGATACAAGCAATATTGTTAACATTATTACCATAATAATGATTAGATTTTAGTTTCAAGCTTGTAATACATTCAACCAAGACTCCAACAACTACAGACTATTTTCATTAAAGCTTTATTGATTTGTAACTTGAGAGACACGGTGGAGTAATAGATAGCGGCTCGGATTGAGGAATCGCAAGAGCCGAGTTCGATTTCCAGTCGAATCCGTTATATTCATTTACGTGCTATGAATCATATTTTTCTCCCTCCACCCAGCTATGGGTAAATAGTAAGACAGACCGGGTTCTATAGCCTTGGATGGTAACTGGTCTACCACAGAAAGAAATGACAACCTACTGCGGGAAAAAAAAATCTCCCTCGTCAGTCATGTACCGAAAGATACATGATCGCCTACGAGTGTATCCTGCATGGCACATAACTGATTTGCGAGGAGAGTGCAATATTCCATTATGTATTTTCTTAATATTGTTATCAGTAATATTATTCCTTATCTTATTTTTATTGATTTTACTGTTAGCTTATACTGGCTTTATTGCCATTTTTTTTTTATTCCAAAGAGTTTTTCAAACGGTTCCATTTTTTCAATCGCTTTCTAAAAATGTTTGCTTTTTCTCTGATGAGTAAAATATAAACTTAGGAAGCAAAGGGGTTTCTATATAAAACGAAATAAACAAAAACAAATTGGAAATATTGGATAAAATTAAACAAACATTGGAAAAGTGGAGAGAAAGATCGATAGACAGAGAAGAAGAGGGTGGGATAAAGAGTGGAACCGGAAAAGAATGAGAAAACGTTAGTAGCAAGTAGGAGAGAGAGAGAGAGATGAAGAAACTCTAATATAAATTTGGTGATAAAAATAAGTATGTAAAGAGACCGAGAAAAAGAAAAATTATGAGTGAGTGCCTAAAATATAGTGAAAAATAAATGAATTAAAAAAAAATAAAAAGTAAAGAGAATGGATAATAGGAAAAAAAAACGAATAAATATCTTTGAAAATGGTCAAAAAACATAAAAGGAATATAGAACTAAAGTAAGCTGAACGCGAGAATTGTAGAAATGCCAGATGAGAGAGTAAGCAGATAATAGAAAGAAAAGTAGAAAAATCATAAAAAATAGAAAGAAAAGTAACAACATGATAAAGAAACAATAGAATGAAAAGTAACAACATGAAAAGTAACAACATGATAAAGAAACAATAAAAAGAAAAGTAACAACATGAAAAGTAACAACATGATAAAGAAACAATAGAATGAAAAGTAACTACATGAAAAGTAACAACATGATAAAGAAACAATAGAATGAAAAGTAACATGAAAAGTAACAACATGATAAAGAAACAATAGAATGAAAAGTAACAACATGAAAAGTAACAACATGAAAAGTAACAACATGATAAAGAAACAATAGAAAGAAAAGTAACAACATGAAAAGTAACAACATGATAAAGAAACAATAGAAAGAAAAGTAACAACATGAAAAGTAACAACATGATAAAGAAACAATAGAATGAAAAGTAACAACATGAAAAGTAACAACATGATAAAGAAACAATAGAAAGAAAAGTAACTACATGAAAAGTAACAACATGATAAAGAAACAATAGAATGAAAAGTAACAACATGAAAAGTAACAACATGATAAAGAAACAATAGAATGAAAAGTAACAACATGAAAAGTAACAACATGATAAAGAAACAATAGAAAGAAAAGTAACTACATGAAAAGTAACAACAGGATAAAGAAACAATAGAATGAAAAGTAACAACATGAAAAGTAACAACATGATAAAGAAACAATAGAAAGAAAAGTAACTACATCAAAAATAAACAACATGATAAAGAAACAATAGAATGAAAAGTAACAACATGAAAAGTAACAACATGATAAAGAAACAATAGAATGAAAAGTAACAACATGAAAAGTAACAACATGATAAAGAAACAATAGAATGAAAAGTAACATGAAAAGTAACAACATGATAAAGAAACAATAGAATGAAAAGTAACTACATGAAAAGTAACAACATGATAAAGAAACAATAGAATGAAAAGTAACATGAAAAGTAACAACATGATAAAGAAACAATAGAATGAAAAGTAACAACATGAAAAGTAACAACATGATAAAGAAACAATAGAAAGAAAAGTAACTACATGAAAAGTAACAACATGATAAAGAAACAATAGAATGAAAAGTAACAACATGAAAAGTAACAACATGATAAAGAAACAATAGAATGAAAAGTAACAACATGAAAAGTAACAACATGATAAAGAAACAATAGAAAGAAAAGTAACTACATGAAAAGTAACAACATGATAAAGAAACAATAGAATGAAAAGTAACAACATGAAAAGTAACAACATGATAAAGAAACAATAGAATGAAAAGTAACAACATGAAAAGTAACAACATGATAAAGAAACAATAGAATGAAAAGTAACAACATGAAAAGTAACAACATGATAAAGAAACAATAGAATGAAAAGTAACATGAAAAGTAACAACATGATAAAGAAACAATAGAATGAAAAGTAACTACATGAAAAGTAACAACATGATAAAGAAACAATAGAATGAAAAGTAACATGAAAAGTAACAACATGATAAAGAAACAATAGAATGAAAAGTAACAACATGAAAAGTAACAACATGATAAAGAAACAATAGAAAGAAAAGTAACTACATGAAAAGTAACAACATGATAAAGAAACAATAGAATGAAAAGTAACATGAAAAGTAACAACATGATAAAGAAACAATAGAATGAAAAGTAACAACATGAAAAGTAACAACATGATAAAGAAACAATAGAATGAAAAGTAACAACATGAAAAGTAACAACATGAAAAGTAACAACATGATAAAGAAACAATAGAATGAAAAGTAACATGAAAAGTAACAACATGATAAAGAAACAATAGAATGAAAAGTAACTACATGAAAAGTAACAACATGATAAAGAAACAATAGAATGAAAAGTAACATGAAAAGTAACAACATGATAAAGAAACAATAGAATGAAAAGTAACAACATGAAAAGTAACAACATGATAAAGAAACAATAGAAAGAAAAGTAACGACATATGCAAAAACAATAGAAAAAGGGGACGTAACAAAAGCAATAGAAAGAAAAAGAGACAACAGCATGAAATAATAGAAAGACAAGAGTAGTAACAAAAACATAAAAAAATCATACAAAGTAACGTGAAATAAAAACAAATTGAAATGATAGAAAGAAAAATAAAGCAATAACAACGTAAAGATAACTAAAGAAAAATATGAAAGAAATCCAACGAATGAGCATTTAAAGAATGTCAAAAGCAATGAAGATTGAAGAAGTAAAGTCATGAAACTTAACGGTATCAACAGTAATAAATGTAAAGAAAAGGAAATATTGACAAATGATAAACGATTTAGAAAATAAAAGATTGTTTCAAACGAAGAAATACGTAAAGAGAAAAAAATACTGAGCATTAACGGTGGACAGCCAAGATAACTACATTAATATAACTTGAAAAGCAAAATCAATGGAGGATCGTAAAAACCCAGCCGAAAAAAAAGTAACAAAAAAAAAAAAAAAAATGAATGAAATATGAAATTATAGGTCGATACTTCTCAGATAGTCGTAAAGAAATATTTTAAAGTTAGACAAAGGAATAGAATAAAAGTGAACTACGAGGAGTGGAAGAAAAATAATAAAGAAATAAATATTTGCAAGGATTGGAAAAGTAGAAATATTTGTAAAAAAAAAACACCATATTACAAAAACATTCGGGGATAAAGACAATAAAAGAGAGCCGAATCTGACATTTGATTCCCCAGTGCTTATTTCATGCCATTGTCAAATCCCATTCTAACAAACTTTTTGCATGCATGTCGTAGTAAAAGAGGAAGATTTATCATTAAGCGACGTTGTGAACTGTATCTACTTTACGTAGATGACGATTCAAATGACAAAATAGTCGCAACTGACATCAAGTACCTTGATTTCCTGTTTTTAAAACGTACATCCTCCTCCCAAGACAATATTACATGCGATGATGTCAATATGATGAGCATTGAAATAAAATTCACAAGCAACAATAGAAATTATATATATATATATATATATATATATATATATATATATATATATATACGTTCGAGATATGTATGAGGGTAAGTCAAAACTTATCACTGCTTTCGTCATCACATATCATTAGGTTTAACACACTGGTTTCTGTTCATGTGTGCTTGTAGCTGATACGATTGTGGTCACGTTATCGAAGTGTGAGATTGATCGCGTTAGTTTTCATGATGCTGTTACAGTGTAAACATAGCCACTCCGCTGGCAATCTACATCAAGGAGATCTTGAACATATTAATTTCAACACTTCTTATTCATAATTGCATTGTTTATTTCCAGATAATCTATCATCTGATTTCAAAAAGTATTTTTCATGTTGGGGAACAGGAGAATAGGGAGAGTGATCAACCAGTTCAAAGTCACAGTCACTCACGACAGCCATTTAAACCTGGAACTTGTGTATTGGATCATCGTTCTGTGTCAACAATACAGTTATTAATAAAAGTTTAAATTGATGCATGCAAAATTTTCCCAGCAAACGTTTACATACTATTACCTCCTTACTCCGAATAACGGTCAGAGGTTATTCGATAAAATGCACAGTAAAATAAAGAGGATGCCAGAATCATTTTATCATATCAGCTGTTCCTTTTAAAATTTTTTGTTCCTTTTTAAAATTTATTTTTCTCGATTTCGTTAGGAACCCATTTTTTTCTTTTTAGTGATAATGTACAAACAAGGAGTTTGTTTTTTTTTTCGTTTTATGTTGTCTTCCATTTTCTTTACATTAGAAATCCTTTCATCCATTTATTCTTGTTTACTTTGTCTTTATTTTCAACATCTCATTTAAAGAATTTCTTACCATGCAAATGTACAGTCTATTTTCTTTTTGTTGATTTGTATTTCTGCTAGCATTCGTTCATTCATTCTTGGACTTTACAACCTCATCTTTATCATTCGTTTTCTTACATTATATTCTTTTTATTTACAACTGTAAGAGACAAAAGTTATAAGTTATGATACCATTATTTATGCAGACCCCAACTACTTTGAATCTGAAGATAAACACTATTTCTAGCTCCCTACCATATTGATAGACTACTACAATTTATCGTCAAAAATACTGGTTCGTTATGTCAACATTTATTCTAAAAGAGAGATTAAAATCACTACTCTATTTTTAATATCGATAGACACACAATTTAGAACTAGTTTTACTGAAGAATTCGGGCATTGTATCCAGTAAGTCTTCAGGAGGTTCCAAGTTTAAAATAAGAACATCGATAATTTTTAGCGCGAAACGACCATTATCCAAGAAATAAGGCCCATTCTTTTTGCCAAGTCAAAAAACAAGAGCTAATGGCTTTGAGAAATAGCTTATTTCATTTTCCGATTTTTTTCGTCGATCTTCATGAGCGAGTCGTAAATTTCGTGAACTCTACGTATTACGAGACGCCGAGTTTTATAGGCTAATTTTTTTGCGTTTAATGATTCTAGTAGTGAGTTATTGCTTTACTGCGGCTTTGTAATATGTTTATTTCTAAAAAAATGACTTTCTTATTATCTATTTTTGTGTTCTTGTATGCATGAATATATGAGAATGAGATTCATGAGATCACACGAGAATAAGGTTCATTGTATGTGAACGAGTCTTCATAATCACATCGCTCTGTTTCCACGTATGACTGCGTGTTTATATAGAAATATATTAAATCATATATAAATATATTTATTTAGATATGAATCTAAATATGAATGTTTATACTTCGGAGTATTTACATAGAAAGAATTGTCGGTTGCCTTTATTTATTTATTTAATTATTTCATTCTCTCTTGCTCTCTCTTTATTCTTCCTCCCCCTCTATCTTTCTCCGTCTGTTTTGAATTCTGTCTCCTATTCCTATTTTCCGCCATTTTCGTTTAGGCTTCTTTTTATTTAATTTTAATTTTCGTTTCCTTTTCGTACCCAACCCTGAACATTTTTTCTTCTCTATTTGCCTCTTTGTTTCTTCAATTTATTCCCTCTCGACTTATCGTTTTATGTCTATGAAATTTTAATTTTACGTTTTCTTTTGCTTTCTCTTCCAATTCCTTTCAGTATCGTTATTGTTTTCTGTGTTTCCCCTTTCCGTCAATCAACTCAATCAAGATTAGAACGCAATGCAATATAATTATTCACAGCCTAATACCTTTGTCTACAACCTGTAAGAAAGAGAATAAAGATCAATAACTATCCCTTATTAAAAGAAGTATTAGGTTGGTGCAAAACTAATGTCGTTTTCTCACATATGTGAGAAAACGACATTATTTTTGCACCAACCTAATACATTTGAATTTATTAACATTCTAACCGAATTTATTTAATAGAAAAATTTTACTCCACGAAAAATAGGTGATAGTTACATATTTCTAGTAACCAAACCGTGGCTACCGATTTTCAAATGCCAAAGTTTTTTGGAAAATATACTATAAAGTGGTCTTTATTTCGATCATAAAAATTGTTTTTATTACGAGGCAATAATAGACCCTAAACTTCTTGACATATTTCATTGCCTTTGCTTGAAACTTTGTAGCTATGCAGCAATGACTATAGTCAGATAGGGTATACCAGATACCATAGTCTCTGGTAGCGGACGTAATTCACGGGTAAAGAATTTGAAGACTTTGTAAAATGTTTTCTATTGAGCACATTGTGACCCCGCCGTATCATCCAAGGTCGAAAGAAGAAACGGAACGGTTTGTGGGGACGTTCAAATGAGCGTTGAAGAAAGCAACTTTTGAGAAACTAAATGGGCAAGCACTTAATACATCATCA
>OZ010577.1:58315562-58343062 GCA_963932145.1 Acanthosepion lycidas
TATATATATGTGTGTGTGTGCGTGTGTTTCATCCAGGCTAAATCTTCACAAATTTACCGCCATTAATTTTCAATAATTACTATCAATAACCATCTGCCTCTGTGTGTCAAAACTCAACTCGCACCATTTCAAATCCTTCTACACGGGGAAACAAATACATCCGCTCAGCACCTCCTAACTAATCCATTACTTGCCCTACCCTGGTTATAGTTTCTTAGTCGTGTACTACGACCTAGCATTCTACAAACAGCTTGATCAATTGATTTTTGGTCGTCAGGGTCCTCCATAGACCCTGTGGCTATCTTAGCTTATATCTATTCTTTTCTGAATACTTCATAGCCTACTGATCCCATTGTTTGGTTTCTATCTACAGAGTCAGGTGTAACAATCCCCGCCCCCACAAGATACAGACACAAACACTTTCGGAAATCCGAAACTATGCTGGCAGGATCTACTTATTCCCACAAATAATTAATTCCCACCAACCAAATTAACTGACAACAGTCGGACAGACACGAAACATTAAAGCGTGCCAATCAAAATCAACACTAGATTTTCGTACATGGTTCTAAACCTTTGTAAATGGACAAAACTAAACAACAAAAATCAGTCGCTCATGTTTCATCAAAATTGTCATTGACACACAAATGTTTATGCCTGAGTGTGGGTGTTTAGTGCCTCATTTCTTTCTTTTTCCATATTCGTCTTTTTTTCATTGTCTGTCCATCAAACCCTGTTCGTTTACTGTTTTTTAATTTTTTCTCATTTTTTCTTCATCACTTCCTGTTTTGGTTTGTTGCTTAGATAGTGTGTGTCTGTGTGTGAGAGAGACAGAGAGAGAGAGAGAGAGAGAGAGAGAGTGAGAGAGCGAGCTGTATAACATAGTAATATCATCGTACTTACAATTACATTTTCTGTCATTATATCGAGATTACTAATTTTCATACTACATTTTTGGGGAGATCTCAGTCTGAAAATACTCTTTCTACGTTGTGTTGTAACCCCCATTCTGCATCACATCATGCTGGGAGGTCCTAGTTAACGGTGCCAAATAATGGTATCTGTTTTATAACCCCTTCATACCGACAATGTTGTTTCAGTAATAACGTTGATCTCTAGCCGTTTTGGTTCGAGATAAAAGAATTTCAATACAGGGAATTTTATCTTTCCTCCAATGGTGATAAGATCCACACACATATATGCATATATATATATATATATATATATATATATATATATATATATATATATATATATATATATATATATATGTATGTATATATATATATATATATATATATATATATATATATATATATATATACACACACACACATATATATGTATATATATATATATATATACACACACACATATATATATGTATATATATATATATATATATATATATATATATAAAATATGACAAACTGGAAATTTGAAAATTTATCTATCTATCTATCTATCTATGTATGTGTCTGTGTGTGTCTATATCTATCTATCTATCTATCTATCTATCTATCTATCTATCTATCTATATATATATATATATATATATATATATATATCCTCTGCTGATAAAGCTGTATGCTTTGACCGTAAATTCTCCTTGAATTCTACTATTGACTCATCTGGAGTACCCCTGTCTACATTTCCACTGTTTCTCTGTTGATTGATATGCATATAAACCCTTCCCTGGTTTCTGCTATCATCTCTAACGTTGATCCCCACAAAGCAAGTGGGCTCGATCGCATCCCAGTAATGGTCTTTAAAAAGTATGATCCCAGACTAGCTACGGATTTCTCAAAACCATATTAAATGCCTTACTGCCACTTGCCTTCCTTCTTCCCGGAAGTCCTCCTTTGTTGCTCCGGTTTTTAAGAAATCCGGTGAACCGTCTGTTGTCAGTTTTAATATCTGCAAATCTAAACTTCTCTCCATTAATCATTTGAGAGAGCCTTCCTTCCATCAGTATGACTAATGCTACCCTCCAAGAAAGTGATACTCAGGCTAGCGTTCTCAGCTTACATGAAGTCGAAAGTCTACATTGAATCCATTGATAGATCAGCTGCTAAGAATGTTGGTTCACTGTGATAGACGAGACAATATTTCTCTCTGGAATTTATCTTGCATATCTATAAATCTATTCATTCGTTGATGCTTAGAATTTTGTTGTCATTTATGGTCCAGTGCTCCTGTTATTCAGCTGGAGCTTCTTGATAAGATCTAAAGAAGAATCAACAATGTCATTGGTGCTGATCTGGCGACTCGGCTTCAATCACTTGCCCACCACCGTAAGGTTGCCTCTCTGTGCCTTTTGTATAAATACTTTCATGGTAATTGTACGTTATGCTACCTAGTCTGTATGAATTTACGCACAATACTTGCCTGGCGTCGAGATCTCATCAATTTACAGTTGAGATAGCTAGATTCAGCCGTAACTTCTATGCTAACAGTTACTTTTCCCGAAATTCTCGCTTGAGAAACTCCTTCCCGGCGAACGCTTTTGAGTCAACTTTAATCTGAGAAAATTAAATGCAATGCCAATCGATATCTGCTCAACTCCTTATTACTCTTTTCTCTTTCTCCTCCTTACCAATGTTTCTGTTCCTAATTTATCGACACCTTGTAATCCCTTGTGTGCTAGCGGCTGTAATACTTTGTGATACTGATTAGAATATATATATATATATATATATATATATATATATATATATATATAAGGCAAAATTAGTGTAATATATTCTGTTCATACATTATTTTTAATAGAATTTATTTAGGCAAATGCTCCGTTTTTTAATGAACAGTATTAATTAAATTGACCGAACTTCGTAAAAAATATGTGCTTCTGCGAGAGGTATTGAACCTGTAACCCCAAAGGGAATCAGCATTTGATCTGATGTGCTGTTAACCATTCAGCCATAAATAAGTGTCTGGCTTGCAAAGTACAAATTACTGTTTTTGAACAACAATTCTTCGACGATCTTTCCCGAACGATCATATCATCTCACGAAACGTAACTTAACGTAAACTGCATAATAAATTGTATCTATTAAAAATAACGTATAAAGTGAAAATATATTAAATAATTGTCGGAGTGAATCCGTTTCATTTCATTTCATATATATATATATATATATATATATATATATATATATCGAAATAAAAGTATAAAAATTAATATTACGAGACATATTAAAAACGGGCGAAGTAACCGGTTTCGCTCCCGCTCTTCAGGCTTCAACGGGAGATTTAAAATTAACACAGAAAAATGTACAATAAAGGAAAGTTGAGAAAAAAAATGAAAAAGAAACTAGAGACAAATGACAGCGAGTCCCAACAAACACTCACGTTGTTTACACAAAGAAGGCTTACGGGACCCGATGTAAAATGCCTCCAGAACATTTAGATGAACAAGGAGTGAGACCGGGACAACACTGTGAACCAGTCAACACTAAATTTGGCTGCACAATCTCTGTTCTTTTAATAGGTCTTCCTTTTACTGTACATTTTTTCTGTGTTAATTTTAAATCTCCCGTTGAAGCCTGAAGAGCGGGAGCGAAACCGGTTGCTTCGCCCGTTTTTAATATGTCTCGTAATATTAAGTTTTATACTTTTATTTCGATCATTAAATTTTGTACCTACAAAAATACCTTTAAATATATATATATATATATAGAGAGAGAGAGAGAGAATATATGTAGATGCTTCCCTGTACATATATTCTTGGTAGCATACATCCTATATAAATCTCTTTTTCCATTAAATTGTTAATGAAATTTTCGAACCCGCCTGAATGATTGTAATGTGTATATCAATTGCTTGTTCTTGTGTAAATTCTTAGTGCAAATTGGAATGGCTAGTGTCATTGAGAACCGTTTTAATATGATTGGTTTCTTATTGAGTTTAACGATATAAACAGTTGGACAAAAGATTCGCATCTGTCTGGAGAAAAGAAGAAAAGCCACACAAAATCTTGATTACGAACCATTCAAGCGAAAGACATATAAAATTAGACTACTATTCTTTCTCTCTCTCTCTTTCTCTCTCTTTCTTTTCTGCTTGCACATATTTGCTTTGATTATTTTTTTTATCTTTTCCACCCGTCCTGCCCAGCGATTGAATGAAGTATTAGATTTTAATTCTTATCTCCTATTTATTTCTTACACTAACTTTGTTTTTCTCATTTCAACAAGGCCAATTCAAAACGTCAGGAGAAATGCTAGTGGGACTGAACGCTATACTATGTTTAATGTTCTAGGCAGAGGAATATAATTTACAATTGAAATACTTGATAATAAAATAAATATTCATAAGAAAAGCAGCGAGAAAATGAAATAAAGCTGTCTATTACTTTGCTATCTTTTTTTACATATAAAGTATGCGAAACAATTAATTCATATTTCTAACTTACACGATTTAAAAGTATTTTTCACTTTTTTTTTAAAAAAAGACCTGAAGTATACCAACTATGCTATAAATCTCCTTTTCCCTAAAATAATGATATTCAAATGGCTTTTCTAAATTAGGACGATTTTCAATAATTCTTTGTACCATTATTTATTCTCGTTTACGTGTCACTTCAGAGAGTAACCGCCAATAAAATAAACTATTATTTTCACCAACGAAACATAAAATGGCGAATCAGTTTTTCTTCAGAACACAGATACCGATGCTTTAGAATAACATAAGTATCGTCGATATTTTAAAAGTATAGAAGTATAAAAATGGCTCTGTTGGATTTTACATGTATGAAAAACAACATTCATAAGCTTTCCGAATGAATAAATCGCATGTTACTTTACATATTTATCTGGGTTATTCCAAATCAAATATTTCAAAAGAGACTTGTTCTTTAATCCAAGATATACTTTCTTATCATTCAGTACTCTAGGAAAATCGATTATCTGTGGAAAAGCAATTTACAGCAAACTCATAAGATACAGTTAGATTCCACTCCAAAATTATTGGAAAGGCAAGGTCAATTCCTTTGTATTTGATTTTGATTACATCTAAATGTACATAACAGGAAATAAAAACTGGAATCATTTTTTTTTCTTGGTGCGGGACTGTATCCGACGACTAATTTATGTTGTAATAGAAAATCCTTAATAATTATATTCTAAAATATCATCACAAGTATCTGAGAGAGAGAGAGAGAGAGAATGTCCGTTGGTAGAAGTTAATTTTCATGTGCCAAATATAATATATTAAATACGCAGCACAGGGAGAGAAAAACGAAGAAATAAACTCTTTCTGCTATTTTTTAATGCTAGAAAACTTATGAAATTCAGGGATCATCGTTGATATTTGAATATCAGGTACTCCTTAAATAAATGATATTTGAATATCAGGTACTCCTTAAATAAATGATATTCGAACATCAGGTACTCCTTAAATAAACGATATTTGAATATCAGGTACTCCTTAAATAAACGATATTTGAATATCAGGTACTCTTTAAATAAACGATATTTGAATATCAGGTACTGCTTAAATAAACGATATTTGAATATCAGGTACTGCTTAAATAAACGATATTTGAATATCAGGTACTCCTTAAATAAACGATATTTGAATAGCAGGTACTGCTTAAATAAACGATATTTGAATATCAGGTACTGCTTAAATAAACGATATTTGAATATCAGGTACTGCTTAAATAAACGATATTTGAATAGCAGGTACTGCTTAAATAAACGATATTTGAATATCAGGTACTGCTTAAATAAACGATATTTGAATATCAGGTACTGCTTAAATAAACGATATTTGAATAGCAGGTACTTCTTAAATAAACTATATTTGAATAGCAGGTACTGCTTAAATAAACGATATTTGAATATCAGGTACTGCTTAAATAAACGATATTTGAATAGCAGGTACTGCTTAAATAAACGATATTTGAATATCAGGTACTTCTTAAATAAACGATATTTGAATATCAGGTACTGCTTAAATAAACGATATTTGAATAGCAGGTACTTCTTAAATAAATGATATTTGAATATCAGGTACTGCTTAAATAAACGATATTTGAATAGCAGGTACTGCTTAAATAAACGATATTTGAATATCAGGTACTGCTTAAATAAACGATATTTGAATAGCAGGTACTTCTTAAATAAACGATATTTGAATAGCAGGTACTTCTTAAATAAATGATATTTGAATATCAGGTACTGCTTAAATAAACGATATTTGAATATCAGGTACTCCTTAAATAAATGATATTTGAATATCAGGTACTCCTTAAATAAACGATATTTGAATATCAGGTACTCCTTAAATAAACGATATTTGAATATCAGGTACTGCTTAAATAAACGATATTTGAATAGCAGGTACTTCTTAAATAAATGATATTTGAATATCAGGTACTGCTTAAATAAACGATATTTGAATAGCAGGTACTGCTTAAATAAACGATATTTGAATATCAGGTACTGCTTAAATAAACGATATTTGAATAGCAGGTACTTCTTAAATAAATGATATTTGAATATCAGGTACTGCTTAAATAAACGATATTTGAATATCAGGTACTGCTTAAATAAATGATATTTGAACATCAGGTACTGCTTAAATAAATGATATTTGAACATCAGGTACTGCATAAATAAACGATATTTGAATATCAGATCCTGCTTAAATAAACGATATTTGGATATCCGGTACTGCTTAAATATATGATATTTGAACATCAGGTACTGCTTAAATAAATGATATTTGAATATCCGGTACTGCTTAAATAAATGATATTTGAATATCAGGTACTACTTAAATAAATGATTCCACTCATAAAAAAGAGGATTTTTTTCGGTGAATAAATATTAGCTTTGGTTGGCTTTCCTTTCTCAGGCCACATTTTTTAGAATCAGAAAAACTGATTGTTTTTATTCATTTAGAAGGATGTCATGTTGATCCGTGATTTTACGGGCTTGTGTCCGTATCACATTCAAACATTAGCTCTCGTACGATCACTGAAATTAAGCAAACGTCGAACCTAGTCAAAATGTAGATGGGTGACATCTTTGGAATACCAGGTGATGTAAGCTTGGATGTGCGGGTGGTGTAATGGATGATGTCTCGGAATTGTTAATCAGAGAGCCGAATTCCAATTCTAGTTGGGATCGCTATATTCATTTACCCTTGGAAAAGGTATGAATCTACCTTTTCTCCCCAGATATGAGTTAATTAGTAAGTTTGTATCAATTTTTATAAATTTTATATCTAAAAAAAATATTCTTACAATCTAAGAATATATCCTGGCTTTAAATAACCTGCAAAGAGTTGAAAAGCCGTAATAAACGAATCAGTCAATGAATGAATGAATGAATCAAAAAGACTGTTATAGAATTGTCAGGACTTGTGTCATATCTACACTACGCTTATTCATATCTATCTATCTATCTATTGATTAATTTTCACCCAATACACGGCCCCAAATCCACTCACGGTAGAGGCTTACTGAAGAGAGTTGTATGTTTGGTAAGAATAAAGGGTAACAAGTGCAGTTTATGAGGATATGTGAGAAATGGTTAATCCGAGACTTGAAGAGGTTTAGATTGTAGTGTTCGGGAAGCATCGTCTCGGGAGTCTGTATCGCAAAGAAGCGGTTCTTGGAAAAAATAGTTCTGAAATGCTGGAACTAATTAATGCAGCTCCTTTGAATATGTACCATAGAAATATCGCTAGAATAACGAGAGGCTTGCAACGCTTCGTCAGTGGAAAAGGAATTGTTGGACAGGAAAATAATTCATCACCCACTATTCCGCGAAGACGTTTTTGGATTCTATCAAAATTGGAAAATGAGGACTGGGCAGATCCAGTCAAAGTATAGCAGAAGTACTCCATTTTTTTGTTTGATCTGGCTCGTGTAAAGTTAGACTATAGTAGGCTTCAGGTATTTATTGAAACGATACAACAAACTGGCCATTTTCAGCATTTTTAGCAATGGATTGCATGTACAAGATCCACTTGTTTTGTTTTACGGCATATCAATCTCAATAGGTTATTTAATGCTAACAATATTTTTAGGATACATTCGTATGAAATGAATATGTATTCTTTGTAAGAAATTGATTTGTAGACCAGGTTTCATTGAAGTATTTTTGTAAAGAGGGCTTTTGTTGAGAGTCAGATGTTGAGAGTCAAATATATTGCTGGCAATATTTTTTTTCTCTCAGAAATGTATTGCTAGCAATTCTTTTTCCACAAAAATGTATTGCTGATAATTTTCTTTTTCAAAGAAATGTATTGCTGGTAATATTTCTTTTTCAAAAATGTATTGTTGGCAATAATTTTGTTTTCTCCAAAAATGTATTGCTGGTAATAATTTAAAAAAAATTATTACGGATAATTTTTTTCAAAAATTTAGTGCTGGTATTTTTACTATAAAAAATATTTTTACACTTTAATAGTGTTTTGACACCAGTTTGGAGGGTTAGCTATTTGTTCATAGCTGGGACCCTAACAGGAGATACCACTCCGGGTCAGGGTGGACCTGGGAACAATAGCAATTAACAGGTGGTTCCACACTCCTTAAAACCCCCTGATCAGAAGCCTTACTGCCGGATGTAGTTTATCGTCATATCCAGGATGCTCTTGAGATCTGGTATGAACATGAATCTCACGGCAATTAATTGTTTTTTACGGTTTATCACCATTTTATAGGTTATTAAAATCAGAAATATTTTTGATTCTAAGAACATTTTTTGCGAGTGAATATTGTATTAAATATATTTGTAGACAATATTTTCCCGTACAATTCATGCTATTTAACCCATAGGTAGAGAAGATGTGAATTCATACCTTTTCTAAAGGTATTTCTGCCTGAATGTAACGAATCGATTATATTTCGAACCGAAATCAGCTCTCTGATTTCTCATTTGGAACCGTTATCCATTATACCAAGCGCACACCCAAGCTTACAGCACTTGATATCACCAAGCATTGGCCTTTCTAAGTACTGACCAAGCTCGACGTTGCTTAACTTCGGCGATCGGAGATGAACAGGTGTTTTAACGTAATATGATCGTTCAAGTCAAGAGGTCTCCTTGGAGTATCCGTTTTGCGTGATAAGCGAAAATTTATTGATGGAACATTACTATCCAGATTATTTCACGCAAGTGTTTCTTCATGCAAATAAGAATATTCTCTCCTCTTCTGGATACACCGACTTTTTACTTCCCTTACATACGAAATGTAGCCAACATGTTGAAAACCCAAGAAAATGTAAAAAAATGTAAAAAAATGTATCGGTTATATGAAATATCAAGAAGTAATGCCTTTCATAGTAAAGAGCTTAGAAATCTAACAGTTTAATATCCAGAAATTATCAGTGCGTGATACACGCTTAGGCGATCATGTATCTTTCGATACATGTCTGACGAGACAGATTTTTCCGGCAGTAGGTTGCCATTTCTTTCTGCGGTAGACCACTTGCCATCCAAGGCTATAGAACCCGATCTGTCCTGCTGGGGAAAGAAGATTCATATCTTTCTCAAGGGTATTAGCCCGTATGTGAATGTAATGGATTCGACTGGAATTCGAATTCGGCTCTCTGATTCCTCAATCCGAGCTGCTATTCATTACTCCACGGTGTCTCCTCCTATATAGGGAGTAAACCGCCTGCATGCGGATAGGAAACGCATTCAGTAAATACATAAAAATAGAAAAGGACGTAAGAAAAGGATGTATCTTCTCACCGAAATTATTCAACATTTGCAGCAAGGCGATCTTAAGAGAATTGGATGTCCTATAATAATTTATTATTGGTGGACAAAATAGATATGCAGATATATCGGTTTTGGTAGCATATGTAGAAAGAAAATTCCAGGAACTCTTATAGAAGGTATTAAAGGAAAGCGAGAAAAGAGGACTAAGCATTAATAGAAAGAAATATGGACATTGCCGAGTGAAAAAGCCCGACATGGGAAATTTAAATTGGAGATAGAAAAATCAAGCAAATACAAAAATATAAATATGTAAGAAGTATTTTAAGAGAAGACGAAAAATGCGACACTGAAATCCGATAGTGCCTTGGGATAGTGAATGATTCCTTGCGAAAGTTAAGCAAAGTATTAAGAATCAAGAAAATTTCATTAGAAACAAAGTAAAGTCACGTAATATCAGTCTTCCTCTGTGTCAGTGATTATTGGACAAGATGAAGGAACCTGATGCAACAGAAATAGGGTTCTAATGAAAAATGCTGAGAATAACATCATGTCAATATGTGAGTAACGAGGAAAATGAAAATAAAATGGACGCTTATACCTAGAATCAGAAAGAGCCATAATGAAGAAATAGGAGAATCTGATACAGGCCATATTGAAGGTAAGAGGGACAGAGAAATGGAGCAAGTAACATACCAGTCAAGTTTGTGCAAATTGGCGATAGAACAAGGGTTGGAAGCTGTATCGAAAAGATAAAAATTACTAAGGGCTACAAAAGTTGTGGAAAGCTATGATCTCACACAATCTGAAAGGACGCCTCACACTAAGACTAAGAATTTGTGTAGCTCTCTACTTTGTTTCTAAAATAATTTGTGTTGGTGCACTTCTCAGAAATCCGAAGTATACCAAAGTAGTATCGATGAACAGGACTTCTCTCAGAGAGGCCCCGTGGCTTGGGCGTAACTTGATTTTAGCACACTCCAAACCTCATGACCGGTTCTCTGTAACGCTTTAGTAAGTACCTGATTCTTCCTGCTATACTCTACCGTTAAAAGAGCTAGATCAAACCGAGAATGCGGTACTGATACCATATATGGGCAAGAGCTGCCCAGTTTTAACTTTCCAGTCTCGATAGTCTAAAAGCGTCTACGGAGCCTTGTGGGTGATGGGTTGTTTTCCACCTTACAACGCCTTTCCCACTAGCGAAAACTTCTCGCTACTCTATCACTATTTACATGAAAAGTGTTCAGACAAGCTAGATTCCACCTATTCCTTTACAGCTAAGACCTGTCATATCGAACATTGAAGTGAACCTCATTTATTTTGTATTCCATTGGTGAGATTTAAGTTCCACTCGAACAGCTTCTTTCCACGAACCGCTACGACGCTTCCCCCAGCACTATAATTTTAACCCGTTCTAGTAGAGTTAACTATTATCTTCTGCATATATCCTCATAAACTGTGCCTCTTACATTATAACCCTTTACTTCGAGTGGCTCCTGGACCTTGTACCAGCTGAAAATTATTCTAAAAATTATTCAGAAACCTGGTATTATCTCGTTTGTTTGATGAAATATCTATACAATGGTTTTTGATCTCATCGTTTTATTTTTGCGCTCTCTTAGATTTCCGCTCATTTAAGGGCAATTTTTTTGCTGCTTTAACTCTTTTATGTATGGGATTCTTTTTCAAACAAGGAGATATCTAAAGGGAATGTGCAAGTATCACACCGGTTATCGGCGCAGAGAGAGGAATCTGTATAAGCCGTGTTCAAATTTCAGTCTAATATGTCACATTCACTTCGTACTAATGCTTCGCGAAACTCCTCCTCCCAGCTACTGGTTAAATAAAAGGGCAGACTAAGCACTGAAGCTTGAATGGTGGTCAGTTGGTTTTCAGAAATTCAAGGATGAGATATACACACTGATTCATAGACATTTAAAAAACGTGTATATTTTGGTAGCTTCTAAAACACCTAATGTATATAATGTTTATATATATATATATATATATATATATATATATATATATGTGGTGAAATAATTTATTACATGGAACCTTAAAGTGGTCTGTTTTTATTTAAATTATATATATATATATATATATATATATATATATATATATATATATATATATATATATATAAATACTTTCATATAAAAACCATTAATACTTTTTTTAATTTGCAACTTTTTCTATATATACATATTAAGAAAGTATCCGTGGCTTCTCATTATGCTATATACATATATATTATATTATATTATATTATATGTTACAATGGTTGTTATAGCTGGGAGTGATGGCGGGGACAAATTCCCACTGTCTATAAAATACTTCTTTCACATGCAACTCAAATAGCCACTGACAACTAAGCCTCATTCTAAGCCAGTGAATGGGCGAAGGCGGAAACGTGATCGGCCGATTTGGATAAATGGAGCTTGACAGCTCAGGAAGGCAATCCATCTAGTGAAAGCGAAGCTGATTTTAAACCTCCACTGCACGGAAAAAAGACTATGGAAGAAATTCCAGACTGAAAACCCGAGGCGGAGTCCTGAAAGCGTTTGGCTGACTACTTTCTCGCAACTTCGGTCCCAGATGTAGTACTCTGTGTTCCTTTGGATCTTGTCGGTATGGCCCAGAGGGTGACCATGTCGTCATACCATCTACATACTATCGTCCGAGTCTGCGTCCTGGATAGAACATTCCAGTTTCACCTTCAAAGAGCTGAATTTTGACCAAACATGACCCCACCGTTATCTGGCCTACAATACACATTCAAAAGATATAAGTCATTGCGACTGTTTCTGTAAATACCCCACTTATGAAACAGAGTTAAAGTAATTAATCATATTTCTTTTCACAATTTGAAAAACATGTTTTGCCTTTTTCAATATTAGCTTATTTAAGAAGTAATTCAATAGCTTTCTGAAGCTTAGCGAAAACAGCTACGCGGCTAAAATTAACTTCATTTCAATCATCGGCGCCAGATAGAATGATCTAAAGTTGACTTAAAAAAAAGAAAAGATAATTTTGAAACAACGCCTGAAAATAGTTATTTGTGCCGCCGTTCGACAAGATAGGATGATTCCATGAAGCATTTGAAGATGAAACTGTGATTTTATTATCTGGCCAAATGTATGGAAGAGAAAGAGAAAGAAATTATTGAAAGTAAAGAAGCAAGTAAGAAAGAAAAAAAGCAAGATAGAAAGGAAGAGCATTAAGTGACAAGGAAAAGAATATGAAAATAATGCAAAAGCAAAGGAGTAGGAAAGAAAGAATAAAAAATAGAGAAAGGTAGGAAAGAAAGAAAATGTGAAAAGTATAGAGAGGATGAGAAAGAACAGCTCGAAATTGGAAGAAAACTGACGTAAGAGTACGGCACGAATATCTCCAACATAATGATAAAACAGTAGCTTGTCACTAAATTTTTACTATTATGTAAGAGGTATTTGAGGGTGGTACTTCTGTTGCATACTGTACAAAAAAAAAAGAAGGAATATGAGGGAGTAAAACAAGAAAAATAAGATTGAGGGTGGGAAAAAACGTAAATGAAATGCGGGAGAAGGAAAATAAATTAAAACGAAAATGCATTGAAAGAAAGAGTATATGTAAAAATAAAAACAAAATAGCAAAAAAAAAAAAAAAAAAAGAAAGAAAGAAAAAAGAAAAAGAAGAAAAAGAAGAAATAAAAAGAATGAAAATTGAAAAGAAAAGTTAGGAATAATAAAGATCGGGAAAAAACAATTCGCAAAGCATTGTAGGAAATAAAAAAAAAGAAAATTAAGCCACAAAACATTCAAAATGAACACCGACTGAGATTGAAATGCAACAAAGAAGAGATTAGTAATTCAATTTTGGGAAACGGATTTTGGAAAGAAGTCACATGTTTTTGGATATAAAGAAAGCAAAGAATGTCGCGCAATACAGTTTGACAATTTATTGACAACAGACTCGTCAGCTGCATATAGGCCCGTATCTGATATTGACAGAGTGAGGAAAGACGGAAGAAACGAGGCAATTGAACATATGGATTAAAATTGATGTCGTCAGAATAATAATAATATTAATAATGATTACTACTATCATTATTATTGTTATAATGAAGCTACGTAGAAACAGAATTATTAACGTCAGAATTAATACTAAATAAAGATCTGGAACATTTACCAAACTTGCTATCCTTTGATTGCTGGCTATAGCTATTAGGTATTAAAATAAACATGTACCTTCTGGACATATGCGGGCATATCTTTTCACAACTAATCTTCTGAGGCCCCCGCTGTTCGTCTCAAGGTCCTCGACAAAATCCAGAGACGGATATGCAATGTGATTGGTTCTGATCAGGTATCTCGTCTACAGTCACTTTCTCACAGACGTGCCATCGCACCCCTCTGTCTTTTCTATAAATAATTTCACGGTAACTGCTCCGACGAGCTACTTTCCCAAAGAGCATGAATTTAAACGTGCTACTAGGTTGGCATCCCACCCTTTCACTGTCGAAATTGTTAAATGTAGCCGTCTCTTCTACTCTAATAGTTTCATGTCTCGCACTTTCCATCTGTGGAACTCACTTCCTCTTACTTGTTCCTTGATAGCTATAATCTTCAATTTTTCAAATGCAATGTCAATCGACATATTCAGATGCCTTGATCTAATTCCCCGTTTCATCCTTTCCTCACGCCTTTTTATCCTTGCTCCCACTCTCTGTAACCTCTTGCCTGCTAGTGGACCTCCCGTCTTGCTTGGGGTGAAATGCTTAATATATATATATATATATATATATATATATATATATATATATATATATATATATATAAAGAAATATAGACTTAAGGTGTGCTATATTTATGGAATAAAGTGCTCAATATCAGAGATAGAGCGTGTGTAAATATAAAAGTGAACGTAGAAGGCAACACTTAGAGGCGACAGTCTAACAAAGCTAAGAAAGACTATGAAACGGCCCTAAAAAATAGCGGATTCCCAGCAATACTCGCATACTCACCACAGAATACAAAAACGGCCAACAGGAGAAAAAGTATCATATGGTTCAACCCACCGTACAACAAGAACGTAAAAACAAACGTAGGAAATATATTCTTCAAACTCTTACACAAACACTTCTCAGAATCAAGCACCTTATACAAGATATTCAACAAAAACACAGTAAAAATCTGCCACAGCTGCACCGAGAGCATGGCACAAATAATAAAAAGGCACAATAGGAAAATTATCAACAAACCACACGAACAAATTAAACCCACGTGCAACTGCAGAATAAAGAACGAATGTCCCTTAAACGGAAATTGTTTACAAAACAACGTAATATACCAAGCCACGATAAAATCACCAGATAATGAAGAAAAAGTATACATAGGAGTAACTGAAGGACCCTGGAAACAAAGAAATTATACACACCAACATCTTTCACAAATAGTAAATATGCGAACAGTACAATGCTTTCTAAGTATATCTGGGAAATTAAAAACAAAACGCACATCCCACCAAAAATATCTTGGAAGATAAGGAAAAAATCATCAGCCTACAACAACCAATCAAAAACTTGCAAACTTTGCTTGGAGGAAAAAATAGCTATCATTACTTTCCCCGACCAAAATAAATTATTAAACAAAAGATCCGAGATCATCTCAAAATGCAGACATGAAAATAAATTTTTACTACGTAACCTAAAAAATGAAAAACGGGAAAAATAAAATAAAATAAAAACAAATAAATATACTAATAAACAAAATAACAAAAAATTAAATAAAAATTAAAAAAATAGAAATAAAACATAAATAAATACTATGTTACTTAAAAATCGAAAACCGAAAAGAGAAAATATATAAGTAAAATAAATTGACCTAAATTCATCCAAGTAAATAAATAAACAAACAAATCCCAAATAAAGATAATCAATTAAAAACTGTTCCCGCCAGAATAATACTTAGGATGAACTGCAACAATCAACCCCAAAATTGAACAAATAGCTTTAATTAAATTTTCAAAACAAAACTGTTAAATAAGTGATATAAACAAATTTTTACTACGTTAATAAATAAATAAATAAATAAATAAAATAAGAAGAATAAAAATAAAAAATAAAAAATAAAAACAAGCAATATAATTTGACCCAAATAAATAAACAAACGACTTCCGGTAAAATAACCGCCATAATAGAATACCCACAATGCACCCGTATATATATAAATAGCCGAGAAAAATAACAGCATATGTGGCCTGACGATTGCATACAGCATGAAACAGACTGTCGCCTCTAAGTGTTGACTTCTATGTTCACTTTTATATATATATATATATATATATATATATATATATATATATATATATATATATACACACGTTTCATTAAATAACATAGACAAATGTTGTCTATTTATTTTATGTAGGAGAAGCCTAAAGAGAAATATCAAGTCTTTAACAGTGACACGAATTAATGCTTTAAGAACAAAATATGTAAAGAGCAAAGAAGAGAAAGCAAATTGTGAAATGTAAAAGTATCATTGGATCACTGATGAAAACCCCAAAGGACCTAAGGAAAAAATCTGGAAAAACTAGACATCAACAGGAGAACTGAAGCAATGCAACTAAAATCTACGATTATTCTTGAGGGGTGGGATCTTTCTGTTAGTATGAATCAAGGGAAAACCACCAGATCGTACCGGTATAAAAATTACAGTAGGTAATGATAATAGCAACAATAATAATAATAACAATAATATTTTTTTACAAAAATGATCAATGGAAAATGTAATTTCTGACCTTAAGTCTGGTTGGGAGCCGAAAGGAAAAATAACAACAACAACAACAATAATAATAATAATAAAAATAATCCAGAATCAATTGGCCATCTTGTATCAGGTTGCAAAAGCAAAAGCCCAACATACTAATTACAAATTAGATGTATCAAAATTAAACAAGTGCAGAAATTTAAATATTAAGCAAGTTTGTTTGTTTTTTTTTTTTTGTTTTTTTTTACAGAAGACAGAAAATGCAATTCCGAAATCCGAAGGCGTATTGGGATAGTGAAAACAAAAGGAAAGATTTTGTTAGAAACAAATAAAACGTTACTGAACTGTGATGTAATATTTGTCCTCCTATATAGCAGTGAACGCTGGAGAATCTCATCACGGATGAAGAAGAGAAAAAAAAACGATATCATTCTACAGAAGGACGCTGAGAATACCATGGACGGAACGTATGAGCAACTGACTATTTCTGGCGTTAAGAATAAGTATCATTATTTTTCTCTAAAACTTGGTTGTTGCTCATATGTGACAGCTCCGGATAATGTTCATTTCACCATTTGATAAGAAAGATCAGATCAGAACGACAATTTTGCCGGAAACACCGTAACTTTTTGGAGTGTTACAAAGTGGCTTTCGAAGTGTCCAGAACATTCTTCACTAGAGATTTATAATAAGTGCATCAGCAATATAACCAGATATATTAATTCAAATTCCGTATTCAGCACCTGAAGACTGCGACGTGCATGAAACTGTGAGTGGTGATAGGAGTGAGAGTTAATATGAATGTTTATTAATATATATATATATATATATATATATATATATATATATATATATATATATATAATGTCATCCACAGACAGACTGTTTCGCTGTATCACAGCTCATCAGTGCGGCTAGACATCCGGTTGCCTCTAGCTAGGATCGAAACCCGACTGAATTGGTATCAGGCGTTAATGTCGGCGCACGGTCGGGATGAAGGTAGATTTTTAGCGTATTTATTTTTTTGGAAACACGCCCAGTGACCGACAGTGACTCAATTCGGCTTGCGAAGAGTCTCGCTATATAGCTATAATAGTCACTGTTTACAAACCCATACCTCAGCCCTAGAGTGCTCAACTGGAATTAAATTTAATTCAGGAGCTAATATAATGTCATCCACAGACAGACTGTTTCGCTGTATCACAGCTCATCAGTGCGGCTAGACATCCGGTTGCCTCTAGCTAGGATCGAAACCCGAATATATATATATATATATATATATATATATATATATATATATATATATATATATATATATATATATATATAAGTATATTCTGTTTATACGTTATTTTATATGGATATAATTATTTAAGTAAATCCACTGTTCTTTAATTAAACAGTATTAATTATATTTAACGGCCTGAATGTTCGAGAAATTTCATAGTAAATATGAGTTCTCTGCTAGGAATCGAACTTGCAACCTATGTAGAACCACAATTAAGACTAGTGTGCTATAACTGTTCGGCCACAGAATGCTTCTGATTATGCAAAGCTTGAATTAATGTTTTTAAATACACATTTAGGTCGATCTTTCTAGAACCATACCTGCACTGTTTTCGAATCATAACGTAAACAGTGACAATATGTCATAGGAAATGGATTAAATCCAACAATTATTTAATATATTTTTTGTTTATACCTTTATCCGTTATTTCTTTACGGACACACTTATTTAAGAAAATATTCCATTCTTTAATTAAACAGTATTAATTACACTATTTACATTATTCCAACTATTGTCCTCATCTTTGTCGCCCTATTTCTTACGACGTTTCGGCCTTCTTCAGGTGGTTGGAATGTCGAACTGAACCCTTTATTTCGCTCACTGGGGTAGACTGTTCTAGTTCCACGTGCCATGTTTAATGGATGTCAGATATCTCCTGTTAATTCCCCCTCCAAATTCTCCACTGCCTTAACCGGGTATTGAACTCATGCACTTATGGTCCTGTCACTGGATCTAATCAACGACTTTATCCACTGTGCCATGTGTCTTTAAGAACCCATAGCACAATGGATAAAGTCGTTGATTATCCACTGTGCTATGTGTCCTTAAGGACACATGGCACAATGGATAAAGAAGAAGGCCGGGGCGTACAACGGCCGAAACGTTGTAATAAATATGTTGACAAAGATAAGGCCAATAGTCCGAATAATGTAAATAGTGTATATAATACCTCATCTCAGAAATATAGTCAGTATGAATTACATTTACCGGCCCGAACGCCCGAGAAATTTCGTATAAAATATGCGTTCTCCGCAGGAATCAAATATGAATCGAATATATATATATATATATATATATATATATATATATATATATATATATATAGTGATGAATTGTAAGACTGGTGTACAAATTGCTGACTTTTAGGAGTTTACTTACATTTAAGACAAGCAGACTTTGTGTTGACATGCTCGATATCAGAGATAAAGCCTTAATAGAATTAATATAAAGAAATTGTCACTTACCTGATCGGTGTCACCCCAGACTTCGAAGTTTCGTAAAAGTATAGAATACATTCACTCGTTAAGGACATTTACAGATTTTCTCTCGATGCTTCCAATGTTTGCGTATTTATATGATGTTTTTTTAATTATTATTACATTTTTAAGTGAGTCTATAAGTCTGTCGTTTTGGTGAGTAGCATGTTCGCCTTTTGGTAATCTGTTTTTTCTTTCCTTTCATTTCTTTAAATTTTTCTTTATTTCCCTACGTTATCTCTGGATTTTCTGGCCTTTTATTGACATTTAGGGGTGGCGTGGGGTTTTCGGTGATTGGGATCTTTTATTATTTTATGGTGTGTTCATCGTGTGTTTTTTTTAATGATCGTGGTTGGATGTTTATAATATGTTTATGCGTGTTTGTATAAACTACCAGCAGTGAAACAATGTAAATGAATACAAACAGAATCAGAAAAATACCGAAAGTACAACAAGTAAGACCCCTAGGATGACTTCTGTAATAAACCAACATGTAGACTACTAAACCCCATAAAAAGAAACATCGGAAAAGTAAGCAATCAAATAGTAGGAAAATATGCGCAAAATCAAGAAGTAGACGAAACGAATGGAAAACACAAAAGAAACCATCCATTGGCTCACCAGTACCACCAACAAAGAAAAATTTTCCTTTATAAAACTAAATATAAAGGACTTCTAATCAATCCATCAACGAACACACACTAAACAATGCATTAAACCTAGCAAAAGAACGCATAAACATCCCATACGAAGTTTTGGACAAAAACAATACAATATGGACAAAAAAAAAACAAAAAACGCTGTAGCAAGAACAGGAACAATAACAATATGGATCACATATTTGACATAACAATGGAAAGTTACGATGGCGCATAATTATGTGAGTACATAAGCATATATGTATCATGAACACACTGACAAATATCATTAACAAAAAAGACAGGTTTATACAGGGACGAAGGTCTAATAATAGTCAAAAACTGTAACGGCAGAAACAGAAAATACATAAAAAATAAATCCATAATGGATAAATTCTCACGTTCTAATGAACGCTAAAGCATAACTGTCAGCTGTTGCATTAAAAAATGGATAGCTGCACATAGTTTTTGCCTTACTAGTTGCCCCGCTGATCATGATTTGAGAAAGATATGGAAAGTACTTGGTGAATAAAAGTGATTTTCACTGTCATAGTGCATTTCTTGGCTCATGTATTTACAATATACGGAATAATGTTCGAGAATATGAAAGGATTATGATAAAAATAAGCAGGCATAATGTTTGTAATTTATTAAATCAGACAATCCTAAAAGAGAATTTGCTGCCTAAATATATTTATATATGTACATATATTTAGTTATATATAGATACATATATAATATATATATAATAAATATATGTATTAAAACATATATATATATATATATATATATATATATATATATATATATATATATATATATATATATATAAACAAATTAATATAAATATATATGAAAATAAATATATAAATATATAAAAATACATATGTATATATATACAAATAAAAATATATATAAATATAGATACATACATATATATAAATAAGAAATATTTAAATATAAATCCTACATATATATAAATATATATATAATATAAATATATACATATATATGTATATATTAGGTTGGTGCAAAAATAATGACGTAATGATGTCGTTTTTTGACGCATTTTAACGTCAAAAAACGACATTATTACGTCATTATTTTTGCACCAACCTAATATTCATAAACATGTATATATATATATGTGTGTGTGTGTGTGTGTGCGTGTGTGTGTGTGCGTGTGTGTAAAACCAAGCCGAATTACCCACACGTTGTTGCGTATCACACATATTCTTTGTAAGAAAATGGTTGATTTTAAGTCATTGCAATAATTTGTGGAGAATAATGGTTTCACTATTATTCAATGATCTTGCCAATCTGTCTTCCATCATCTAGCTTTCTCCTATATTTGGATGGGACATATTTCCTTGTTTAAATTTAAATTTAATTTAAATCACCGGGAAAAAATTCTGTGTTTGTGTCTGTGCAAAAACGGCTAGACCTGATTCCATTGATGTATATTTGATGCAATACTTGACTGAGTGAATTGATGAGCAGATTTCAACATTGATATGGAAGTTGAATTGTTGCAACAAATATGTATTGTAAGGTACTAACCATTGATTGGTGATTTCTTACTCAACGTGACGTCTACATTTTCTCGTTTTGAACTTACTGCTGTCCTCCATCTTCTGGATTTACCTTATATATTTTGATAGGATTAATACACTTGCTCAAATTTAAATTTAATTTAAATCAAAGGGAAAATATCAGTAGTGGTTTGTGCCAAAACGGGGCTCCCTTTAGGCAATAGGGAATATAATTATCTATGGCCGTATGTGACATTCCATTGTCAAAAATCAAAATTAACGAAAATGAAAAGGAAAAAAATCAGCGAGGGGTTTTGCCCCACGAGGAATCTCTTTGATCAAGATGAAATACACTTATCCAAGGTCACTGGCTAATAGAATTTCATAATATATATGGTTATGGGGGATTAATGGAAAAAAAAAACCCAAAGTAGAGTTCGATAACAATCAATCAGACAGACAGAGGCACTTGCTCTCTCTCTCTCTCTCTCTCTCTCTCTCTCTCTCTATATATATATATATATATATATATATATATATATATATATATACATATATATATATATATATGTATGTATATATATATGTATATATATATAAATATATGTATATATATACATATATGTATATATATGTAAATATATATGTGTATATATAAATATAGATATATAAATATATATATAATATATATATATAAGTATATACATATAAATATATATATATATACAAATAAATATATATATAATATATATGTATAAAAGTAAATATTTATATATGAATTAATATATATGTAAATATATACATATACATAATTATATAAAATTATATTTATATAACTATACATATATAAATAAATATATATATAAACATATAGATATATTTATATAAAATTATATATAAAGATATATATATATATATAAGATAAAAAATGTAAAATATATATATATATATAAATAAATGCATATATATAAACATAATTATATATATAAATAAATATACATGTATATAAGTAAATACAAAATATATAAAACAAATAAATATATATAAATAAATATATGTATATATATAAATAAATATATGTATATATATATATATATATATATATATATATATATATTTATATATATATACATATAGGTGGCAGTTATATATATATATATATATATATATACATATATATATATATATATTAGGTTGGTGCAAAAATAATGACGTAATAATGTCGTTTTTTGAGGTTAAAAATACGTCAAAAAACGACATTATTACGTCATTATTTTTGCACCAACCTAATATATATATATATATATATATATATATATATATATATATATATATATATATATGTATATATATGTATATATATATATATTTCAGAATTTTTGGGAAGCGTTGGCGAAAAACTTCATAGCACTTCCTCGTATGTATCTTGGGTTACTAACAGAAATTCATTTAAAATGAGTTTTAAAAATTATCACCGGAAGACGTCAACGATACACATGTAAACATATGTTATATGTAATCGAACAAATGGCTTTTTAATACCTCTCAAATATACTTTTTGTTGTTATATGATTTTCTAAATTCTTTCTTTGAAGAGAATTTCAGATATTTCACTTTTTTACATTTTTTTTTTCAAATTTAGAATTTTTGAATGAATAAAAGATCAATATATTGCTTCTCTTTTTGGATATTAATAGAGCATATTTTAATGAAATCTAACTTTTCCGTTATTTTAAAATCGGATAATTTCAATTAGCATGTATATTTTTTTTTATTCAAGATGAATAACAATTCAATATTTTCAAATTGTATTGTGGTGATACTGACATTAGGAATATTTTAAAACCGTAAAAGAGCCATATTCTGAACAAATATCTAAAAAAAAGATATTTTCGAAGTTAAAGAAAGACCGCTTTAATTAGAATTTTCATGATAAGTGTGTAACTTCAATAAATTTATTAGCGATTCTTTACATTTATTTGTCATCGTTCTTGCTAGCTATAAAACGCAAGTTTGCTATTTTTATCATTCACAATGATTGCTTTCTTACTGGCTTCTTCTATGCCTTCACAGTCAGAATGTTCATAAGATGGATTAAAATGCCACAATATACTCTGAACTTGCTTTTAATATCTTTTTAATCTAATGTTTTCATTTTCTTCTCGCATCTTTTACATCAGCTTATGGAAGTGAAAGCTGATTTTTCATCAACTTTCACGAGTAGACTTACAAAAGTATTTGGTTATAAATAGGCTGATTGTTATTTGTTTGTTTGTTTATTTTTATACAAGAGAGAAAGTCATGGCAGAAGTGACAAGTCAAAGAAAAACCAGTCAAGAATTCTCATAAATTTATTATTTCTAATAATAAAACTAATCTCGAATGTATCCAGCAAAGAGAACAGTTCCAGAATCTCTCAAAAACAATCAAATTAAGTATTTAATCTTAGAAATATTTTCGACTGGAGCATCGTATTAAAATACTGGTATCTCCACTCCAGACGGGAAGGACATATAAGTGAACTTTAAGAAAATTCTGTTTTTCTCGCTAGATGGCGTCCACTTGAAACTTCATTCGGAAAGATTAATGTTTCGATGTACAGTCATCATATAAGCGTACACAACAACACAAATCCCGCAAACACACACCGTCGGATGTGCATCATGTACACTGTATTCGCCGTTGTGCCTAGAGAAAGAGCCTGATGAAGACCATCACTTTTCAAGCTATCTTTGAATTCAGAGTTGTCTTTTTTATCGACTGGTTGCCACCCAAAGCTAGAAAATAGTCTCCACTTCAATATAGCCCATTGCTTGTGATGCATGCATATCTCAAACGCATGTGTACGAAAGTAAACATAACTGACTAGTCTGCGCAATAGCAAACAATATATATATATATATATATATATATGGACAAACGCAATTCTATGCAAATCTTCTGTCTCCACCCCCAAAAAATTGACCATAAAATTGTGTTTATTCAAATCTATCAATTCATTCTGTTGTATGAAAGCAATATTCCGATCTATCTATCTATCTATCTATCTATCTATCTATTTATCTATCTATCTATCTATCTATCTATCTCTCTTTCTCTCTCTATATATATATAATAAAATATAGTTTTAAGGCATGTTATATTTATGGGTTAAAGTACTCAATATCAGGGATAGAGTATATGTAAATATAAAAGTTAAATATCGATCTCAACACTCAAAGGCGACAGTATTTCATGCTAAACGTAATCGTCAGGTCATTAGTACTGATATAAATTTTTCTTCATCGGTAGTACAACTCAGTTTTATGCACAATGCAATCGTCAGGATCTAATTGAAAATTGATCGTCAGTTTTTAATCAGCTTTTGAAGACTGTATCAGATTTATGCCACCGTCGAGGAAAAATTCTATATTTATAACTAGTATAAATTTCAGCTCTATTATTATACATTGAGCACTGTTTTATTCACACTAACACTCAATGTTATATATATATAATCGAATGAGCGAATGAAAAAAAAGTAATTGCAGCATAAAGAGTTCAATTTTAATCGATAAAAATAATTTATAAAGGCAAAATATATTGAGAGCATTCGAATTTCTGAATTACATCCCAGATCATACAGCATAACTTCATAATATTGATACAATGAGGGATATTAAAACAGAGATAAATCTGAAAATAAAAGCCATAGAAAGATAAATGATTTCGGTCAGGTTATGCATTTAGATACACTGGATTTAAAGAAAAATACGATTAACGTTCCTGTTTCTTTAAAGACTTTTTTTTATGCAACCGGCGTTTGTCTTATTACTTATATGTACGTATGTGTGTCTTCTTGTCTGTATGCGTTTGTATTCATTTACTTAAAGACACCAGTATTTTCAATAAATGAAAACGTTCCTCACATATTATCCAAATTTTCAGATGACTATCCAAAATATATAGACGTCGTATTCTGAGTAACTGTCGATCACTTTTCATAGACCAAACTGATTAGACCTTTTAATGCGCTTTCCCGTGTTTTCTAATGTCTTAAATATTACAGCTTGGATAGGAAATTTCAATCTACCGTATTCGCCAGAAGGACAGAATTATGGAAGTAAAAAATATAAGGGAACATTATCGTTCCATAATATTAATGGCAATAATGTATTTAAGTTTATGTAAAAATTGAAAACGATAAACCAACTTAGACTGGAGTGATAGAAAATAACGCGTGAATATCCTCTGGAAATATAGGAAGCCACTACTTCTTCCCCTAGCTATGGATTAAATAGTAGGACTTATAACAGTAAATAATTATTATCTCCACCACCCAAAATTTCTTACAATAAAAAAAGGCTTTGCTGGATTTAAATAAGTTGCAAAAGGCTGATAAAACGTAGAAAACTAATCAATCAATAAAAATGTAACGTCTACACAGATATACATATCCACTAAAAATAACATTTGAAGTATTATATATATATATATAAAATATATATATATATATGTGTGTCTGTGTGTACAAAGATGTGCCACTTATAATCCAGTGAGCTATTTCTGATAGGGTACATAATGGGGAAAGAGGGCTTAGAAAGTTTAACATTCACAAGACAGTACGTCACGAGAGACAGAGGAAACAGCTCAAACGTGCCCGTGTAAATAGTTGGTAAAACAGGTTCCCAAAAAATCTTTACTTAGAGCAGCAAAGCACAGGAAATTATGGAGAGCCATGAAGGCCAATGTCCTGAAGGTACACGACACACAGAAGATATTGTAAAAAAAGTGCTGATTTACTGTCCGTCACAGTAATTTTGCATGCGTATATATCATCAAACTGCGTTGTGCATACACACAGTTTGACTCTATTTGGACGTTGGAATAATATATTCCCACTCACTCTCTTTGGACAGTCCCTACACGCGGGAAAATATAATCACAACACCGGAGACAAGATTAAAAACATGTTTAGTTTTGTGACATTAAAAAAAATGACAAAATTGTATTGAATTATTCAGAAATTATTTACTAATAAAAGATATTTATTTTCTTTTAATTCTGTAGAAATATTTTCAGGTTTATCATTGAAATAATATATATATTCGCCTATGCAAACGTACGTAAAACACAAAATTTGAATAACATTGAAATGGACATCTGTAACGCGAGGGGTAATTCCATGGCAACAAACCCTGGCCGAAATGAGAGGCCCTTTGAAGACATTTTAAGAATCGTTTATTAAAACTGAATATATTTTCTAATAAATGTAGTATTTATATAGAATATATTTTCTAATAAATGTAGTATTTTAAACGAACAAATAATTTAAATTTGCATTTTGTTCATCTTGCTGTCAGCGAAGGGGAAGGGTGCGTGTAATTATTAAAGATTCCTTAAAGCATAAATAAAAGCAGGAAGTAGAGGAAACTGACGAGTACTTATGAATCAACAAAAGAAATATTGAGGATTAGTAGCAGTTGAATGAGTTTCCAAGATGTGCAACTGGTCATGACTGACCGCAGAAACTGATAAAATTTGCCTTCTTTTTCAATATAAGGAATGTGGTATAAATAACAATAGGTTTTTGGATAAATACACAAATTATGCACATTTCCATGCATACACATTCTTCTCTTTCTTTTGCCGCATGAAACATACGCAAGTTCGTGTATATATATATATATATATATATATATATATATATATATATATATATATATATATATATATATATTGTAGAGAAACTTATCACTTAGTGGTGTTATTTCAGTCATGCCAACGAAGTTTCGTTAGCGCATTGTAGTGATGTCTTCACTCTTCAGTGCTATTGGCTTTTCTGCTACGAAAAAAGAACCAGCATTTTGGGCACTTACAACCTCTTACAATTTAATACAACACACACACACATACACACACACACACACACATATATATATATATATATATATATATATATATATATATATATATAAATGTATGCACACTTTAAATACAAAATGTATGCACACTTTAACAGCTGATAGCTTAATTGAATTTTTTCTTTACAACCACCCTTTAGAATTAATGATCGCAGTCAAACTAAGCTTTAAACAAAGGAAATTCATTCTAAAACACTACGAGAAGAGTGAAAAACGCACTTGAATGGAAAAGACATTTTAGTGGGTAGTTTCAAACAAATCCAACAACGCGACTTTTCCAAACTCGAATTAGAGATAATTTTGATGCCAATGGAAATATTCAGTATGTTCACGAGAAGCGTTCCGGAAGACCACGGACATCGACAACCCCCTCCACAAAAAACGAAAGAGTACAAGAAACGTATCGCCAAAGTGATAGGAAATTCGAGTGGCATGCGAGTCATGAGGTAGGTAT
>OZ010577.1:58348062-58408062 GCA_963932145.1 Acanthosepion lycidas
ACCACATCAAGTCAAGGGTCAATCGTTATCTATCCTCCTTACCCTCATAATTTCCAGTTCCTACTCACTTTATTAAGACATATTTCAAACAATATTCCTCATTATCATTTCAACTGTGACGTTTTTACTTTCAATAGTTTTAGATCCATGCTTTGCGTGAAATTTAATAATAATGAAAAAAAAAAACAAAAAAAAAAAACAAACTCAGATTATCCTAAAACCGAATATGTAATTTCTGCTTGAATTTCTGGGATTAAGAATTATCAGTATTTACACTCGTCTTTGTCGTTATCAAAACGCTTCGGTCTTTGTGCCTTCCGGACTTCATCAGGTATATTTGGATCCGGGTAACCTACATCGAAATGCGAAAACAATCCTTGATTTAATATACGGGGTTAGACTGTTCTCATTTCACTGTCCATGTCTAGGGATATCACGTCTTGTTCATATTTTTAAGTATGTTCAGTTATTGCTCGCTCTATCCCCACCGAATCCAAGTACATTACTCACAGTTACTATGTCACGAAATTTGCGAATCATCGCTTTAATCCATTGGGGCCAAAATGGGCAATCGGTGCACAATGCTAAGAAAAGCAAAAAGGAATTGATCATTAAGCGGCAGAAAGGTTTTACTAATGTCAGTGTTTATAATAAGAATACACTTTCCCCATGCTGTATCTCTGTCCAGTCTGAAATTAACGTTGCTCAAGAAGATAAAAAAAGACGTGGATATAATCATACATCTGTCATTGCTTTTTACATTTTACATTTTGTATTGCATAAAACAATAGTATTTTTAATTGCTTCTAAAACTTTTTGTTTTCAAATTTGGAGCGAAATCTAAAGTTCAATAGAGAATAATCGTGAAAAACAGATTTTATTGACACATGAATTTAATTCCGCACATCAACATGCATTAATCGAAGTTCAGGTCAACAGATGATCATAATGAAATGAAAAAAGAACTGGACAGATCACATTTCTTCGCCTACAAAACAAATTTCGGCCACCTTGCTTACTGTGATAGATTAACAAGTTAATCTCGTATACTATTACCTAGAGAAAGATGTCAATCTATTGTGACCTTGTGACAAACATAATCCATCTTAGTAAATATCTACTTGATTCATATTCAAGAAGGGTTTTTAGCAACTCTTCTCGATCTGAACATTTTGGAATTTTGATATTCAACTTCCTATTTATAATACCAGTGTATTGAATGCTTTGTGATATTTAGTAATATATTTTCGATTATGAAAAATAGGATCTTCTTGTATGCGATGTGTCCCTTCAGGAGGTGAGCGATCATTACGCTTCACAACCTCCTCTCCCTTGCAAATCTTTACAGCGTTTGCCCCTTTGCTAAGCGTTCTATATTCTGTTCCGTTATCCATTCCCATAAATTCATCAAGATGATGGCCCACTGCCTTCCTCTGTCACTTTTGCCTTCGATATGTCCTGTGACTTTCAAATTCTCTAAGCCCGCCGTCATTATGCCTCAAAGAAATTTCTGCTGTCCTTTTCTGATCTTGTATACATGTGTGCCTTTTCTTTCAATTCCACTTAAGATTTCTTCCATATTTATTCGCTTCATCTATGATGTTCTCGGCATCATTCTGTAGAACCATATATCTGTTGCCGCCATTTTTCCCTTCACCTGTTAGGAGATTGTCCAGCATTCACTGCAATATAAGAGGATTGATATATAACAGTGCAGCACTCTTTTCTGTTTTATTTCCTGTTTTATTAGCACTTTACTTAGCATCTTTTGTTATTCAAAAGTATCTTCGGATTTCGCTGTCATAATTTCAATCGTCTCTTAAAAACAATTCCCAGATATTTAAATTGTACTTGTTTGATGCTGATATTTCCAATTCGTTTGTTTGTTTGTTTGGCGGCATATCAAATCCTTATGGGTCATTTAATGCCGAAATTTAATTTTCTAGGGAGCAGTAGTAATTTCTTTAAAAAAAGGTTTTGCTAGTAATTTTCTGCCATGAAAATGTATTGCTGGTATTTTTACTATACAAATGCATTTTTATACATTCATAGTATTTTGATCCTAGTTTGGGTGTTCACTATTTACCCATAGCTGGGACCTTAACAGGTGCTACCTGGAAACAACCGCAATTAAGAATTGGTTCCATCACCCTCAAACCCCACTGATCAGAGGACTTGGTGTTGCAGCTAGTTTATTATCATACCCAGGACGCTCCAATTCGTAGTTCGAATCACGAAAATATTTCTCTTACTGACAACCATACATGCTGTCTTCATACAGTTTTTAGTTTTTCCTATCTCCTCAATTTTCTTTGCTACCTTCTCTAGAAGTTATTGTGGTTATCCTTCTTTTTTTTTTTTTGTCTGTCATCCTCACACAGTCATCTGCGTAGCTTGTATCATTAAGATTGAGCCCACCGATAATAAATCCTTCTAAGGTCACTAACAACCTTAGGATAGATTCGTTGTAGAGATATGAATAAATCCAGCGATAAGACTGTGTTATGCCTATTGTCGAATTAAGCAAACAACTTTAATAAGATGTTTGCTTATTGATCGTCAACAGCATTGAGAGATTGGGAGTGAGATGGATTCAGATTTTGTCCCGATGTGGCCTTGAACAATCACGTTAAAGGATGCCACGGCCTACGCCAATATATATATATATATATATATATATGAAAATATATAGCCTGTAGAAAAGACAATATGTATATATATATATATATACATATTTATATATATATATATATATATATATATATATATATATATATATATACATATGTATATATATACATATGTATATATATGCATACATATGCATATATATACATATATATGTATATGAATATACATATGTATATATACAAATATACATATGATATGTATACATACATGTGCATATATATACATACATATGTATATATATGCATATGTATATATACATGCATAAATATGTATATATATATATATATATACATATGTGCTTATTACACATGTATGTTTGTATACATATAAATGTATATATGAACACATACATATGTGTATATATACATATATACTTACATATGTATATATTAGGTTGGTGCAAAAATAATGTCGTTTTTCTTTTGAAGTTGAACGTCAAAAAACGACATTATTTTTGCACCAACCTAATATATTCACACAAAAATATATTTGTACACATATATACATATGTATATATATATATATATATATATATATATATATATATATATATATATATATATATATACACGTATATTTGTAATAAGAACACACATTTATGTCTATATTTCTGAGATGAGGTATTATGTACATTATTTACATTATTCGGACTATTGTCCTCATCTTTGTCGCCATATTTATCACAACGTTTCGACTGTTGTACGCTCCTTCTTCAGGTGGTTGGAATGTCGAACTGAACTCTTTATTTCGCTCACTGGGGTAGACTGTTCTAGTTCCACGTGCCATGTTTGATGGATGTCAGCTATCAGTTATCTCCTGTTAATTTTCCCTCTGAAAGTTCTCCACACCCAGATGTTCTCAAGGACACATGGCACAGTGGATAAAGGCGTTGGTTAGATCCAGTGACAAGACCCAAAGAGTGTGAGTTCAATACCCGGTTAAGGCAGTGGAGAACTTTCAGAGGGAAAATTAACAGGAGATAACTGATAGCTGACATCCATCAAACATGGTACGTGGAACTAGAACAGTCTACCCCAGTGAGCGAAATAAAGGGTTCAGTTCGACATTCCAACCCCCTGAAGAAGGCCCGGGCGTACAACGGCCGAAACGTTGTGATAAATATGGCGACAAAGATGAGGACAATAGTCCGAATAATGTAAACAATGTACACACATTTATATACATACATATGTATGAAAATTTCTCTGATTTAACCAGTAGAGAAGACACTATTTACGAATAAAAATGACAATAGGAAAACTGGTAATTGATAAAGTCCACATTGGACGAAACGCGTCAGCAATTACCAGTTTTCCTTTTGTCATATATATATATATATATATATATATATATATATATATATATATATATGTGTGTGTGTGTGTGTGTGTGTTTCATTAAAGACGACCGACATTGTATTACGATTGAGCTTTTTATTTAATTTTTCTTGTGTTCGAACTATTGTTTTCTTTTCTGGACACAAGAGTGTATAGAAACTATCCAAATGTTCTGGAATTCCAAGTTCTTTCGGCTATACATTATCTTTTAATCTTTTATACATGTGGATGAGGTTATTATGTTTGTATTTTCTACTAGTATGTTTCGGATAGAGTAGGTAAGTTTGGGTGTGTTGAAATGATTTCTAATAGAGCTGTGTTCGGATAGGTGTAACATAAGGTATTTGGATAGTGTGACTAAAGTAATTATTTATGATTTACGTTTGACGAGAAGCATTTGAAGGCACAGATATTATTCGTTCATTGTAATTTTGATTTTGTTGGTATGTTGTTATTTTTGAGGATAATATTAGGCGTTTTAAATTCTTTATAGTAAATAATTCATTTGTTTTTTTTTTGTTCGGGTCAATTAGGGTAGTGTATTTCTTTGTGATATTTCTAAGTGAAGATTCAGCATGTTTGAAGTTGATGTACATTTGGTTTTGTAGAAAATATTAATGTTAATGTTATTTTTAACTGCGCGGTCACTATCATTGTTAATTATATTTGGAAGATATAGTATAATTTGGTGGTCTATAAGGTGCTTAGGAAAGCCATTGTTAATTAGTGTCTGTTTTGCTTTGTTGAGTTATTTAAGGAAGCTTATTCCAGAAAATGAATTCTTGTATGCTCTTTTTAGGAATTTCTTTTAACTTCATAAACACACACACACACACACACACATATTCTGCATTCTGTTGAGGTTTCTTCAAGACTCGATAAATTATTTATTTATGATTATATCAAATCATCCATATAAATATGTATACATACAAATACATATATATATATATATATGTACATATACATATGTATATATATACATATATGAATATATATATATACATATATATATGCACATACACACACACATATATATATATATATATATATATATATGCATGTATGCGTGTGTGCGCGCGTGTGTGTATCTATTTATCTCTCTCTCTCTCTCTCTCTATATATATATATTAATTATGAAATGGACAAAGTTAGACAATTATTTTAAGACATTTTTATGTTTGTACATTCTTTTCATAGATTCAAATATTTAAGTAAATGCTATATGACGGTTCCGTATAGGATACAGGTTCGATTCCTGTCAGAGGACGAATATTTTCTATGGAAATTTCTCTGACATTCAGGCCGGGAAATGTTATTAATACTGTTTATTATAAACAGAGCATTCACTTAAACATTTCTATCTATAAAAAGAATGTATAAACATAAAAATGTCTTTTATATATATATATATATATATATATATTGTAATTTACTTTGTGGAGAAATATTGTAACTTGTTGTTCTATAAGTTGGTTAGAGAAGACATTGTTAAGTAGTGTCTGTTACATGATTGAGTTGTTTAAGGAAACGTATACGAGAGGATGAATTCTAATATGCACTTTTTAGGAATTTTTTTAACCCTTCCTAAAATATATATATATATATATATATATATATATATATATATATATATATACTCATTTATATAAACACATATATACATATATATATATATATATATATATATATATATATATATATATATATATATACATAAATATACATACATATATACTTATATCGATATGCATATATATATATATATATATATATATATATATATATATATATATACATGCATGAATATACATATATATATATATATATTTATACATATATATAAATGTACATATATATATATATATATATATATATATATATATATATATATATATATATATATATATATATGTATAATAAAAATAATTGTCGGACTTTGTCCATTTCTTAATACCATATACATACATATATTGATACATACATATATATTTCTTTGTGCTATTTTTCCTTACGAGATGTGTCCACTTTAGATTAATAAGAGTTTTATTGATGAAATGAGTTTATAAATTCTGTAGATGGTGTCTGTTAAATGGGAGAAAAATACAACAAATTACATTTACATCGATTTTTAATTCTATTTAAATTGGGTTGTCAGATGAATTTGTTGTTTTTTTCGATGTTATTCCAATTAAGACGCAAATTTTTCATCACTGTAATATTTTCTGTTTCGTTTTTTTAGCTCTGTTATCGTTTTATATTGTTGACTAATTAGTTAACATTGTTTATCAATACAACGATTAGAATAAATAAAATAAAATAAATCTTACAAATTTATCTGAAAACACAGTATATTTATGAAAATTTCTCTGATTTAACCAGTAGAGAAGACAATATTTATGAAGAAAAATGACAATAGGAAAACTGGTAATTGATAAAGTCCACATTGGACGAAACGCGTCAGCAATTACTAGTTTTCCTTTTGTCATTTTTAGTATATTTACTCACTTTATTCATTTACATATTTATTTAAAAAAATAATTTCGCATATTTTTCTTTGCTCCTAAGATTTTATTTTAGAAATAAAGCTTGGGGTTATGGAATTTTATTAATCCTTTTGGTTGTGATTCTAATTCTAGGAAGCATAATATACTTCCTACTGTTTTACCCATAATTGCCTCATGACCCAAAATATTAAATAAAATATTATAATTTTATACTAAACAAATTTATATTGAATATCAAAACTTAAATTTAAAATAAAAATTTCGGGTATAAAAAATATACAAAACAAATAAGAAAAGAAACGTATGAATGGTTAGAATAATAAAAGATGCCTATACAAACTAAATAAGCAATTTAAAGGCCATAACCGTACATGAGCCAAAACATTAACCTTCAACAAAACGGGGAAGAACCAGTCACCTCTTTTTCTTTAATATCCTAATGGGTTATACAGTGATTTTCTATGCGTTGCTCAGATGTGGCACAAGGCAGGGGGCACCCAGTGAGAATCGAACTCACTACACAGTGGTAATTGTTCTAGCGAGACAAACTTGCTAACCATTACACCGCCTCGAGGTGCCATCCGGATGCCTTTTATAGATCCTGCTAAAAGAGTGTAATTATGACCCGAGACGTGAATAAGACAATCGGCATGCCGTATGTATTTCTATGTCTACACAGTTTATGTAATTATAAACGTTTTTTCTCCGATACTGATCTCATCTTCCGCCATAAAATTGTTTAATTAATGTCCTCCTTGGCATTATCCCTACCAATTACGAAGTAGTATCATATATATATATATATATATATATATATATATATATATATATATATATATATATATATATATATATATATATATATATATATATATATATATATATATATATATATATATATATTAACAAGAACTATTTTTGGGGAAAAATTAGAACAAAGTGGATTCGTCATTTAGGATATTATCTGTCTAAATTTGTTATGTTGGTGGACTACGCATGCGCAGGATTGAGGGATGCTGAGAATTTAAAATTTAAAATTAATTTTTTTTTTAATCTCATGTAGGTTCTTTTTCTTTTAAGGGTGATGGAAAGAAAAAACAAAAAAATCTAAATGAAATTTGATGAATTTAAAAAAAAATTAAAATATTCCCTAGCCGCCCTCGTTCGTGCGCATGTGTAGTCGCACCAACATAACATTTAGTCCGATAAAGTCCTAAAGGACAAAACGCGTCACACAAGAACGTTTTCCACTTTTGTCGTACACGTTCCCATATATATATATATATATATATATATATATATATATATATATATATATATATATATATATATATATATATATATATATATATGTTGTGGTAGGATCCACCTAATTTGCATAGTGGAGTATGGTTGGTACCGGGAAGAGAGGGAAGGAATCAAATGATTCCTCGGCGACTGTCGAACTCTCTGCATTAGCAGAGGGAAACCCGGACGAGGCTTTGCCGAAGGGCAGGTTTCGTCCGGGGAGGTTGACAGGGCCTGAACCCGTCTAGGCGGGTTCAGAAAGGCCATATTTTTGGCCGAGCCTACGGGCTCGAGGATACCCACATTAAAACGGCCTTGTGCCACATTCGATCCTCGTGGGTGGATTGATAAATACAGGAATCAAGAGATTCCTCGGCGACTGTCGAACTCTCTGCATTAGCAGAGGCAAACCCGGAAGAGGCTTTGCCGAAGGGCAGGGTTTCGTCCGGGGAGGTTGACAGGGCCTGAACCCGTCTAGGCGGGTTCAGAAAGGCCATATTTTTGGCCGAGCCTACGGGCTCGAGGATACCCACATTAAAACGGCCTTGTGCCACATTCGATCCACGTGGGTGGATTGATAAATACAGGAATCAAGAGATTCCTCGGCGACTGTCGAACTCACTGCATTAGCAGAGGGGAACCCGGACGGGGCTTTGCTGAAGGGCAAGGTTTCGTCCGGGGAGGTTGACAGGGCCTGAACCCGTCTAGGCGGGTTCAGAAAGGCCATATTTTTGGCCGAGCCTACGGGCTCGAAGATACCCACATTAAAACGGCCTTGTGCCACATTCGATCCGCTTGGGTGGATTGATAAATACAGGAATCAAGAGATTCAGAGACCGAGAGACAGACTCTCGGCGACTGTCGAACTTTCTGCATTAGCAGAGGGAAACCCGGACGAGGCTTTGCCGAACGGCAAGGTTTCGTCCGGGGAGGTTGACAGGGCCTGAACCCGTCTAGGCGGGTTCAGAAAGGCCATATTTTTGGCCGAGCCTACAGGCTCGGGGATACCCACATTAAAACGGCCTTGTGCCACATTCGATCCTCGTGAGTGGATTGATAAATACAGGAATCAAGAGATTCAACCAGATACTCTGCCCGACTGCGACTCAGTCAACACATTCTCCAGGAACGGTCTTCCCAGGAATATACAAAAGTCTATATGTAAATATTGTGTACACTTTCTTGTTTCAATACATTTTGTTCTAAGTACATTTTGTGTTGCATTATTATTCTATGCATTAGTCAAGTTTCAACAATATATATATATATATATATATATATATATATATATATATATATATATATTAATAGAATAAAATTATTTAACGAGCTTCGTCTTTTAAATGAACTTCAAACTAAAATAATGTTTTTTATTGAAAGAATTATAACTATAGGAGTATGTATTTTCCCACTGGTCTTATTCAACCTACACAGTGAGGTGATTCTAAGAGAATTAGAAGTACCGCCAGGATTCATTATTTACGAAGGAAAATGTAAATGCTCCTACAGACAGCGAGAAGAAAGGGACTAAACAAACTGTAAGAAGACAGAATAAATGGTTGTTATCAAAAGGATTAGCCCAAAATGCAAATTACAAATTGGAGATATCAAAATCAAAAAAGTAGACAAATTTAAATATCTGGGATATGGTCAATCAGAGGCCGGGAAGAGTGTCGCTGAAATCCAAAGGTACATTCTGATAGCCAAAGATGCCTTCCAAAAGCTAAGCAGTGTAATAAGAGACAGAAAAACCTCGTTAAAATAAAAAAAAAGAGTACTGAACTGTTACGTGATATCTGTCCTCCTATATGATAGTGAATGCTGGACAATCTCATTAAAGATAAAGAAGAAAGCTGAAGTAACAGAAATATGGCATCCTCAGCATCCTTCTATAGAATTTCTGGGCACATAATGAGGAAAGAGGTACAAAGGAAAAACAAGGTATAACATACTTAACGAGCTTGAGTAAATGGATGGCGGAACAAAGTTTAGGAAAAATAACGAAAATACAACATTTATTAAGAGCTACAGAGGACAGGAAATTGTGGAGAGCCACGATTGCCTACGTTCTGAAGGAACATAGCGCAGGAAGAAGAAGAAGCAGGAGAGGAACTGCTGAAGAGGTAAGGATGCTAAACTTTACATTTTGGGGCGTCTAGACGCAAATCCTCAGCTAATTTCATTTATTTTCCTAACGATTTGTATTTTTTCTTTTAATCGCTGTTGTTTTGAAACCTCCCCCTCTCCAACTATAGAAGGCTTGTTAAGAAAGGTGAACTCATGTGATAACATAGAAACAAATTTACCACGAAAGAAATCAGTGCACTTTCTATATATTTTCACTTTACTAAATTACTTCTTCTTTTAAGAAAAGCAACATTTTAAAAATCGAAATTATGGTCAGATTTATCACGAATGATGCAGGGCCAGATTTAGGACATAACTGGCCCTTGGGCTAATAGAATTTAGGGTCCCTTTTATTACGTGTGTTTGACAGCAAGTGTCTATAATAGAAAGATATTTTTAGATGATGCTTTCTTGGAATAAAACATGAAACACTTCAACTAATACTCTAAATTATTACAAATTAGTTAAAAGCTGAAAATAAACAAATTTAATCTGAAAATAAACAAATCTCCTTTGTTCTTATAACTTTATTTTTCTAGTTTTATCTGAGACCCAAGACTAGAGGGATTTTGTGAGTCCCATAGTTTTGAGGTACCCGGGCTGCTGCCGATACTAGACCATATGCAAATCTGGCACTAATTCGTATTTTTTGTAATGGATTTAAGTTTTTAATAAAACTTTCTTGTAATTCCTCGTATCACTAATGTTTTTTGTGATATTTATTACAGTTTAATGTAAATTTCCGTTTCACAATTTAGGTTTTTATTTTGTTCTCTTATTGTTTTAGAAGTAGTAGTAACAAATTTTATTTTAAGTTGAGATCAATTAGTTTCAACTGTATTTTCGAGAGAGTTGGTGCGTATTATAATGTGTCTAGTAATATTAATTATTTTATATTGTTCATTTTCTTATTTTGATATATTTGATGAGCTTTCCGTTTCGCATTAAATATGAAATAAATAGGACATCAGAAGAGCTTTCAATTTATTTCCCTTCAATATAAATATTGAATGTTAAACATTCTAAGCTCTTTCAAATAAAATCGGATAATTATTCCGGATTTTATTTTGTTAGATTTACAATAGATATCTAATTTTAGATCATTATCACTACGATTTAACATGATATCGAAGAAAAGTAATATAATGTTTGTTTATATTACATTAGTAAATTATATCGTAACTTCTATGTTTAGTTTATTCAGAATTTCAGGTAATATTGTTTTACAAGGATATTTAATAAAGCGACATTAGTATATCAGAAATATGTTGATTGTTTAGGTAAAATATATTAGGAGGGATCAGATTCAAGAGATTCTAAAAACAGAAAAGTTAGAATTTTTATAAGAGGCGATACCATCGCTAATTCATATTTTTATTTCTATATAATAAATGCGAATGTCAGTGTGTCATACTTTTTTTAACTTTACTCTTAGAGGCAGTAGCCGAAGATATCATGCCATTTTGAAATCAGGCCGACTCAGAAATCAGGCCGGGCAGAATTCTGTAATTTTGGATTCCCATGTTTTCATTACTGGGATTTTTTGGCGACGAATTTTTTTGTACGATAACAGATTTTATAACTTGGAAATAAATTTAGGAATATTAGAAATTAATTGCGAAATTTAGCGAAAGTCATATGCGGAAATTAAGGACCTACATACATCAAATTGTCATTAAGTGGCGACAGTAGAATTATGAATAGTTATAAATATTACTGCAATACTTTATAAATGCAGCGATGAATTTTGAGTTTCCGTAGTTTGTTGTTGCTATTCCTCCCTATCTATTATGATGAAGACCCAAACAAGAACCCTACGCAAGAGCTAGCTTAATTGCAGCCCGATAAGGCGGCTTTTAAGCTAGTGTAAAATAATAATGAAATGTGAAATAACATTGATTTGTGAGGAGTCAATAATTTTTTATAATTTTATCATTTGGTAGGGAGAGGTTATTTTTTGATTGTACTAGTTTTTTTTTATTCAAGTATTTGTTGATAGGAACATACGTGTAAAAGGGATTTGAAATTTTAAACTAGCCATGAGTTTGCCTGTCACACTTTCATAGATGTTTTCCACTAGGTTGTCTATATATTATATATACACACACAGAGACATACATATATACATACATACAAACATATATATATATATATACTTGTGTACTTGTAATTTGATTTGAGTAAACAGATAAATATGTAAATATCACTCTATAGAATTCTATAAGCTTAAAAAAGGAATGTATTTATTCAGGTAAAGTACACCTATATTAAACTGAAAGATTTTGTTTTTCACAGATGATGCCTAAAATGTCTTCATTTCAACCTGTCAGATCGGGTTGTGTTTGAAGTTTTCCCCTCATAAACCTTTCGATTTATAATCAACACAGTTTCTTTTTTTCTAGAGAAAAACAATATCTCTTGTTTTCCATTTTGCGCTAGTCAGAAAGAGAAAAAAAAGTCAACGATAGTTACAATAGAAAGAAAAATATAATAAAATAAGTATATAAAAGAGAAATCGAAATATTTGTGCTTCAACTTCAGCTGGATGTGTTATCGAATGATTCCTTAAGCAGAAAAAAAACATACATATTTGAATTTAAACTATATCTTTCTTCGGAATGTGTATTACTAGAATAAACATCGACATCTTCGTTATGGGCATCTGAAATCCTCATCGATTTATTAAGATAATTATCATCGGCATTATGCATGAAGTCATTCTCATCTTTACACATTTTTCTCTCGTCTCTGAATACTACTACTACTAATAATAATAATACTACTCATAATAATAATAATTCTTCCTCGGAGACATAGCAGTGGCATCAAATAAAACTATACCTATAAATATGAAAAAAATATATAAATGTAAGAATCTTGAAATAAAAATAATATGGCACCTGAACACTACTTATCATAAGAGGCCTGGATACGATAAAAAATATAGCTAAAGACAGGAATATTAAGAAAATCCTTTGTAGCCCCTGTTTATATTTTAAATTTTGTGTGGAAATGCGAGTCTACTCAAGAGAATGAATGTAAAACAAATATGAACGGTATAATTAATAATTTTCGCATGACATTCGAATTTGTTAAAATAAATAGAATATGTATATATATACTACCTCGACTTATCACAGGTCTCAAGCAATGACCCTATAAACCGCTGGATTAAATAGAAAGCAAAGACGATGATAATAATAATAACGATATTGATAATAAATTATTATAAAAGGTAAGAAATTCAGGAAGTGTAGGCTTATTGACATAGCAGTACCATTTGAGAGAAACACCATCATGAAAATAATCGAGAAATTACCCAGATACAAGGACCTGGAGAACGAGATTAACAGGATGTGGGTAATGAAGACTGAGACTGTACCAATAGTAATCGGAGCTCTGGGCCTAGTGAGAAAAGGAACGAACAATTTTACTAAGTGCGTCACAGGTAACATCAACATACAAGTTGTCCAGAAGATCACTCTATTAAGAACATCTCATATAGTAATATATATATATATATATATATATATATATATATATATATATATATATATATATATATATACTACCTCGACTTATCACATTAAACAGAAAGCAAAGGAGATAATAATAATAATAATAATAATAATAATAATAATAATAATAATAATAATAATAAATTATCATAAAAGATGAGAAATTTAGGCAATGTATGCTTATTGACATAGTAGTACCATGTGAGAGAAAGAAACTCTATGAAAATTATCGAGAAATTGTCCAGCTACAAAGACCTGGAGAACGAGATTAACAGTATGTGGGGAATGAAGACTCAGACTGTACCAATAGTAGTCGGAGCTCTGGGCCTCGTGAGAAAAGAAATGGATAATTTTACTGACAGTGTTCTGGGTAACATGAACATACTAGGAACATCTTATATAGTAAGAATGATAATTCTCCTACAGGGCCTATGGACATAGTTTGCTCTACAGGATACAAAGCAGAAAGTATAACGTACACAAATAATGATTTTCTTTATTATGTGAAATTATTTAAGAATTGGCCTTCTCCTAGACTGCCACACAAGTCTAGAGAGCTTAGTTTATTCTGCTATTTAATCTATGGATGGAAGGCGGTGGCTAAAAGACTGATGCATGCCTTTTCGTCGGCCATAGTTAAAAAATAAATATGACAGAATAGGCCGAAATTTGAACTCGGCTAACCGCGTAGACGTTATAATCATCATAATAACATTGTTGTCAAAAAATGTCTTTTTGTTATGGATGTCTTGGTCCTTTCTGTGTTCTTTTTCTTTGTTCATCATCATTGTTATATTTCTATGTTTTTTTAATATTGTTGTCATGTGTGCCACTGCTTCTTTCTTTCCTTTTTCTTTCTCTCCCTATTTCTCATCCTTATAACTATTACTTTACTTCTCTTTCATTCTTCATCCTATTTACTTTTCATTTCCTCCTCCTCTCTCTTTCCCCCTTCCTCTGGTTCTTCTTGTTTCCACTCACTACTTCATTTCCTCCCTCTATTTGCTTTGTTTACTTCCATCTTTTTTCTCTTCACTTATTATACTGTCTCTATTTCCTCCAATTTTTACAAGCTTTCCTCCATTTCTTTGTCTTTTCAAGTGTTACAACTACTCGGCATTACTCATTACGATCATTTCTTCGAGCTAACATTTATTCTAAGGGGTCTACTACAAGTCAGTCAGTTACGTGATACAGGTGTAGGCGATCATGTATCTTTCGATACATAACTGACGAGGCAGATTTTTTTTCACGAAGTAGGCTGCCGTTTCTTTCTGCGGTAGACCAGTTGCCATCCAAGGCTATAGAACTCGGTCTGTCCTGCTATTTACCCATAGATGGGGGAGAAGAGTATTCATAACTTTCCCAAGGGTATTAGCACGTAAGTGTATGTAATCGAATTCGAACTCGGCTCTCCGATTCCTCAACAAGAAGTATCTTAATTATGGGGTCTGATTTTTTTCTCAGTATTCACTAAATTAGTCGGGGCCTTAATAAAATAGGGAAGGTCGGAGAATCATTTAAGTTATTAGAAAGTATGCAATTAATAAACACACGGGTCTTAAGTTCGTCGGGGTCACGGCAAAATGACTAAAAATCTAATAGGCACTTAATAATAGAGCCTTGTTTCGCGGATGTCTGTATCATCATATATGTCTGCCTCTCAGTCTATTATCATTATTGATAAAATTAATATAATTTACAGCTTACTGCTATCATTATTACCATTATCTTACGTCGGTTAAATCATTTCTATCAGAGCGTTCATAATCTTCGACAGCATTATCTTTCTGTCATCATTATCATCATCTGTAAGATTCCTCTTGTCTTCCTTATCACTATATCCTTTTCCTTCACTCTCAAATCACTGAAATCATTTCATTCAGTGTCACCAACGACTGTGATCTTTTTTTTTTCTTTCAGATTCCGGATCGTGCCATTCCGATACAAGCTCTCATCATAATAAACCAGACTTATACGTGGAAATCAATTGAATTGGAATCATGTAGAATCTACAAAGCCGACTTGGAATGATGCACGGAATAGCCTCCCCCCAAAAACTTTTAATCAGTTATTCCAAAAACAAAAAAGTAAGAAATATAAGACAAAACGACGAAGAACGAAAAGCAAAAAAAAAACAAAAACAAAAACAAAAAAAAAACAAGGCTTTTTCAATTCAGTTTATCCAATAACAAAGACAACAATTCCGAGCGAAAGGAACACGAAACTCCGGCTTGATATAGAATTTCGCTATTCAATATATAGATTAATCAACGGACTTATCTTTTGCAGTGCAGCTGAAATTTACTTTCAATATTATTAATCTTTATCAGCGTAGCTTAAGTATTTCAAAAATTTCGCACGGTCGTCAGCATTCAAGCAAACTTTGGCACATACACACACGTACAAATATACACATTGCCATCGACTTTATGTCCATATTTATGTACATCACCTATACATGGATACACTGTTTGATAGTTCAGTTGATAACAGCTATAGTACATACCCCTGGGGGAAACTTTCCCCTAGTTCTTTCACGTAGCTCTTTATCTGCAAGCTAACAAATTTGGTTTATAGATAAGAAGAAAAATTAAATAGTGTACATAGGGAGTAAAAAGTTTGTCGACAGTGACTAATTTATACCATTTTAGAATATATGAAAATATGATGACTTAGCAGTTGTAAAGGACTTTTAAATGCAAACATATTAGCCACGGATAATATACACCAGTTTGTCATCCAGAAAAACAATAGTCATTTTAAATCCCCTAGACGTAAATAAAAGTAGCCAAACGCTTTCTCGATTTTGCCGGAAAATTACTAAAAAATAAAAATAAAAATAAAATAAATGTCTTTTTTTGTTGTCAGTACAAAATTCTATTTAGCTTAAAATACGATGAATACTTTGCTTTTCCAACTAAAATTATTTTATGTACATAGGGAATACATGTAGTATGCGTCCATTCGACAGATTTATTTAATCTATACAGCGAAGCAATCTTAAGAGAGAAGGAGGTCTTACCAGAATTTATAATTAGTGGGCACAGTCTCAATAATATATGATATGCAGAAACCACCGTATTGTTGGCAGACACAGAAAGAAAAGTGCACATAAGGAAAACTAGAAGAAAAAGTATTACCGTCAATTACCAGAAGATATATAATTATCAGCAAAAGGGAGAACCCAAGGTGAGTGTTGACACGTCAAAATCAAGCAAGTAGAGAAATTTAACGGTCTGGGAACTATTAAAACAAACAATGAAAAATTCCTATCATAGAAATTTCAAGATAGGTAGGAATAGCGAAAGATGCTTTCCAGAAACTATGCACAATATTAAGAAACGGGAAAATTTTGTCGGAAACAAAGATAAGAGTGCGCAACTGTAATGTTATCTCAGTCATTTCATATATGTATATAAAAATAGTAAAAAAAAAAGTTATTTTACATTGACTAATTCCTATCAAATTACAAGATATGAAAGTATGATGACTTATAAATTGTAAAGTAATGGTAAATGCAACTAAATTGACTACAGACAATATATTTCAGGTATTCATCTAAAAAAGAAAAAGAAAAAATAAAAGAAATCATTTTAAGTCCTGCAGACGTGAATCAAAATAGCATATGTCTTTTTACAGGTTTGTATTGAAATTATTTTAAAATAACCATTAATAAATATATATTAGTATAAATATTTCATTTATTATAAAATGCAAGGAAGATTTTTCAACTTCAGAATTGTTTTAACCTAGGGAAGGTTACTGAATAGATTAATCAAACGAAACTTTGGTAATGCACGGCAATAAAACAACGCATATAAGATTCGCCAGTGGCGCGTAGAAGAATTAATCAACTACTAGAAGTGAGTCACGTGAATTCCACAATGAATCTCTAACTGCAGGATATCTGCCAACCGCCCCACGCGGTCAGATGTGGCACAAGGTCGAAATTAATGTGGGGTATCCCAGCCCGTAGGCTAGGCCAAAAAATTCCAGTAGACCTCGGATAAAACGGGATCAGGTAGCTGTTTCCCGAGACAATATATGCCCTTCGACATAGCCTCGTCTGGGGATCCTCCCTGCTCGGACACAGAGAGTTTAACCAGCACAGCTGGAGACGAATCTCCAATTGCAGGATATCTACCAACCACCCCACGCGGTCATGTTGTGGCACAAGGCCGAATTTAATGTGGAGTATTCGAGCCCGTAGACTCGGTCAAAAATTCCCCGTATACACCGTATAAAACAGGGCCGTGTACTCGTTTACCGAGACGAGACTCTTCTCTTCGACATAGCCAGCTCTGGGGAGACTCCCTGCCCGGAGGCAGAGAGTTTAACTAGCACAGCTAGAGATGAATCTCCGACTGTAGATCAATATACAGTATTTACTATTGTATATATGTGAATGTGACATATCCATTATCGTCCGTAGTTATGCTACAACAATAATGCTGTTATATTCACGAGAAACCTGCGATAACCAAGTGGTTATGTTGTATTTAACAAGGAGGTGGGGAATGTAAGCCAACATTTAATCAATATACTTTAATTATTTCGAAATATTTTCTCATCTTGATTGTTCTAGACGTTATTAATTCGACAACGTTATTACACAAGAAAAGAAGAATAATTCGAAATAATGTCTATTGGCAATTCCCCATCACAAAAATGATTCTTTCCGAAAGAAAATTGTATTTCAGCAATAAGAACAGATGTGGCTTATTCAATATTACAAATGCCGTTGTTTACATAGAAGAGCAAACAAGAGAAGAGCACAGATTAATACTTAGTTATCGGAAACTATTGCATTGTACTATTCTTGTCGAAGAGAAGAAAAACAACTTTCTTTATTCATTTCACTCCAAACAATACAATAGAGTCACTAAGATGCAAGGAGTTACTGATTGTGAAACAATATAAGAAAAATGACAACATTAAGAGAGAAAACAATAAAAGAACAGGAATTAAGAATACAGAAAATAACGTTATATTTAAATTTTTGAATATCGAAGTTGACTAGAAAGCAAGAAGCCTAAAGAAAGTTCCACAAACAAGAAGTGCAAGAGAAAAAACTTATCACATAACGTACGGTTGCATCTGGCAATTTCAACTGTAAGAAGACGAGACCTTGCCGCCAGTCGGGTACTGAGCTTAAATTCATAAAGTCTAGACGAAAGCTTATGACAATAATTACCATGAAATTATTTATAGAACGGTAGCTACATAGACTGGGGTACTTACAGGGGTAAGAAAGTGACTTTAGCTGAGATGCAAATGACATTGAAGATGTTTCTTTGTATTTTATCAAGAATCTCTAAATACACAGCAAAGTACCAGACCAGATGCGGCATGGATAGAGGAAGGGTAGATTTAGAAATGCATAAAATTGATTCTGGTGACAAAAATTGTCTAGCATCGCACAGTGAATCAACTTTCTTAACAGCAGACCTAGCAGTTAATTCCATATAATCTTTCATGTCAGCGGAAAATGGCCCCAGAAGGCGTAATATGCGTATCTTCTGGAGGTTAGCATCGGCCATGCTGATAGACGGTAAGAATGGTTATCTCAGACGATTAAAAGAGAGCAGTTTCGTTCTAAATGTGTTCAAATGAACAAGCCATTTCTTGTGCCAGTTAACAACAAATTGTTACATGCCAAATGCAATATATAGATGGAAAAAAGGCTGAAGAATATATCGACAAAAGCACTGTGTTAAACACACAAAGAGGAAGATAATTTGATAAATCGTAAAAGAATTATAATTAATTGAAAGGATTAATACACCCATATTTACCCACTTTTCACTTCAGTTTTTGTTTGTACATCTGTTTACATGAATATAAGATGGAGTTGCACTGAAAATATCACAAACTCGTAGAAGATTCTTCATCTCACTTTCTCAGATATATTTTTCATATCTTTCATTTTTATATTTATAGTTTTCATATCTTTAATCCCACCCCAAAAATAAATAAAATAAAAAGAAACTGCGAAACTAATATTTCTGTGTACAAAATGTCCAAGGATGTAGCAATTTTATGATACCAATAAACTTTTTGTATACGATTAACAGCTGGGGAGACAGTTATGACTTTAAGTTTTAAAACTTTTAATGATATTAACAACTGTATGCGAAATGATTACCAAACAAAGTGCTAAAAGACTAGTTAAATAAATAGTGTTGCATAAATAGACATTTTCCTTGGAAATCTAGATTCTCGACGGAAAATCTCTCATCATGGCCAGTAATTTAATACAGTAATTAATTGTAAATAGGGTTTAAATGTATAAACATTTGTTCGTTCCTTTTTTAGTGCGCCTTAACGTTTCACATTCACTGTGAGAATTGTACACAAAGGAAAAAAAAGACATCGAAATGAATAGCTTATCATTCACAGTGAATCTATGCTGACGTGTTTATTCTCAACGTGTTACGATGTCAGAGAGATTGAAAAATCCAAAGAACGACAAAATGTCTTAAAACTTTGAAAAGACTGATACAGAATTTCAAGACTTTATACAAGAGGAATGTGAAGTTGTTCTTAAACGTTTAAGAACTGAGACAATTAAGTCTGCAATAAAGGAACATTTTCTGCTACTACTGTTATAATAGCCATATGTTATTGTTTTACGTTTGATCGGTTTTTAATCAATTATTTTGTTTTTTGTTATTATACAACAGAGCACAGGGATCTCGACGTGGTGTAATGGTTAGCAAGCTTGTCTCGTTAGATCAGTTACGACTGAATAGTGAGTTCGATCTTCACTGGATGTTCCAGACTTTCGGCCTTTGTGCCAAGAGTAAGCTATGCGTAGAAAAATCGTTAGCAAACGGAAATAAAGAAATAACCTTGAATTCTCCTCTCTTACCTTAGGATTTTGTATTTTATGAACGACGAATAAGCCATATGACAGTCTATCCAAACTGTCATATCAAGCAATGTTCTCATTTGCAGTCACCTTTCACTACTCTTTTTAAACCTATACTCAACATTGTATACCTATATGTGATAATACGCTGGAGTTGTTTTGATATTAAGTAATTAATGAAGTATATTATTTGACTAGTTTAATTTTCATCTATTTTTGCAGATTTTTACAGAAATAGTATTAAACCAACACACTACTGAAATAAATGATAAAAAATCATTATAATTATATTATAATAGAATGATTAAATTCTAAACTTATTCTTCAGCAATATTACTGTTAGCAAACTAGCATAGAATTGTGTGCTAGGTTTAAGGATCCAAGTGATTCAAACAGATTTGTGCCACGGAACAATAGCATAGTGGATTAAAGCGTGGGTTTTTGAATTGACTTAAATACCTGGGTTTGGCTTTATATACATGGAGTCAGTGTAACGGGGCGAGCAATATCTGAGCAGTATAAATTAAGAACTGGAAAATCTAATTCGAAATTCTCTGTAAATTACCCGGATTGGCATACAACTAATCAAACGTTATGATAACAACAACAAAGATGAGGATAATAGTCCTCATATATATAAGCATAAAAGAGCATTACTAATATAAAAAGTTCGATTATCACTTAGTAACCTAAACATTCAGGCTTTTACTCAAACAAAATTAAGCTTAGTAAAAACAGGTAAGAAAAATATGATTTGAAAGTGTAATCAGTCATATGAAATAAGGAAATGTATCCCGTGTTATACGAAGTAAGGAAGTGTATTCAGTCATAGGAAATAAGGAAGTGTATACAGTCACATGAAATAAGGAAGTGTATCCAGTCTTATACAAAATATGAAAGTGTATTCAGTCATAGGAAATAAGGAAGTGTATCCAGTCTTATACAAAATAAGGAAGTGTATCCAGTAATTATACGAAATAATGAAGTGCATTCAAACGTATACGAAATAATGAAGTGTATTAAATCTTACACGAACTTTCATATACGAAATAAAGTATTTAAATATAATTTCGTGAGATGGAAGAATTCTTTTCAGATTCACTCTCTGAAATTGCCTCAGCTAAAACCTTTGTGTATTTTCCTTTCGAAATAACTGCATTCGAGTTCGTTATAGATATATCAAAATTAATCTATCGCACATACAAAAACAAAGTTATTAACTTCTTCTATGCACCGCATTCCTTCAGAATATTGGCGAACATGGCTCTCCATAACTTTCTTACTCGTGTGGCATTTACCAGCTTTATTTTTGCCCCTTCACACAAGCTCGTCAGGTAAGTGGCTCGCTGATTTTCCTATTCTTCATTCCCTCAATATGCCCCAATGTGGGTTACCTTTTCCAAGCCGACCTTCCTCATTATGTGCCCAAGGAATATTACCTGGCAGTTTCTGATTCTAAGTATAAGTGTTCCTTCTTTTGCCATTTTCTTTAAGACTTCCTTTTTGATTACTTTTTCGGATCATGGATTTTTCAGTATCCTTCTGAGGAACCATATTTCTGCTGCCCCTAGTTTTTTTTCTCATCCTTAGGGAAATTGTCCAACGTCCACTGCCATTTCAGAGAATATATACGACATAGCAATCCAACTCTTTACTTTGTTTGCAACGATTTTTTTCCGTATCTCGACACCATACTTAGCTTTGAGAATGTTTCTTTCGCTAGTCCAATGAGTGTTCGGATCTCGGTGTCGCATTTTCCATCCGATGTTAAAACGCTTCCCAAATATTTGAACTTCTGCATCTGTTTGATGTTTATATTTTCATTTCGTAACTAACATCTTGTTTTTTTTTCTCTTACTGATGACCATATTTCTATTCTTCTAGCTTTCTTTTACTAAACTGTAGTTTCCTTTCCAGTCGGCCATAATCATAGTGTCATCTGGATATGTTATGTTTTTATGATTATGCCCCCACCGCGATAATAAATACTGGTAGGGTCTTCAGTTCCCTTAGAATAGCGTCGCTGTAGAGGTTGAAAAAATCTAGGGAGAAACGCATCCTTTATCTCACGCCCTTTTCTTTTTTGTTTACCTACTCAATTCATTTTCTGTTCGTATGCAGGCTATTTGCTCCAGTATTAACGAAATTTTGACAAAAAGTAATTCGTCACCAGAAACTTAACATTGTTTCTGTGTAGTTAAGGTTAAACCTAGATGACTCGCGCGACAGAAACATACATAAAAACAGAAAACAAGGATTTCTGTAATTTATCAAGGTTTTCATAATAATCCTAAATGGAGAAGCTAACACATTTAAAACATTAAATTATTCATTACATTGTATTGCAAATTTGAAAAGGATACTCTATATAATTTTTTTAAATTACTACACCACATCATGTAGGCGATCATGACTCAGCACAGATTCTATTTTTTTAATTACTTTTCAGTTACCATGAGATATAGGAGAGCAATTTCCCATCAACTTCATAGGTTATGGTTTTGAATTCGGTTCTTATTTTTTTAAAACCTGGTTGCCATTAAAGGCTAGAAACCCTAGTCTACCCTGCTATTTAACACATACTTAACGCTTCCTGTAAGTGTTAATTATATTAGAACGAATATTTCATTTGAATGAATATTTCGTCCAAAATCATGGGTCGGAAAATCTACAATGGTGTTAATAAATTATTGAATCAACCTATGTACATAACATCATTAATAAGACTGCAGTCTAATGATGAAAAAAAGACAATATTTTACAAAATATTTCATTTTTCATTGATTTTGTTCTTTGTCATTGAACATAATTCAGTACAGAATATTAATAATGTAGAATTAATATTATACAGATCAAAATTTGGCTAGTAGCTACGTGTCAGAATGCAGTTTTATTGTAAAAGCTGCAGCATTTCTATAATGAATATTACGATCTGGATAGGTTGTCCCTTAAAGTATAAACTGTTTTTTTAAAAATATATTTTAACTGTCGCTATTTTGTTAAAAGTGAAGAGAGACACACCTGTGTTGATGTTTTAGTTTTTATGGAAAAGAACTCAAAGACACTGTTGAACTGGCAGTTATTTATGTTATATGTCATCAGGGTCTTCGAGGATTTCTTGTGACCCATAATTTTGCAATAAATATTTCACCAAATGGAACTAAAGGACATTTTTAGATAAATTCACAGTTACGAGCATAAAATTTTTTGGTGAATCTTTCGCATTTTTTAATACAACACAAAGTAATTCACAGAATTTAATATTGCTACTAAAATTATTTTTATTAAAATAACACGTTTTTTTTAGGGGCATTCATTTGTAACTTAATTTAGTTTGCATATATTTAATTAGTAATTTTATTCGTTTCTACTGAGTATTTATAAAGAGAAACAAAAACGAAGCGCACGCACATCACATATATATGTTAAAAATATAGTTTTGCAAGTTATGCTATATTTATGGGTAAGAGTGCTCAATATCACAGATATATCGTATGCACATATAAAAGTAGACTTGAGATCAACAACATGCGGCGACAATCTGTTTCAGGCTTGAACGCAGATTTCAGTCAGTGAGCGTTGTATTTTGTTTAGACTATTTATATGTGCTGATCAATAGTGCATTATGGGTAGTTAGGTCTTTTGTATTGTTCTGACGATTATTGGGTAGGTGATAACGGTTATATATTAAAAAAATTCTATAGGCTAGGTATAATTGTGGACCTAAATGCTACGCTATTATTTGCATTGCATCCATTTTATAGTGTTAGTTTTTTACTTGTATTATATATTAACTTAACTATTTCCTTTTGATTATTATTATTAAATTTACTTGAATTTATGTGTGCATTCTTAGTTTGTTAATTTGTTTATTATTTTCTTAAATTGTTTATTTATTAAATGGCCTGAAGATTGGGTTCAAGCATGAAAGACTGTAACATCTTGGTGTTGACCGCAGTGTCCACGCACACACACACACATATGTATATATACGACCCACCTTTTAACTGCTGAAAATAGTTAAAATCAATCGCCACTTCTACTCCAATAGTTTATTTTCTCGCACTTCCCACATGTTCAACTTCTTTCTGGTTCCTTGCTTCCCTGATAACTACAATCTTCAAAAATTCAATAAACATCTTCTGTCTTCTTGAACCCAGTCTATCTTTTGTCCTTTCTTCAATCCTTCTTATTCTCGGTAGTCTCTTTCACTTTCACTCCCCGTTTACTCTTGCGTACTAGTGTCATTTTGAAGAGAAATACTACATTACTAATTACACCGAGCACTATTTTATCAAAATAGCACTCAATGTACGGTACTATATATATATATGGAAAAAACAAACAAAAATCCTTATATGCAATTATGCTGTTTTAATGTTAATATAATGTCAACGTCGGACGTTTCGGTCTAATAAACCATCTTCAGGACATATTCATGAAATATAATTAACATTAGACCGATTTTATTAGACCGAAACGTCCGACGTTGACATTATATTAACATTAAAACAGCATAATTGCATATAAGGATTTTTGTTTGTTTTTTCCGTATATTTTTCTTCATACTGTCGGATCTATATCCATATATTTGCTTACACACACACACACACACACATATATATATATATATATATATATATATATATATATATATATATATATATATATGCATAACAATAATCGGGTTTGCACGGGGCAGGTTGCTTACCATTGGCCTGTAGATGCTTCCCTGTCTGAGAAATTACGTGTTATAAAATGTCATTCTCGAAATTGTTGTGATTAAATTAGGTTAATAGCGTAAAACGTTCTGATCATCGTGTATTTAAAAAAAAAACGACGTTGTATTGTAATTTGCATATGTTACATTTTCAAAATATACTATAAAACTTTCCCTTTCTACATTGCTTGCTTCTAGTTTACTGCAAAGAGTCTAGCTGCGACTTGTTCCAGCTAGCCAGTCGAACTCTCTGCCTTCGGGCAGAGAGGAACCTGGACGAGGCTCCGCTGAAGGGCAGAGTCTCATTCGTGGAGGTAGACTGACCCTGAACCCGTTTATGTGGGTTCAAAATGGGGAATATTTTTGGCCGAGCCTACGGTCTCGTAGAACCCACGTTAAACCGGCCTTGTGACACATGCACCCCTCGTGGGTGGGTAGCTAAATATACTAGTTTACTGCAAAGCTATGATCTAAATGCTAAGGTTTCTTTCCACTTACATTGAGTAACATGGTTTATTTGAATGAATAACAAATTTAGTGATAACAGCCATAACCTAAAAAAATCATTTATACGAAAAGAACAGATGAAAATACTTAACAAAGCACAACAATTTGATTTTATTTTTAAGTTGAATGTGCAACGTAATTTTTTACGTAATATTTGCCAACACCCGCACAAACAGACAATCAACTTTATATATATATTTAATTTTAGGAGTTAGGCGGACATGCAAACAGATATTGCATATTTTTTTATATATATTTATAGAAGTTTTGAACGGAATTAATCTAAGAAATTAAATAACTTTGAACTGTCGATACGCTGAAGCATTCTCTTCGAAATGAACAAGACTATTGAACGCTATTAATAAAGAACGACATATTTTGAAAAATCGTTAAATGTTTATCAACGCTTGGGTCTTTTCTGTTAATTCATCCCAAAATATTAATTCACTACAAATTAAAAAAAAATATTTACTAAAATTCACACCAAATTCTCCCAGAGTCAGGTCCTTCACTTTGCGATAGCTCCAAATGTGGGCGACTCGTGTGTGCTATTTTTAAGTGTGAAATATTCCTTCTTGCCCACCCGGATAAACAAGCCAAAAACAGATTTTTCTTTTTTTTTTAAATTGTAAAAATTGCTCGAATATCATCCGCACTTACGAAATTGATTTTTGGTAACTTTTTCGTTCTGAAGGTTGAAGTTGCTGCGAGTCAACTAAAAAAAATTTCAATTAAAATTTATAATTTCAAAAGAGTGCCAAAAATTAATTAAAAAACAAACAAACTTTTAAAATTTAAAATGTTACTGGGTGAATTAATATTTGCGATAAGTAACTTTACATTATTTGGGATAAATTAGCAGAATTAACAAGATCCCAGCGCTTGTAAAAGCAAGAATGTGTTATTTTCTGTGCGCGCACACACACACACACATATATATATATGTATGTATGTATGCATATATATATATTTATATATATATACACACACAATTATATATATATATGTGTGTGTATATAAATATATATAAATATATATATAAATATATATATATAAATATATATATATATATATATATATATATATATATATATATATATATATATATATATATATATATATATGTATGTATGTATACTAACAAATATTAACAATGAGCTCAATAAATATTTTTATTCTTTGATTGTTAGTTAGTTAGGAACGTTTGTTCTTTTAATAGCTCGCTATGACAAGAACATGATTCGCAAACCACAAAGTTAGCGGATGACCGATTGTAAGACAACTCAGGAATGCTTAATTTTCGATTCCTGATCGAAACGTCATCCTTTTTATCGAAGACAGGAATAAAAGGATATTATTACTAGCGCGATGTAGACACTAAGACATTGTTGACAAAGAGACAAATCTTCAGCTAAACACTTATTAGCCAATGACTTTACTGAGAAGACCCGCACAGATTCGAGCTGCCGAACGGGGGTCTGATCCTGAAGACTTTGGTTATTTTCAGGGTAGATTCGCCGATTTCTTCAAGATAGTCCTACATATTTGTTCCTGAGATAAATCCTCATCGAACAGCTAATCTTTATCTTCGTGCTTGTCAATTTATCGTCACAGGTGACGTGGTCCTTTGGCAAACTTATGCAAACACAAACTATGTGTACAGCCTGATGTGTATTTAAGATCTGTCTTCAATCTTCACTTTATTTGGTCTCCCGACTTATCTATCATTCGAAGTATTTTGATATGAGTTGCCCGGCATGATGTTGCACTGTCAGTTATCTTGACAATATGGTCGCAAACAGAAAATCGCTCTTCATCGCTGACAACATTCTGAACAGGCATCAACCTTTAGATGGAATATCTTTAAGATTTACTAATATTATAACATCGAGTTGCCATTACTGCAGAATAAATATACAAAGAAATATACACAATAAATGTGATGAGAATGATAACAATGATAATAATTATAACAATCATGATGATATTTGGGACAGAGATGATATAATAAATTCTTGCCGATTTGGAAGAAGACAAAATAGACGACGAAGTCGGAAGGGAAAATATTAAAGACAAAATTATAAAGGAAAAGATTGGTAAACAAAACAACAGCTATGGATAAAAACACAAAAATAATGAAACGACAGCAATATTTCTACTAACAATACTAGTTCAAAAAATAGTCAAGTAAACCATATTATTATTTAAATATCTATTCGAGTATAATGCATTATATTGTACTAAAACTTGAGAGTTACACTAATATTTTTTCATAAATTGATAGACCGACGTAAAAAGTAAATTGTTTGCTTTAAATAATGCATGAGAAAGAGAAAGTTCTACCTTAATCCATCAATGCTCACAATAATATCGGAATTATTTATGAAAATTAAAATAAATATCTGATAAAATTACCGGTATATATAATTAACGCTAGTATTAATTATAGGTTTCTAATGTGTTGTGCTGTTTGGATAGAGATGTCTCTAAGCTGTGTGTAGAGGTTTTTATATAAACTTCATCAACCGGCGTAAATATTTAAGAGTCGGAGATGATATCAATAATAATGATAAGAAGATGAAGAAACTACTACTACTAGTAGCAGTAGTAGTAGTAGTAGTAGTAGTAGTAGTAGTAGTACTAATGATAATAATAATAATAATAATAATAATAATAAAGTAATAGTAATAATCACTCACTTGTGGAATCCTGACTTGGCATCTCGACTTCCGTCAATTTCTCACCGACATGGCGTGGATTTTCTCTATAATTTTTACAAATATTTTCATGGCATCTGCTACGACAGGCTTTACCTCCTGGTGTCCCGTCTACATGAATTTAAGCGTGGTACTAGTTTGGCATCTAGGTCCCACCCTTTTACTGTTGAAATAGTTAAATGTAACCGCCACTTTCACTCCAGCAGTATGTTTTTTCGCACTTTCGACCCGTGGATCTTCCTGAAAACTATAATTTTCAAAAATTTAAATGCAAGGTCAATCGTTATCTTCTGGCTTTTTGAATTTCGTTCATCTTTTATATTTTCCCCATTCCTCCCCATACGCAGTCTTTTCTCTCACTTTCACTCTCTGTAAACCACTGCGTACGAGTGGCATTCCTGCCTTGCTTTGGGGTAAAATGATTAAAAGAAAATATGAGAGTGTAAAGCTGTTCTGGGATTTCACTGTGCAATATCATAATGTAATTAAAGCAAGAAGGCCAGGTATCATTACTTTCCAGAATTAAAGAATAACAATTTTGGATCATTAATATGGCGTTAGCAGGCGATGGATGAATAGTTGAGATAAATAAAAGGAGGAGGAAATATATCTTGATTTCAAACATAAAATAGTATGTAAGCTTAAGAAAGTAGTTGTTATTTCTGTTGTTATGGGTGCTATTGGAATCATCTACTGTGTGTCGTGACCTTTCACGTGGATGATTATGGCTCTCCACAACAGCCTATCCTTTTTTAACTTAGTAAGATTTGTCTATTTGTTATCTCTCCCAATTTCTGTTCTGCCATTAACAAACACGTTAGGTAGGTTACTTACTGTTTCCAGCGGATCCTTTTTCTTTCAATATGTCCTTTCAGTAGCAGATTCTCTGAGCTCTCTTATGTATCCTAGAAATTTCAACTGTCTCTTTCTGACTAACTATAAGCGCCCTTTTTGTTTCAGTTTTCCATAAGACTTCCTTCCTGTCGCAGTTCCCGTTACCTTTTAATACATTTCCCAAATATCTAAATTTTTGCACCTATTTGATTGATTTCGGTATCTGTAATTTTTAAGAACTCTTATAGACAGTAGTGAAAGTGAGAAGAAAACATTCAACATGAATACTGAATGCATAGTTGCTAGTAAAAGAAGCAGCCCAATATGCAAATTATAATTTTCTCACTACTAGAAGTCATAGAGCTTCTTTTAGTTGCAAAACAAAAATAAAATGATGGTCCTACGTAGAGAAAATGGCTACGTAAAATTGACACTTTGATTCTGGAAACAGCATGGCTCGTAACAATCAGAATTGTAAGAAATGTTTTGCATATATAGATAGGTGAAGAAATGATAGTGGCTATGGTTATTTTTTATGATCCCCAAATAATCATTTAATTATTGATCTGCTTAAGACAAAGATATGGTTTAGTATGAAAAACCATATTCTTGTAGACAAAATTGAAAAGGAAATTAATTGATGGAGAATATAAATATTATAAGCAGTGAACAAAAAACAGACCAGGTTACAAAAAGCCCAGTTGAAAATGGAAACATGGAATCATGAGTGATAGGAGATAGGAACATAAACAATTTACAGCGTGTTTGAAAAGTAACTCCCTATTTTATGCAGATATTTACTCAACCTCCCCACCCCGCCACGAGGTCAGGTTTTGAAACAAGGTCGGTTTAATGTGGGGTGCCCGAGCGCATGCACCCGGGTAAGGAACAAAAATTCCCCGAGCACCCGCAATTGTCGGTGGCGCTGGCCTCGGTGCGAGCACCGATCCCTCCCTCTGGTGGAGTGGGAGGGCGCGGCCGCGGGCAGCTGTTCCCCAACTCCCTATTTTATGCATGATGGACTCTCCCGTTTTGTAAAAATTATAGTTAGATCAGAGAGACCATCATACATAACTCCCTATTTTATTTATGATGGACTCTCTGGTCTAACTATAATTTTTAAAAGACGGGAGAGTCCATCATGCATAAAATAGGGAGTTACAATTCAATCACTCTTGTACATTAAAACGCAAAGTGATACGGAATTTTTAATCGGAGAGTCGAGTTCCAATTCCGGTCGGGTTGATTATGTTCACTTAGGCGCAAATGCCATTGGAAAAGGTAGGAAACCACCTCGTCTCCCCCAAAGCATGGGTTAATTAGTAAGACTTGTATCACTAAATCTTTATTATCTCCAAAATAATCAAAAACCTTTTTGTAGTTTTAATTAACCTGAAAAAGGTTGATAAGCCGTATAAAAATGAGAACATATATATTTTTCAACACAAACTCTTTCCTTGTTTATGCACTTAATTCCGTGGGGAATATCAATCACAAAGATCGTACAACATATAAAGAATACACTGTCTCACATCATCCACTTTTACCTTTTTTCTTAATTTTTAGAAAATTAATTAAGGGAATCAAGGAAATACTTGCCATATTAAATGACAGAATATTTCAAATATTTTGTATAAAATATAAATGACAACCTGTCACTTTTACAATGTGGAAATAGTTTTACGAATGTTACTCGATTTTCCAAGTTTCAGATTACTAGCAAATGTTATTTATGCAAGAGAAATTATGTTGTAATTAAATTATGTTGTAATTAAAAACATTTATTATCAAATAGGCACACAGTTTACAAATGTTTCGAACAAAATATTGAAACGGGATTAAAGTGGATTAAAGCTTTGGTTTGTGAATCTGGTGACATAATGATTGTGAGTTCAATCCCTAGGCGGGGCTGTGTGAACTTGCACTCAGTCTAAACACGTAAGCAGTACTAAATAAAAATAAGAACTATACAATATATCCTTAGATATGAACAGTAGAACGAGAACAGTATATCCCCGTAAATTAAATAAAGGGTTCTACTAAGAATTCCTTGTAGGTTACATTTAACAGTAAACAAAGATGAGGACAATAATCTGAACATATATAGTGTAAAAAATAATAACTCCTCGGACCAGAACTTCAGAGAGAAATATATTGAAAATGGTGTTTTTGTAACGATGAAAATGTTATAAAGACAGCATTAATGTGAAATGTATAATCTGAAGCAATTTTTCTGAAGTTGTTCCATCGATCTTCTAATGTACTATATTTCTTGATATAAATACAGAGTAACATTTCGAAGTTTATCGTTGCTGGTTGATTACTGTCAACAAATGTAAACATTTTTCATCGGAAAGCTCCACAAGTTTTCAATCAGGTTATGGGCAGGTTAAAAATCCAGCCACGTCACCAGCCAGTTAGCGTTGGCATACATTTTATTCGGCTATTCCTTTGTTTTATTTGATGGACATTGTTGTACGTAAAAATTATCTTCATACTGAAAGCGTTTAGTGTCGAGAACCATGTCATTACGCGTGCCTTCGAAATCAGCGTACGCCTTAGCTGCCATCTAATATAATCTACCAGTTCACTCGCTATAATCCCACGTCGCCATTGTTAAAGTCTCAGGCTTCCGCCTATAGCTATGCAGGATTGGAATATTCGTTTCTGAAAAGAACTGTTGAAAAATTGGTCTTCACTTATTCTTATCTATTTCATAGGCACTACAACTAGAAATTCTCGCATACATATTTTCACTTTTTTTATATATGAATATAGATTTAGAACTCCAGATAACAAATATGGAAATTTTGTAAAAATAAATCGCGGTTACTGCTTGCGAAGTAAATTAATTGAAAATTACCCCCCCCACTACAGAAGCACCCATCAAATATTCTCTATCCACTCCCTTTCCAAGCAAGATGTGAAGCATTTAATCCTTTTCTTTTAACTTATTCCTATTATTATCTATTGAGTGCTCCCGATTACGAATTTGTATATATTTTTTTTTTTATTTCAAATCACATAGTATGATCATATATTTTGGCTTTCGTAGGAGTTTGATTGATGAATTTTATTTCCCTGGCTTATCAACCCTTTATGAGTTATTTAAAGCTGAAACATTTTGGATTTTAATTTTTTCTCGAGTAATTATTGCATTAACATTATTTAGTGATAACAATGATTCTTCTAGATACAAGTCCTACTATTTTACCCATATCTGGATGGAGAAGGAATGGCTCTATATCTTTCTGAAGGCTTTCCGAAGGAAGTTAAATGTAGTGATTTCCACTGAAATTCGAAATCAGTTCTTCGATTTCTAATTTTACCATTACACCACCCACCCATCCTTCTGTGTAATCAATTTAAAATATATTTACATAGCCAACAGGACCACCTCCTAACTATTCTTAAGCTGGAGAGCTTGATCTATAGTGATATGAAACACTATATGAAAAGAGTGATTATTTATCGCCGCAGTGCTTACTATAAACTCATTTTCCTTAAATATATCTTTTAATGATTATCTATTGAAATATAATTACGATTTTGGCAGAAGGCCAAAGAGGAAGTAGTGGGAGATTGGTTAACACTAACTATCCTAACCCTAGCTAATCTAATTTGCGACCAATTTATTCATTACAATTTACTCTATCACCGCAAGAACTCATCCATCAACATTCGAGACAGCAGATATCATAATACTGCATATTCACGCATAAAAATACCTATGACATAAAAAATTGATAATAATACACACATTGTCTTTTTTTTTTTTACAAAAATATATAAAAATATATGGCATGAAATGAGGGGAGAGGGGATGAACACAATAACGAAAATAAAGTACAACCAAACATTCAAAATAATTAAAAAAAAATGTTACTAGTGTCCACTGTATTCTGCAGCTAAGCAGAATCAAGTAGTTCATTCGCCAGAGGCAAGGCAGAACCAAAATAAATTACGAAATGGCAAATTTAAAGACTGATACAGTCAAGATAAAAAGAACACTAAGAAAAAACAAACTGGGGAGGTTGGGAATCTTGACCTGGATCATAATAAAAAAAAAGACTGCATGGCGCAGTTCGGGAACAACAATTACTCACATTAGCTAAGTAAACAAAAGAGTCTAGCTTATCCAAGGGAGGGGGCCGTCAGGAAAGCGCCCCTTTGTGTTTAAAGAAGACTAAGAAAAAAAAATCAAGACTGGTCCCGTTCACGCGAACAAGGCTCACGACTTTCACCCACCTTTCATCGATGGAAGTCTAGTAAACAGTCTTCCAGAGCGCTTGACAAAGATTTTGTATAACTTGGTACTGGACACAGATCGGCGAAATAAAGTCCTCAACTTACCCTTACTGTATCTGCGTTGCAAAATTCTTCATACTTCTATTGTACCTACCGATCGATTCAGTATTAACTTCTTTCAAAGTGACTTTATTAAATGAGTTTCTTTATCTGTCAGTTAAGTCTTCTTTTAAATACCGTACCCCTTTAGCACGCCGCAAGTACCTGTCTTTTGAGACACGTAGTAAGGTTGTCTTTTCAAACAGTCAGTCCCATTGCCTGTTCTGCTATCCATTTACACAAGCTCGTTAGGTAAGTTACTCGCTGAATCCACCTGCTCGTCTTGCCTTCATTATATCCTATGTTTCTCAAAACCCTCTTTCTTCATATTGTATCTTAGAAATTTCAACTGTCTTTTACTTATTCTATGAACAAGTGACTCTTTTTTTCCCATTTAACTTAATATCTTTCCTTGTTCACATATTTCGTCCATGGTATTCTCAAAATTTTTCCGTAAAATCACATCTTTTGCGTCAAGTTTGCTTCTCCTCTATGAGAAGAATTCACTGCTGTATAGAAGGATTCTTATCTTATAGCAGTTCAGCGTACTTTACGTTGTTTTTAATGAATTTTTTCTGTTATTTAAGACTTATTTAGGTTTAACAAGTAATATTTCACTACCGTATATACTCCATTATAGTGCGAGTTTTAATGTTCATTTTTTTACGCCCCAAAAATAGGGGTTGCACTATATCCAGGTAATTATTTGAAGAGGCTAAAAATCATGTATTTTCGGTGACTGATTGTTTTATGCCCAGATAATTATTTTTAGGAGGAGTTAAAATGCTTTTTCGCTTGTGACCGTAACCTACCTGCTAGGCCTACATTCTCACGGTACCTTTGGCTAACGATAACGGTAAGCACCTTTAACCTGCCTCCCGAAGACTAGATTGTTTCTTTCTGTTGCTACATTAACAAAGAACATCATTCACTGTTTGTGCCACTTAAAATCAACAAATATCTTGCATAAATGAAGACTTAATGTTTTTTTCTTTCTCCAATCTGCGTTCATCGTCGTTTGCTCGTGTTTACATCGCTGAGGTATTGCTCTTCCGATGGCACCTCTTTTGTCTGATACGTATGTGTACTGAGTATGTTTCAGTTGTCTTATTTGTCTTCCTGTTTATTTATATTTACTTTTATTTATTATATTCTTCACATTTACTTATAATTCTGCTAAATATTTAAAAAAATATTTTGACAAGATGCACTGCAATATACGGTAAATGATGTTGGGCAGGATGAAATATCAAAACTTTATTTTGGTACACAGTAATATTTGACTACGGTAGGCTTACTAGTATTGCTCAGAAGCTAGGGTTGCATTATACACGCACTATATGAAAAAGAAATCCGTTTTTTTCACAAAAAATCAGAGGTCGCACTATACACAAAGTAGACATATGCACGAGTATATACGATATTTTAATGCGCCTTCGGAACTCTGTCGTCTATTAAAACTCTTCTGAGAAGTAATTGCTTGGTTTTAACGATTCTAACTCGTAACTCGTAGTTTGGATTGTCACTTTTGCTAACGATCATACATTCTGTTTTTTTTTGCAATTGATTGTCCGTTCTTCCGAATTTTCTTTTCTACCTTGTCCCGGACTCCTTGCTGTTTTTCCCTTCTGTATCTTCCATCAGCGCAGTGCCATCTGCGTATTATATTTTGTCGGTTTGTGCTTACCAACAATTCATTTTAAAACTTAAAATCTATTAATTTGTTAATTCACAACATTTCATAACACAGTGGCTTTCGTTTGTTACATCGCATTACAACCAGCTTTAATTCTAACTGTGCATATATATATATATATATATATATATATATATATATATATATATATATATTTTCCAGCATTCAGCTAATAAACATTTACGTTTCAATAAGTATTTATTTTATATACCGATAACATGAAGAGGTAAAAATTGTGAGACGCTGTCCATTTCTGACCAAAATTCAGCTAATAAGTAACTGTCAGGCAACAAACTTACTGATCAAATTTCGTAAACAATTTTAATGTAACACGAGATTTCCAACACTTTACCATCACACTAAAAGGAGTTACTATCCTATTCCGTTCAATGAAAATAGAACGGAAGCCATCACAACAGCGGAACAAAAATCAAATGAAAAGTGTTTTTATTGAGGCAAAAACAAATAAATTATGGTTCATCTGTTTGCTATTTCTGATAAGTTCACTGTAGCATCTTATATTTGGTGTCATTCAACATTCAAGATAAATCTATTCTATTTTTTTTACTAGAATTTACTCAATACAAGCTCGAGATACACTCGAGGTAGAGGACTACTATTAAAATGCTAACGAGAAATGCGGTGTAATACATGAATAAAAGAGGAGGTGTTAGAAATTGAAGATTATAAGGATAAGGAGGATCGATAACGATTGGTCTTTGACTTGAAGAGGTTAATATTGAAGTAATTATGGAAGAACCGGCGCAACAGTCTGTTGCACAGAGTGGCAGCTCAGTGAAAGTTTCTTCTTACACTTGGAACACAGAGGAAATAAGTGTAATTCGGCTCCGTGGAAGCGGCATGGCTTGTTTTAGATGTAAAATTTAAACTGCTACAACTAAAAGATGGAACTCTTCTGGAAATTTGTCATGGAAATAACGATAGAGTAGCGATGGGCTGGGAACGTTGCGTCTGTGACAAAGACGCTGCAGGATGGAGAATAAGTCTTAACCCCCACCCCTGCCCAACTCAAGAAGTTCAAGTAATTGATTTTGTACCCTCGAAGCTGGAAAATGTGAAGTGAGCAACTCCAGAACAGATAGGACAGCTATACTCTATTTTATATACAATATTTATAAGCAGAGTTTAGCAATATATTCATTTTATTTTTTATATTTTGTTTTACCATTTATTCTTCTATTATAGTGCTTGTAAAATTCACATAAATTGTTTTGTCTATTCCATAAAAATGATATGCAACAATTAATTTATGGAAGAGAAAATGGTTATTTTTTCTCTGGCCTCATAAACTATAGCTTATAGCGTAAAGAATTTGGTGAATCAGTTACAAAATCATTGAGAATTTAACATCCAGCATCGACGAGCACAAACAATAAAATAAACACTTGGCTCTGTAAGATTCGATTAATTTTTTTCACGGAAATTGGCAAATTATATAAACATTAAATATGTACAAATATTTTTATAATAAGGAAAGTAAAAAAAAAAAAAAAAACACTTTGCCACTGTGCTTATATTTCTGAGATGAGGTATTGTAACTATTTACACTATTTACATTGTTTGGACTTTTGTCCTCATCTTTATTGTCATATTCGCGACGTTTCAGCCATTGTACGCTCTGACTTTCTTCAGGTGATATATGTTGTAATTTCGAACCGAATCTTTTATCTAACGACGTAAATAGTGTAATTTTAAAAAGTAAATAGTGTAAATTGTCTATTTAATTTTTGGCTTTCAAACCGGACAGAGCAAACGAAATTCCTGACTGAAAATGTTCATTTGATACAAATACTAATTACACAGAAGAATACTTTTTCAACCTAGAAATAGTAAAACATTTGAGATATCAACGTATGTTTTTATTATTAACTTATCGACTGGTTTAATATGATATCACGTGGCTGCCAACCCACATTTTAAGCAATGGACTAAACGAGAATTAAATTTATATAACCCTCAAAATTCTCGTGGTGACAAAGTTGAATATTTACAACTTCTGCTAAAACCTATGTTCATTTTCATATTTTCCCAAGGCTGTAAAATGAATTCAATTGGTCGTTATAAAATTGGATCATTTTTTTTAGTTGAGATAAAATGTTAGCTTTTGTAACATCATCGAGTTGGTAATTAATCTATTTGCAATCTATTAGTAGAAGCATTTATCCATAGTTACAATTATGCGATTCTTCTTGTATAGTGAAAGTCGGCTCTGTATTACTTTAATAATTGAAAACAAATATGAGAAAATTGTAAGAAATAGGCGGAATAATTGTATTTGTTTAAATGTATGCTTATGACGGTTTAGGTTTTACTCCTTACTCAAAGAAATATTCAAATACACGAATTGTGTAATGAACAAAGGCGATATAAAGCAAGCGTCAGAGTTTCCATTTAGGATATACATTTTCAGCTATACAAGGCGTATGACACAAATTCAAAATTTTATATTCAGAGCTCACTAAAAGGTGAATGCCCCATAAATAAGTATGTTATACTTACTTGGTTTAGATTTTACCTGTGAAAGTTAGTGATAGGTTTCAAAAAGAATATGCTCATTCTCAGGGAGCCGTCCCCCTGAGCTATCGCAACAGAGGAAGTGACGAGAGGATATGCACAATTTTGGGACGACTACAAAATCTCACTTAAAAAACGACAATATCATATTCTGTACAGCTGAATGTGCGGATAAATGCACATAACTATATACATTACGCACGTCCGCATATATATATATATATATATATATATATATATATATATATATATATATATATATATATATATACACACACACACACACACACACACATATATATATATATATATATATATATATATATATATATATATATGATACACATTTTTAGTCTCAAAATTAGCGCAAGTCGGAGTTTCATGCACTGAAATATTCATGTGTTGAGTCTCAGTACCTGAAGATTGCGTTGTGCATGAAAATCCGAGTTGTGCTACCCATCAGGATAAAAATGTATATTTATTAATATATAAATAATAGCTCGGGCACTGCACTGTTAACACCAGTACTCAATCTGCAATATATTTATATATATATATATATATATATATATATATATATATATATATATATATATATATATATATATATTATTAATAGAAACTATATTCGCTCGGAAAACCCTCGGTGTATTGATTTGCAAATAAACGAGCCAATACCAAAGGGAAAGAAGGCATAAGAAAAAGAAAGAACCAAGAACATGTACGTTAACCGAAAATAATCGTCCAGCATACGAGTTCAAGGCCCAAAGATATAAAAAACGATCCGCTTAGGTGAAACCTTGGTAGGTTTGTCTGGCTCTCTAGGCTTAACTATATATATATATATATATATATATATATATATATATATATATATACGGAGAGATGCCTAACAGTTTATGGAAGTGATTATAAAAGTCTGATATTTTGTGAAATTTTTGGAGGTATATCAGTCAAAAACCTTTTCTGCCCTTTTGTGTATAGTGGCTTCTTATTTGATGCATAATTTTACTGAAATTTCATGAGCTATTTTGATAGTAGAGAATTCCTAGCCGACTTTCGCTATATTTGTCTTACGGGTAATCTACAATTTTTTACAGAAATATATACAGTATTAAATGCACGGCATTTAGGTTAAGATGTTTAATGATAATTTTCATAAGTACAAGTTATAAAGATTACGAGTAGGATAATCACTTGAAAATTTAATTCTATTTGTTGCTAACTATATATACCGATTCCGATTTTACAGTTGATCTAATTAGATTAGTTTTGTTAGAGACAAATATATTCTTATACAGTAAATCCAATTTACCGCTTTAGACAACTTCTACACCTCTTGTCCAAAAAGAGACGAAATATTATATTTTAGGAAAGAGTGCTGAACTGCCATGTAATATCAATCAATCAGTAAAAGATGGCCAATTGAGACAACAGAGATGCGATTTTACAGAAGTAGATGAAGAATGCCATGGAATGAGTAACGAAGAATTTTTTGATCGGCAACGTCCTAAACAAACATGGCACATATTAGAATAGAAAACAATTTTAACTTTTCAAATTAAAGTTTTATTATTACTGCTTATGTTTTTGATTTTGTTAGACACTCGCTTAAAACAAACATAAAATGAAATCTATATTTAATGAATTCGTTGATTTCAAACCAGAGTTCATATTAATCAGTTAACCATATTTTTCAGCAGCTTAGCTTAAGTAATAAGTTACTTGAAGCGGAAGTAATTACTTTCCCTAGTAGAACTCTCCATCCATCAATATGTAACTCTCCATCCATCAATATGTAACAGATTCCTTTTCGAGCAGGAACAATTGAATTCAATAGGGCATTACAAGAGAATCTCTTATTGTATATTGTTCCAATGTTAATCTTTCAAGTCTTCATTCAGCTGGATTTAACTGATTTGAATATGAATGTCCTTCCTGTTGCTATTTTCTTTAAGACTTCATTGTTGCTTACTCGCCCCGACCATGAAATTCTCAGTATCCTTCTGTAGAACAACATTTTCGTTTCTAGCTTTTTCCTTGTCTCTTGGGATAATGTCCAACATTCACTACCATATAAGAAGAGGAATATCACATAGGAATCCAACACTCTTTGTTTTTAATCCCCATTGTTTTTCTGTTTCTCGTCATCTTTCTTAGCTTTTGGAATCCTTCTTTAGCAATTCCAATGCAATGTTCGGATCATAATGTTGCATTTTCTATCCTCTGTTAAAAAATTTCACACATATTTGAACTTCTGCATCCGCTTGATGTATATATCTTCAATTCGTAATTCGCAACATGAGCTTTTTCTCTTACTGTTCAGATTACTTATTGTCTTCTCGCAGTTGATCGTTAGTCCATTTTCCCCGCTTTCTTTTAGCAACATGTCTAGTAGGTCATGTCGTTTCCTTTCCGAGTCGGCCATTAATACGGTGTCATATGCGAATCTTGTATTGATAATAATTTATGGAAGGGTTTCCAGTTCCTTTAGGATAGCGCCGCTGTTGCGTTTCAATAAATCGACGGTTGTCTTATGTCCTTTTCTATCTTTGCAAAACTACTTAATTCATTTGCTATTGGTATGCAAGCTGTTTGCTCCCAGAATAAGTTCTGGATTATTCTTACATATTTTATAAATAGATCGAATTTTCCTAGCAGTTGAAATAGTTCCTTGTACAGTAACTTGTCAAATGCTTTTGTGTAACCATTAAAACATTGGTGCACATCCTTCTGCATTTGCATATTATTAAATTAGCCTATATGAGATTTACAATTAAGCTACACAACAATCACTATTTTTAAAAGTTAATTTATATGAGTTGCTAATTTAATTCATTTTATTTCTGAAAAGTTATGAAAAAATCCGGAACTCAGTTAAACGCCATTAAAAAAAACAAAACAAAACTCTGCGACCGGTAATTGACAAGGAGTAATTGACAAGGCCGAACAACCGATTTATGCTTGAGGGAATAACTTTTGCGTTTCGAATGTAAAAAAAGGAGCCAAAATGAGAAAGAAAACAAGCAATCATATTCGAAGCGAAAAACATTTTAATCGATTTCAAAATTGGAATTACCATTCAAGCATTTGACGAAGTTCGCATTCTGTTTAGCAATTAGAATTGCTGGAATCGCATCGGTCCTGGCACTAATTCATATGCGCACTCAGTTATTTTTTTCTTCTTCCGCGCATACAGATATAAGTAGAGATTTTATGCCCGTAAAAGCGCACAAACATGTCTGCACATATCTTCTCAACTCACACCATTAGCGTACAATTATGCACAGGCATATTTAACAGAAACAAAACATAATAATAATACTATCGATATAATAAGATTGGGCTGTATATTCACTGGAAGATATATCACAGTGCGCCACATGGTGAGAAATAGTAGAACCATCACTTTGGAACAGTCATAGAAAGTGATGAAGTCACTATTCTTTGATACCATAATTTATACCGACAGACATAAAAGCTAATACAACAGACATTGTAATTAAAGATTACTAGAAAATGTCATCAGATTTATTATATTTTTAATTTATCTTTTTTGCAGTGAGGTTCATCCTATACAAGGTCCAAGGGCCACACAAGGTAGAGATTTATAGCAAGAGTCATTTTATTCAGATAGGAGGGGAAGATAATGGTGAACCCTAAATTTGAACAGATTAAGACTGTAGTGATTAGGGAAACAACATCTTGAGAGTCGGTTCCACAGAGCACTAGTTTCACGATAAGAAGATGTTCGAATAGAATTTACATCTCACCGATGGAATACGGGTCCTGGTCGTGAAGGTTATAACTAGCGGAACCAAGGAATATAGTTAGTCCGAGCACTTGCAATGGAAGTAGTGACAGAGCAAGTGAGAGGCTTGCCACGTCCCATCCGTGAAAGAGAGGTTTGAGGGCTTTGACCCGCTTTTGGGCTATCGAGACTAAAATGTGACGACTGGGCAGCTCCCGCTCAAATATGACATCAGTACACTATTTTTGAAACGGAAAAAAATTGGCATTTTTATATTTATAATAATTGGGGCTTATTCAAATTCCTTCAATTGGTTTGCAAAATTGAACGAAACGTAGAGTTTGAAAATGTCGACAAAAATATTAGCGATAACTTCGACAATATTAAATATATATGGTGGGGATTTCAACACGCACTTATAATTAAACTCATTTAATACAATCTAACAATAATGGCGGGGTATTTATAGCCAATCTAATATCAAAGTCTTAAGGAAACAATCCAGCGAACTACATATTTGTAGCGGTTGTACCAGGGATCATGGTTCGATCCCTGATTTAAAAAATTGTTTTTTTCAATGCAGGGCATTACCACTTAGAATGTAGCAACGCAATCTATGAAAACGTTATGAAACCATATGCTAACAAAACCTTAGTAAATAGGTAGAGAATTAATCGGCTGAATGAAGAAAGAAACTTTACACTGTCTTTTTTAAAGACAACAGTTGCAGTCTCTGAATTAAACTTATTTCAACTCGCATATACATATTTTTAAACCGCTTCACTTCATTCAAGCAGATAGTGCCACCAAAACACAACAGATTACTGAGGGTAAAGGAAAATGGGAAAAACATTCATTGGTGTGAAAGGACAAGAGAACGGTTTTCAGGAGATGGTGATTGATGTATTTGAAGTTTTGAACATCCTAAGTGACAAGACGTCAAGAAACAAGAAGAGTGTTACACATATGAGAAGTACGAGAAAAAAAACTATTAAAACAGAATTCATGATTGCATCTTGCTAGTTCAACAGTAAAACGATGAGATATAGTTGCCAATTTAGGACCACGCTTAAATACATGCTGTCGAGGTACCACGTAGGGAAGCCTGTCAGAATAATTGCTATGAAAAAGACACAGGGAAGCCATGTTATGGTGGTGGGAAAGTGACGAAAGCTGACATGTCTGGTCAGGACCGACATAAGTACGTTAATATGCCCTCAGCTTAACTAGGAAAATGAATCTATTTTGTGCAACAAATCCTGATTTTTAAACATGATCTCTTTCCTTCATAACAATTCAATGATGAATATTTATGATATATATCGTACATTGGGAATTTCAGATAAAAAATCAGTTCAGTCTATGTTATTCTCATCATCCTTCTGTACAACCACATGTCTGTTGCCGCAAGCCTTTTCCCATCTGTGGGGAAATTGTCCAGCATTCAATGCCACATATGAGTACCGATATTACATAACAGTTCAGTATTTTTTTCTTTGTTTCCCATGAAATTTAACTGTTTCGTTATATTTTGCTTACCTTTTTGGACGCATCTTTCGCTATCCCATTGCGCTTTTGAATGTCGGTGCAGCCTTTTCCGTTTTCTGGTAAAAGACTTTCTAGATATTTAAGTTTTGCACTTGTTTAATTTTGGTATCTTCAGTTTCTAATTCTCATGTTGGGCTGTTCTTCTTGCTGACGACCATAGATTCTGTCTTCTTAGTCCTTTCTTCTCGCTTTCTTTTGATAACTTCTGCAGGAGTTCCTGTAGTTTCCTTTCGGTGCCTGTTATCAACAAAGCTGATACGTTACCAAAATATTTGTAATATTGGTGCCGATAGACATGTAAATATATTTATAGCTTTCTTGTTATAAGCAGTAACATTCTCTGAGTGCAGCGTACAGCTAAGGTTAAGAAACCAGATTAGTTGAAGGTAGGGATCAGAATATGCGTCAGTCATTTCGGAGATTGAATGACATTTTTACCAATAACCTGACAATCGATGAACTTAGCACAGCAGTAATTCCCAGAAGGTTTTGTCAACCAAAGTTGGGTGTCATTTCACTAAGTCAGCAAGACATATTTACATCACATGTTCATCAAAATGTAGGCATATGGGGTTTTGGCAAACTTATGCATATTTCATTAAGTAATGAGAAAACTTCACGATCACTTTTTATGGAAATAATAATCCAACAATTTGGGGTTATTTGAGCTTTATTCTTTGAATTAATTAATTAATATTTTCCCAGTATAGAGCAGACCGGAAGTTAAATGTAAATACTTTTCCATGAGATGTCTAGAAGTGGTTTCTATATTTAAACAGTCCTAGGTATGACGATATACTATATCCGCGCCCTGGATAAGATGATAAACTACATTCGGCAGCAAGGCCTCTGAATAGTAGAATGTTGATGAGCGTGGAACCACCTCTTAATTGCTGATGTTCCCAGATCCACCCTGACCGAGGGCGGTAGCGCTTGTTAGGGTCCAAGTTATGGTCAGAAAGTTAACCCACAAACAGGAGTCAAAACATTTATTATAAAAAAAGTTTTAATACCAGCAATATTTTTTGGAAAAACTTATTATGGGCAATACATTATTACCAGCCGTATATTTTTGATAAAAAAAAAAGTATTACCAGCAATATATTTTTGAAAAAAAAAAGGTTAATATACCGTAAACCAAACCAAGCTATATTTAAATATCCCTATTAGATTTAATATATTTTATTTGATTTGTCACAGTCTCTATAGATTAATCGAACTATCCATTGTTAGTGTTGCATCATTTGGAGTAAGTGAATGTACTAGTTTAAGCAGTTCTACACCCGGCAGAAAGACCTCTGATCAGGAGATTGGTAGTTGTTGAGGAGCATGGAACCACCTCTTAATTGCGGTGAGTCCCAGGTCCAGCCTGACCCAGAGTGATAGCAAGTTTTAGGGTTCCAGCAATGGGAAAATCGTGCACCCCAAAAACAAAACACTATGAAAATACAAACATACATTTTTATAGTAAAATTACTAGCAATACATTTTTATAGTAAAACTATCAGCAATACTTTTTATATATATACAAATACCAACAATGCAATTTTTAAGCAAAATGATCAGCAATACAATTTTATAGTTAAATTACCAACAATACATTGTATAGCAAAATAGCCAACAATGCATTTTATCTATAGTTGAAGGCATCATATTACGTTCAAAACGTATGTAGTTGAATCCATAATGTTGTGTACAAGATATTTAGATTTCGGCATTAAATAACCCATAGAACTTGATATGTAAATAAATAAAATTAACTAGCATGAAAGAACACTTTCATGACGTTAATCCATATAATATCCTACAATTTCTTAAAGAATTAGAACTGTATTCCAACTTATAAATTCAACAAAACTACAACATAAAACAAATATATCATCGTCTCTAGTAGTCATGTTTACACAAGCATGTATATGCAGAAAAGCTGAGTATCATCTACCACGTATTCAATTGTGAAAGCAGAATAATATATTATATTTGTATTACTTCAAAGCTCCCAAGAAAATTAAATTTCGATATTAAATGACCAATAAGAAGGTGATATACAGTTAAACAAACTAGTCTAACACAAGTTTTGCGTTAATTGATTTTACGGCATATAAACCCATATTGGGCTATTTAATGTCTAAATGAATTTTTGTAATTATAATATTTGAATCTGTAAAAATTTACATGGTTCGGGGTTAGGTAAACATTGTTCGTTTATATCTGAGTCTGTAAACATTTACTTCGGAAATTGTTAAATATTAGTCACCTATGTATGAGACGATAAGCTTTTACTTGGATTGGGGATAGGTAAATATTGGTCTTTTATATTTATCATTTATCATTTTACATTTACGGGGATAGGTAAATGTTAATAATTTATATTTGAATCTCTAAGAATTTCTGCCTGAATGTCTGGGATGAAGATATATCATTATTAAAATTATTTATATTCGGAACATTGTTCTCATCTTCTTGTTATCACAACGATTCGGTTGGTGTGTCATCCGGCCTTCATCTGGTGTAAGTCCCTAGACATGGGTAGTGGTGAGAGAACCGTTTACCTTCGTAGATTAAATAAAGTTCAGAATTCCATGTAGATGAAATATACGTTTGAGGAAGTCTGGAGAGCACAACGGTTGAAACATTGTGACAGTTGTAAGCATTTACTTGCTTGGGGATAGGTAAATATTAGTCGTTTATATTAGTTTGTAAACATTTACATATTTCGAGGATATATATAAATATTTGTTAGTTATATTTGTGCCTGTAAGCATTTACATTGTAGGTGGCCATTTTGGGGGTTCTTATCTGCAGGGCGTATTCTAAGATTTTCCTCGGCAAGATAGAACCATTTTCACTATCAATCAAAGATCACCTTACCTGAAAAAAAAGAAGAAAAAAAAAAAAGAACGTTAAAAATTATATACAACGTTTTAGCCAGCATTTGTTTCTATTACGACATAACTTGTTTTGTTCGCTATCTTCTACATAAATATTGTAAGAAATACGCGGATAATATATAATCTTATTTTCCAACAATCTTCATTTGCAGGAGTACTTTTAGGATTAAAATATCTAAATTATCTTAATTTAGCTATTTTAATCTGAAGTACTCCGGTATATGTTTTTGAAACTAATTTTCATTTTTTTTTTTAAATATAACATTTCAAATGAAAGGGAAAAAAAGCAAAAGAAGAATATATTATTTATCATGCACTCAACTTTTCCTTGTTTATAAAAGCTAATAAAAAAGACGAAAATGAAACATTTCGGAAGATTCTACAAAAATTTGCAAATGCACAAATTATAAATAAACCGAAGGATTAATAGATGGAAGTTTAGAAACGGTTTTATGAAATTAAAATGCACAAAAGAAATAATGCAGAAAGGATTAAAATAAATTCGTATATTTTTAAATGTATCCATGATTCTTTGTCATCTGATCTAGCGTCTAAAATCTACCACTTACGAAAAAAGTGGTTGCAAAATAAACAGAAGATAGAAAGTCGAACAAAGAAAAAGAAACATGAATTAGGCAACGCGTTTACGAGGCTTTTTAAATGAAAAAAATATTGAGATCTTTGAAGACAAAAGTAAAAGTAAACCTAGACTGATTAATCTTTTTATTTCAAGGAGAAAGACGCGAAAATAAAACAGAGACAAATTGATAGATAAATAGGCTAACAAAGTTGATAATGACATTGTAGATTTTAGAAGTTTACGAATGTACTGAAGGCGAAGATACAGGAAATATTGTAAGAGAAAAGCTTGGTCGTGTGAAATTAAGTATTTGAAGAGATTTTATATTAGAGTCAGTACATTTGCACGTACAGATGTAATACCAAAGTCTGCGTAATTTTTCTTAAGTAGTTGTAAGCATTATTTTTGGATACTATATATATATATATATATATATATATATATATATATATATATATATATATATATATATAGAGAGAGAGAGAGAGAGAGGGAGAGAGAGAGACAAAGGGCGTATATAAATATAAAAGTGGATTGTGCGCTGGCAAGAATTTGTTTTATGCGTAAACGCATGAAGATTGCGTTTAAGTATGAAACAGACTGTCGCCGCACAATGTTGATCTCAATGTCGACTTTTATATATACTTGTATATAATGTATTTATATGAGTAAAGTTGATGAGAATCCAGCGGGGTATATGAGACGATTTTTTTTTTTACTTTGACATGCTTCTCCGATAATCTGGAGTCATCAAAAAGATATTTTTACTTCACAAATCAAAATCTACATGAACGTGACGAAACATAATTCCCATTAAACGGCTGAACGTTTGTTTTCACTTTAAATGTATCATTGTAGACATTGCATTTCATCTTATTTCACCTCTTATATAATTATGTATGTGTGATTGTGTTCCAGAGAGTGAGAGAGAGACAGAGAGAGACAGAGAGAGAGAGAGAGAGAGGGAGGGCAAGGGAAGAAAAAAGAAAAGGGAAAGAGGGTCAGATAAAGAGACAAACGAATGACCGAGAGAGATTACACGAGAGAGATATTAAAAAAATAGTGAAGTCATGTCTTCTTAAACTAATACAAAGATATATAATTAATATAGGATATATCTTCTACAAAAACAAAATAAATAAATAAAGCATAATGTTCGTATCTTTTTCGTTTAGAACATCTATCTTATTTTCTGTAAACACTAAAATAAAAACAAATAAAAATCTTAATAGCGATCAGGGCAATATACTTTTCTTCAGGTAAAGAAAAAAACACATTCCGTAAACAAAACATAACGAAAAATAAAACTGTAATTTACAGTAAAAAAATGAGAAGAAACCAAAATCATAAAAGACAAAAGGGAGTAAAGTGCAAAAACATGATAAAAAATTAAGACAAAAAGGAGAAAATAAATATAATAATAAATGTAATAGTAAAAAAAAAAGTGAGTGAAAAGAGGAAAAGAAAAAAAAAAGAAGAAAAACGAACAGAAAATAAAAGTTGCCTCAAAGAAGGAAAGTAAGCAAGAAAGAAAGAAAAAATAACACAGAAAACATGGAATAAAAAAAAACATAATATCTACTTAAATGAGAGAAAAAAAAAGAAGCTCTGAATAGTCAAATCATAACCAAGAAAGAAGCGAACACAAAACAAAGTATTTCACATAAAGAAAAATAGAAAAGGAAAGGGGAGGGCAAAGCGAAGTAGAGGAGAAAAAGAAGAAAAAAAAATTGGATCGAAAATGAGAAAGAAAATAAAGAAGTCAAACAATGAAACATAAACATTGGAAGAACAAATGTTATCAGTCTAGTTTCGCCTGCATACCACCGTAAAAGAAATAGTTCCTAGACTTTTCAATTATGGGCGGCACCGCAAAAAAAAATAAATAAATAAAAATAAAATAAAATAAAAAAAAAATAAAAAAATCACAAGTCAAAAACCCATTAGGCGTGATTCATACACTTTATAATCAACATAGCTTGAATATCTGGAAGCTCTTCTACCAAAGTACCCCAGTTGCATTTCTGAAGTAAATGAAATGCAGTTACATCAGAATACCACAGCAAATAACTTGCTGTTTGACTGTCATGATTGAAGACAAGAATGCTAAACAAGACAACACAATGCAAGATACCACAAAACAAGAACCTATTAACAAGATTAGTTGATTAGTGAGTGGTTTTAACAAAATCTGTTAATTACTCTTATCATTGTACCTAAGTGTTACATTATTATAATTTATATATCGATTTTCACGCAATTACTATTAGCTTCTTAAGAGCTTGACGCAGTATGAAACACCATGAGACAAGAAACGGGCCCGTTGGAAGAGACCTCATAACCACCGTCAAGAAGAGGAAGTTGAAATAGTATAGCCGCGTCACAAGAGCCAACAATCTTTCCTCTGTCATTCGACATGGCGCCATCTTAGGCAAAAGAAGAGGCCGAAGAAAAAAGCATGTAAACATCACTGAGTAGACTGGAAGATCATTCACAGAGACTCAAATATTGGTATGCAGCTAAGACATGGGAAGAAAGCTAGTTAAGTGCTCATCTGCAGTTTGAAGCTGTGGCCCACACAGTCATGGGGCAGAGGTGATGATGACGATGAAATAGATTGCAATAGTTACAAAAAAAATAAAGGAAAAAAAAAAAAGAAGAAAAAAGTTGTACAGGGAACGCTTCAAAGCACATCGTATTACGCAACACTTATTTTATTAACCTGGTTACTTAGAAATGTTATTTTATTACTTAAAATTGAGTCGAAAGCATTAAATCAAATGTCCAAAAAACTTGAAATGATGCAAATTTATTATTATTCATTATGAATTTAAATTGGTGAATTTGAATGCAAATTATTTATTTGATTTATTATTTTTATCACTTTAAAAGTTATTTTTAGTGGATACTCGTATTTGAGAAGACGCTCCGTTTATTTATTAAACAGTATATATATTTATTTTGATCTACCGGCCTGAATATTCGTGAAATGTTATTACAAAAAAATATATATTGTATATTTTGCAAAGTATATTGTTTTCACTATCTAATCTAAGGACTGAACTCTCGACCATCAGGAGAAATGCATATATTTAAGCGATGCTTATATCAACTCCTCTATAACCAGTAATCTAACGAGCAGTAGGAACTCCATAAAAAATTAACAAATATGAGTTATTTCCCCTTATAGACATCAGAATGAATAAATCAGTATATGTTCGGAAAATCTTCGTCAAAGAAGGTAGCTGGAAAAGACACCAACATTGATTTGAGTTATAGCTGTAAAAGAGGGTGTTCTAGATTTTTTTTCTTTTACACGCTATGTCCTTCATGACTTGGGATCATGTCTCTCGACAACTACCTATCCTTCGTAGCTCTAAGCAATGACTTAATATCACTCCCAGTCCCCGCTCAACCATCCCTTTGCTCAAACTTGTTAAGTAGGTTATTCCTATGCCTTCAGTATGTCGTTTGAGTGTCAAATTCTCCAAGTTCTCTTTTTCTCATTACATGTCTCAGAAATTTCAGTTGTCTTTTTTTGATTCTATGTCTAGATGTACTTTTTATTTCAATTTTCATTAAAACTTCCACATTAGTTGCATGTTCCGTCTATGATATTCTCAGTCACTTTATGTAGGGTCACATCTCTGTTGTCTCAAGCCTCCTTTTCATCTGCAAGGATACTGTCCAGCATTTACTGCTAGTAGGAATGATATTACATTAGAACTTTTTTGTTTGTTTCTAATGAAATTTCATCATATCTTTGTTTAGTTTTGGAAGTAATCTATCGCTAATCCAGTGTGCCTTTAGATATCTGTGTCGCATTTTCGTCGATTTCGGCGTTAGTTAAATTCCTGATTTTGACGCCTCTAAGAAAGTAAATGTTACAGATATAAAACTAAATCACAAAAGATTTCAAAAAGTGCATCCGCAGAACTAAACCTTGAAATACGAGGTCACGAAAATGCTAGAAAGAATACAATAGAAAAATCGAAAAGTTACTCATATTAACATAAAGATATGTGAAATAGAAGGCGGGCATAAAATAAAATCTCGTACATATATTTAAAAAAATATATGACTGGAAAGCGGTAATTGAAAATATTATTCATATGCTCTGATTTAAAACGCTCTCAACTATATAATCAAAAACTAGAGTAATAACTGTACGAATGTCTAATTGAAACAAAGATCTATGATAAGAAAACGAAAAGCAAGAGGATTTTAATTAAAAGAAAAAAAACTAAGTAATTCCAGGCCTAATACTTTCCTGCCTTTAACATAGAAAATCCTAAAAGAACAGTTTGCAGAGGATTACAAAGCAGAGGATTTCTCCCCCGGAACTGAATGAATACAAAAGTATGGAATGAAGAATTAAAGGAACAAATGTGATATCATTTATCGATCAAAGAATCTGGCGAATGAAGATGAATCCAGCAGTGATATGAGTAGATTAAATAAAATTTATCAAGTTGTTTCGTAACTATAGAAAAATTACAGCATATAATCAATACATATCATGATAACAATGATGCATCTAAATAGTAGGCTTTTAAAAAGTGCAATTTTTTTTTAACCCGGCATTATTTCTTTTGTAGTATAATAACTGCACCCCATTAAAAAACAAAACAAAATAAAAAAATAAAACAAAAACAAAGACAAATCAAAAACGTACATCCAATAAAACAACATTTATTATTAGAAGAAATAATGTCAGATTAAAAAACCCATTAAAAAAGTACAGTTTCCAATGTATGCCTCTTCCTACCCAGACGTACCTGTTTTTGTATTCTTTTTGAGCGAGTTTGATGCGTTCACTTATTTTGAGGTTATCGCCCCTAAAATGGCAACATATTTCCTGTTTTGATATTATTTTTATGAGAAGTTCTGTTGCTCATTTTAAGTTACCTCTACATAACTATATTCGTGACTGTTCATCTGCTATAGATTCACCGTTTTCCTTTCCTCATTTATATAGAATTTTATAAAATCATTTGTTTTGTTACGCAAATATTGCAAGCCTCAATCTGTTTATTTGAAGAGTCTGATAAGGTCTATATGTTGTCCCGTTTTTTCTTGTATAAAATCTGGTGATATCATTCGGATGCAAAGTTTTCGAGATAGACATTAACTTCCTTGTCCGTCGATCTAGTTGGAGTTCCTTTTTTTCTCCACTCTAGTTTGATGCATTCAGCTTCCTATAGTTACAAAATAATATACACTTTATTGCAATCTATTCATGTCAAAGCTAAATTCATGTACGCTAGCATTTATTTTCAGCTAACAGTCATTTGAGCGTAATTAGTCACAAGTTGATTTATTAATGCTTACATTTTTATCGATTTCTTTGTTTATATTTCTGAGATGAGACATTGTAAATATTCAGACTATTTACATTGTTCGAACTGTTTTCCTCATCTTTGTCGTATTCACGAGGTTTCGGCAGTTGCACGCCCCGGCCTTCTTCAGTTAGATTTGAACCGAATCCATTATTTAATCCATGGGCGTAGATTGTTCTAGTTCCAAGAACTGGGCACCAAATTTCAGCTCGGAAATTTGGAAGTAAATGGTAGCATGGGCTGGATAAACCTTTAACTTCAACTGAATTTATTGGTCATTGTCTCGTTCCACGTGCCATGCCTTTTCTGGATATCTCAGTTTCAGTTATTTCATTTTAGCAACTTAACTCTCAAAGTTTTTGTTCCCCTCTGCTATGGTCAGGTATTGAACTCACAACTCTTTGGGTCAAGTCACTGGATTACTTCAACTAACGCTTTTATCCAGTGGGCCATGTGCTTTTTTTGTCTATGTTTCTGAGATTTGGTATTGTAACAATTTACACTAATTACATTATTCGGACTGTTGTCCTCCTATTTATTGTCATATTCTCGACGTTTCGACCGCTGTACGCTTCGGCCTTCTTCAGATGATATTTCTTGAAATTTCGAACCGAAACCTTTATTTAATCTACGGTGGCAGATTGTTCTAATTGCACGTTCCATGCCTTTAAATATATCACTTTCAGTTAATTCTCCTTGATAACTCAACTCTCCAAGTTTTTGTTTTTTTCTGCTGTGGCCAAGTATGGAACTCACAATTCATTTTTTTATTTTGATAAGTCCGACCCAATTCCCCAAATCTGATCGTTCACTGTAGATGGAAAGTGTGTTCTTCTAAACTATAAAGTATCTAATTACAAGATATTGGCATTTATTTTTTAATGTCTCAGATCCCTGACTGAACTATATCAACGAAAAGTGTGGAATTTTCATATATTGAATTCTGAACTGTCACGAAGTTCCTGTTTTTGAAGAAGAAAGCTCCACAGGAAATGGATGAGTGCATGATGCAAACTTTAAGCGACACATACGCGTCATACGAAACTGTGTACCAACTTTCAGCTCGGAAATTGGGAAGTAAATAGTAGCATGGGCTGGAAAAGCCTTCAACAGTTTCAACAACTGAAATTATTGGTCTAATTTCGAGCAATCGACCAGTCTTGGTTAATTATCAGATGTATCCATATATCCATGGAATTCCTTTGGTTTTATGATTCATGAATATATACCTATATAGAAACTGCCTGCAAAATAGGCGATACAATGTTTGATTGTCGGCCAGAAGCAATATCGAATGGTCACCTCCAAGTTGATCTTGCCACATTTTCAGCGGTCCATTAATAATTCTTTTGGAATATAAATGAAAGATGATTATAATATTATGATCAGGATATCAAGCAAAATTTAATGCAGTGGTGGTATAGAGATTCTTCCAACCGAAAATATTCAAGGCACAAAACACATAATTTATCAAAGAATTTAGTTAATGACAAAAGAAGAACTTAGAATTTGAGATAGATGACAAAAACTGAGGAATTTGAAATATAATTGAAATATTTGAAGCCCATACATAAAGTCTCATATTAAGGGTGATTAATTTGTTGTTTACAACTTATCAGTGCTTAGTGTGTTATTTAAAGCGGAAAAAAAAGCGGAAACAAATATAAATGGCAGAAGTTTGCTTACGGCATCCGGTGTTCCTTAGCGGTCCTTCATCTAAGTACTGACGGGGTTCGGTATTGTTTAACTTCGGTGATCGAACGAAAACCAGTGTTTTCAGAGTGATTTGACCGTAGGCTTATACTAAGGGCTAGGGTTAAACGGATCGCAACAGTTTTATTATAGCTAATACAATTATTTTAATCGAGGAACAATAGGAAAAAAGGGTTATAATTATCGTAAACGAAAAATCTGGAAGAGATTCTGTAATCTGTTCGATCTATTACTGCATTGCTAATAGATTCAATTAAAATGAATGAAATTAATAAAAGAAGAACCAGGAAAAGTTGGGAAACTTGAGTGAACGCCAAAAACTTCATCAAAGTTATAAATACAGTATCCATGTTGAGAACTGATTCTAAAGTGGATAATAGAGTGACTGGGAAATTGGGATTAAAAAGTGAGAATGTTTTATACTAAGGAATGGCATGAAATGAATTGCGAAAGAGCATGATCAAAATTTCTTCTTTTTTTTTTCAGATAAAGAAGTATTTTTATAACCGAATATCTTCAGAAGGTTCGAAATGGTAGTTTAAAATAATGCTCTCACTTGCTTTGTGATTGAAATACTTTAAAGAAAAACATCAAAAAAGTGTTCTCTTTTTGGTGCACAGGCCGGGAAAGACAATCGATGCTGCCAAAAAAATGGGATTTGATTGCATAGAGATCGTTATCAATCTTTAGCAGATCGTGCTCCATCATTTTCCTGCTTCCAAAATCAAAGGAAATTTTCAGTGCGACTAACATTTCGAAAAATTCGAAGTTGATAGCAGCATCGGATACGTATTTTAATGACAAGACATTAGAAAATTTTGAAGATTTAAGGAAACTTTTGAAACAACATACCAAATGTGTTGACCTACAGCGTGAATATATGGAATAGCACGTGTGTTTCATGGCATGAGATTATCACTTCTTGGTCAACATGCACTCCTAGATTTCCTTAAGAATTTTTAATGGAGGAGCAATAGGAAAAATGGTTCGTAAACGAAATTGTCGTAAACGAAATTGTCGTAAACGAAAAATCTTTCTAGTGCGCTATACTAATTTATTATAATTATTTCAATAAAACATTAAGCTAAGTTTGTGTTCGCATTGTTATTTGTATGTTCGTAATTTTCTTTTAATATCAACATAATGTTCATCGATTAAATACCCACAAGTATGTACAAACACACACATTATACATTCAAATACATGCATACAAACACACACACACATACACACACATATATATATATATATATATATATATATATATACATACACACACACACACACACACACATATATATATATATATATACATACACACACACACACACACACATATATATATATATATATATATATATATATACATACATACACACACACACACACACACATATATATATATATATATATATAAAGAAATATAGTCTTAAGGTGTGCTATATTTATGGGATAAAGTGCTCAATATCAGAGATAGAGCGTGTGTAAATATAAAAGTGAACATAGAAGTGAACACTTGGAGGCGACAGTCTGTTTCATGCTATATGCAATCGTCAGGCCTGGCGATTGCATATAGCATGAAACAGACTGTCGCCTCCAAGTGTTCACTTCTATGTTCACTTTGATATATATATATATATATATATATATATATATATATATATATATATATATATATATATATTGCACGTAAGAAGAAATAATGGAAAACCAGTTGGGCGTTTAAAATCTTATTCTGTTGTTAACGTTTTATGTTAAATCACTTTACCTCAGGCAAGGTGGTAATGCCGGCTACTGGGAGTTGAAGCGAATGAGAAAACTTTAAAAGGAACCGAAAACTCATTCTTAAACAGGAAACAAGGGAAAACGTTTCGTTCAGTAAGAATATCATTAATACAGCTGAAAAAAATATGTGATATTTTTACGTCGACAATCTGAACTTGATTAATTTTCAATTTGATAAAATGATAATTTTTCAAAAAAAAAAAAAAAATCCCAAATAACTTAAGTGTCTTGATATATTAATATTGCCATAGTAACAATATTTCTTTATTCTTTTGTTGTTTTGATAATGTTTTAACTGAACGAAACGTTGACAATAGAATAACATTAAACATCAGTTACGATCTTGAAAAATTTAAATGCAGTTTCAGTCGTTTTCTTTTGACTCATTGAACCCAGTTCTTTTATTGTCCTCATTGTTTCTTTCACTCTCTTGGAACCATCGGGACTTTTATCACCTTAGTTGGAGTAAAATTATTATTATTATTATTATTATTATTATTATTATTATTATTATTATTATTATCAATAATAATAATAATAATAATAATAATAATAATAATAAAATTCACGGAAATGAAAGATGCAAACATACGTATATGTGCGTTTAAATACATACATAAATAATGTATATAAAAATAATGAAAACAAAACATATAATAATAAAACCTACTGATATACACAAAATTTGTGTATAATTTAACGTATGATAAGTTATTCCGAATTTTGGCAATAAATGTGTTCAATAGACACTTAGAGCATTAAAAATATTTTATTGTCAATAAATCAATAGTTCAGGAAACATATCTATGACGAATTAAATTAAGTAACTTCAATAACTCGCTGTAAAACAAGATACCATGATGCAAAAATGTACCAAACTTGATAAGAACAATTATAGTCAAAATTTTATGCTATAATTCATTCATTTATTAAGTCTTTTAATATTTCCTGGCAAGTTCAATATTTTAGATAAATAATTTGTTTTTCTTGCGCCAGCGGGGGACCAAAGGTTAGTATAGGAACATGTTGAATCTTTTATGCGGTCAAAACACGTTGATTTAGAAATTCTTGCTAAAATAAAATATTTGCCGGATTTTAATGGAACTTATTCACAAATGAATTAAATTATCTTATAAATTTAATTAGTAGAATTCATCAAGCGCCAATATTTTAAAAAGAATTTGGGAAATTTTTGTATGAGTATAAACGTGCCGATATTTGTACTGGGAACAATGGGTAAATTGTCGCCCTTTATATTTTTAATTTCGCGTATTCGCGTTGCTTTTTTCTTTTGTCGACTGCACAGTATAGTAGGGTCAGTTGGGCACCATCTATGAGAAAAAGAACACTATGTTGCAATTCACTCGGCCAGAAACTTGGAAACGGCATGCAGTACTGCTTGACATTCACGCCGGAAGCTCCAATACGAACATTTCAGACAGTTTGCGTAAATCAAGTCATAGCTCTTAAACAATTTCTGCGACCACATGACCCCTTACCTCTGGCCACTTAACTCCCCTGACAGCAATCCTCTTGATTATTATGAGTGGGGATCAGTTGAACGAGATATCAACAAAACTCTTTGTAATACCAAAGATGAAGTAAAGGCAAGGATTGTGGCAGCAATCACCAACTTAAACAAGGAGACAATATATGAGAAAAAAAAAATGAAAAGGCCGTAATTTTTGTTATTTGACGACTTCATAAATACATTTCATATACACAAATCCCTTTCATAAAGAGATATAATAAAAGAATAAAATAAAAATAAATTAATAAATCTCCGTAGACGCTCAAGCCAGACTATGCGAAAACTTCCTCCGTCGTAAATTTAGCCACCCCCACCTTACCCTGACCCGGCATCTATGAAAGTAACTCTATACTGATACAAATTATTAACACCCCACCCCTGCCGATTCCAAACAATCCGCCCTTGATGTTACCATGGAAATTTTTGATTTCAATTCTGACCATACTATTAAAACTCGTAAACTTCAGAAATAAGTCATTCCCCAAAAATTTCGCTTGAAGATGGAACAGAGCCTACTTTAACTCAAGTTAATTCAAATATTATTTTGAAGTTTTCGGCTCTTGTTTTGAAACATGAGACCTCTTATGTAGCGTGTTGGAATCATATTTTTAAATAAATAATTATATTTATGCTCTACTTTCGTATCGAGCACTATTTTTTAAAAATAATTACAAAAATACTAAGGAACTTTGGATTATTTACCAAACCAGTTTCTTTCCTATTTTCTACAATATTTTCACACACATATATATATATATATATATATATATATATATATATATATATATATATATATATATATATATATATATATAACATGTATATTTATATATTTGTGTGTGCGTGTTTTTATCTTAGATAATATTGCTCAACAAATTAAACACATCTTACTTTTAAAACATTAAGATAATAAAGTACACCGATTAGTATATATATGAATATGTATATATATATATACACACATATATGTATATATATATACATATATATATATATGTATATATATATGTATATATATATATACATATATATATATATACACACAATATATATTTACATGCACATACACACACACACACACACATATATATATATATGTGCATGTGTATGTGTACATTTGTGTGCACGAAAATGTTTATTTGTATACATGTTCCTATGTGTGTCTAAGAAAAAAATATTATTTCTAGAAATGCAAATTTTCTATATAAAAACATTTTCATTTTTAATCAATCTCTGAATAATAAAATAAAAAAAAAACAGGCGGGGAAATTTGCAGTGGAAAAATATAAGTGAATACATATTTGTATGCCAGTGTCTGGATATATCCTAAGAAAACTAAAATAAAGAAGGATTAAGCGAATTAATATATTAAGAACATAATTTACCAATGTGCGAGAATTATATACATATACATACATACATACATACATATATATATATATATATATATATATATATATATATTGTGTGTGTTTTATAAAATATTTGATTTTGATCGGAATTTTTGTGAGAAATATACCCGTTCTTATAGATGTACCAATACGAACATACAAACACATAGATAGATAGATATGAATAGTCTACGATCACTAGACAGAGATAAATAGATGGTTAATAGACTTCAATCACTAGATATATAGACAGTGAATTTGTCATGATCTCTCTCCTTATCTATCTATCTATGTATCTATCTATCTATCTATTTATCTGTATATATATATATATATGTATATATATATATATATATATATATATATATATATGTATATATATATATATATATATATATATATATATATGTATATATATATATATATATATATATATATATATATATATATATGTACATGTGTCTGTGTGTGTGTTTGTGTACGTGTATATATATATATATATATACACATATATAAATATATATATATATATTTATATATATCCATCTCTCTCTATATATATGCATACATACATATTTATATATATATATATATATATATATATATATATATATATATATATATATAGAGAGAGAGAGAGAGAGAGAGAGAGTGAGAGAGGGAGAAAGATATACAGACGGAGTTGTGAAACTATGCAGATGTTTATGCCTATATAAATGTAAAAAAATATCAGTTAAATATACTTATGGAATTACGGAAATGAATAGAATAATTAAAATAAAATTGCCGTGAATCGAACAGAAATAAATAGAATTCCAATGAGACTTTAGGAAAAAACGAAAGGTTGCAAAAAAGCACAAAATATGTATCTGAAAATTTAGGATAAAACAAATACAGATTAAATGTTTGAAATTTTGAATTTAATTGGCATATGATTCGACATATACAGTATATTATTGTTAAATTATCAACATTTTTAGAGAAATTCTATGTGCTTCATTGGAACAGAGAACTCATGTACAAAATAGAGAAAATAACGAAATATGCTATCAAAGTGTAAATTCATCCTTAAATAATATAATACACACAATCTCTCTATCCCATACACACACACATATACTCTCTCTCACACACACACATACGCTCACACACAATCATACGCTCTCACACACACACACATATATGTATTTTATAAAGTTAACATGTTTCGCTTCATCAGAATTTTGAGAGGGATATGAAGTAATTTGCAAAATAATTTCGAATGAAGCTTACATCAAAGCGAAACATGTTACATTTATATACGTCTCTTATTTGTTCATTAATCCATCCTATCACACGCACACACACACACACATATGTATGTATATTATATATATGCGTGTGTGTGGGTGTTTCTCTGTCTCTTTGTAATTAATTCGGACAAAACTGGGAAGAAAAATAGAATAAAAACTACATCGCAAATTTTGGGAAATCATAATAGCTACATTTAAAATATTATAATTACGTAACTAATTATGCCAGTCAGTTATGTGTCACGCTTAGGCGATCATGTAGCTTTCGTTACATGACTGACGAGGCAGATTTTTATCGCAGTAGTTTGGCATTTCTTTTTGCGGTAGATGCCGTTGCCATCTAAGGCTATAGAACCCTGACCTGCAATTTACTCACGGGTGGGGGGGACGAAGAGGATACACACCTTTCCCAAGATATTCACGTAAGTGAATATAATATTGATTCGACTGGAATTCGTACTCGGCTCTCCGATTCCCTAGGC
>OZ010577.1:58413062-58450562 GCA_963932145.1 Acanthosepion lycidas
TTTTTTGTAATAGATACTTAAATTTTCTTGTTAGGGTGGATTGGGGTAGTGTATTTCTTTATGATACTTCTAAGTGAAGATTCATCTCTTTTATAGTTGACATGTATTTGGCTTTTGCAGAAGATGCTAATGTTATTGCTCTAGCCTGTGTGTTCAGCATCGTTTTTATTTACTTTGGGAAGAAATATTCTAATCTGGTGGTCGATGAGGTAGTTAGGAAAACCATTGTTAACGGATCTGTTTTGCATTGTTGTGTTCGTTAAGGGAAAGTAGACGAGAGGAAGAATTCGCGTGTGCTCTCTAGGAATTTTTTTTATAACTGCTATTTTATATCTAAGTGGGCATTCACTCTTAAAATCAAGGTGGTAGGATTTTCTGTTAGTAGGTTTTTATATATTAAGGTGGCGAACGTGTTACTGTATTCTACGTGAACGTCTAAGAATGGGAGTTTTTTTTTACTCATTTTGTAGGAGAGATTTTTTTCCAAATGTAGTTTTGAGATTATCCATTTCTTGTTTTTGTTTTTCGCTAAAATAAAAATATCGTCTACGTAGCGGACATGTATTTTGGGTTTAGTGACCTGTTTAAATATTACATTTTCTACGTGGGACATATAGTATAAGATAAATACGGGCCTAGCGGATTTCCCATACTAACACCATTAGTTTAGGTGTATGTGTTGCCATTATGGCCATAGAAGCGGACTTTAGCTGTGCATGCATGTAATACTTTTTGATGATAGAATGGAATAATTTGTGTACACGGGATTATGGATTATGTCAATGGTTTGATCATCGGGGACATTTGTAAATAAACTTTCAATACCGAGTGACGTTAAAATACCTTGCAATATTGAAGAAATTAGTGGGTTGATGTGATGTTGTAATTCTTGGGTAAGTAGTGATGCGATTAAAGAATTGTGATAGCTCATAGATAGCAGTTGGGATCTAAGAAATGATTGATCGTAGCCGGTATCCGGTTGTGTATTTTTATATTCCTATATAAATATACTGGTTGATAGTCTCCGATGATTTTTTGCAATTTCAGGGAACCAACATCGATACTCTCAGTTTGCTGACGGCTCCTTTTAGGGTCTCCATGGGGTGTCTGTTTAATTTGGTGAATTTAGATCTATCATCAATGATGTTTTGTAATTTTTTTTATGGTAATCAGCTTTATCCAAAGTTACATATACGTTAGTTTTGTCGGCTCGTCTGATGAAAATACTGGAATTTTTTTTAGTTCTTTTGCAGTGATTTTTAGTTTTTCCTCAGGATATTATTATATTTGTTGCAAGGAAAGTGGTCTTTAAGACCCTCTGCTTTAAGGCTCTGTCTGAGGTTTGAAAGAACTGCTATGACTCCACGCGCATCGAGTTAGGATTGTGATTGGTGTAGAATTTCAATTTCGGTTTTCATTGTGATGAATTCAAATTTACGTTGGAGATGGGCATTTGTTCTTAAATTTAAGAATTCTTTTTTCTCATCTTTTAATTTATGACCAGACAAATTTATATATTCATCATTGCTACTGGGTATTAGATTGTTTCCTTAGTATATTTGACGTAGCTTTTGGCCAGTTTTTACACACTTTGTGTCCAGAAAAGAAAACACTTTGTACGAACACAAGAAAACTTAAATAAAAAGCTTCATCACAATACCTTGTCAGTTGTCTTTAACGATATATATATATATATATATATATATATATATATATGTGTGTGTGTGTGTGTGTATGTATGTATGCATGTATGCATGTATGCATACCTATGTGTGTGTGTATGCATATTGGTATTGATATTAAATATTTATGTATGCTCCGCATTTTATGTAAAAATTAAACAAGAATATTAAGGCCTACGAATGAAAAGTGCTCTGAATTTTTAATGTTTTAGTTAATCTTTTCCGTCACTGAAAACACTCTTTTGGTCTGGTAAGGTCCTTATGTGCGATGAAGCGCGTTGCGTGTGTCTATGTGTGTGTGTATGTGTGTATGTGTGTGCGTGTCTTTTTAAAAGATTTTTCATTCAGTTTCTTACCATCAGTCTTATATGTAGTCTATACATTAGAATTCTCCGACTTAACGGTTTATATGCATTTTTATGAATATATACTTTTATATAGATTCACTCTAACTGTTCTTTCTCATGTAACTATTCATTAATTTAATTTATATTTTTCATTTTTATAATTTATTTTTTATTAATTCATTTTCAATTTTTTATAATTTTCAACTTATGTCCGATTTTTTCCTTAATGATATATCCTACCCTTTCCGACGGAAATATTTTAAATTTTCAGTATCCAACCACGTTACAGGAGAAACCGAATATTTTGTGATTTTCAAAGTTTTATTTATTTACCAAGAAAATAAAAAAATATATCATCATATGTTTGCACACACACACACACACACACACACACACACACACACACACACACACACACACACACACACACACACACACATATATATATATATATATATATATATATATATATATACATACATGCAGAAAATTTTCAGCACTTCCTCGGATGTGCATTTATTCTAAAGTCGATATCTGTGCAAACAATAGTCTCTAATTCGAGAACAAATAAAAAATATCTTTACTTTTAAAAATTTCTTTGACTTTTTACAGTGATGTTCATCCTGTACAACGTACAAGGCACAAGAGCCACTCGATGTAAAAGGATACTGAGTAAGAGGTACAGTTCATGGTGATATGTAGGGACGATAACTCTTGAGCCTAGACTGGAACAGGTTAACATTATAATGATCGAAGAAGTATCCTCTTGGGAGTCGTTTCCACGGATCAACCGTTCGTGAGAAGAAACTGCTTAAGTGTAACTTACATTTCACCAATGTAATATTAAGAGAATGAGGGTAGTTCGCTACAATGTGCATAGCATGGCGGGCCTTAGCCGTGAAGTTTAGAATTGGTGAAATTAAGGAATGTATTTCGTCTCAACACTTTCCATGAACATAGGGAGCGAAAGGCTTGCAACGTTTCGTCTGTGGGAAAAGAGTTGTAGGGTAGGAAATAATTCATTGTCTATAAGGACGCGGTTATGCTTTTGGACTATAAAGAGATAACAGGGCAGCTCCTGCCCATATATGGCAGAATAACTCCATATTCGCACTTTTAAAGGGGGAGAAATGCAGGAGGAGACAGGTACTTACTGTAACTGTGTCAGAAAAATGAAAAGTCTTTGATATTTAACTTTTATTATAAATGTGATGTACAGTCTTCATTTCTTAATTAGAAATCGGAATCCATTACAATTTCTCCCATCAATTTTTCTGACGATACGTGATCAAATTTAATTAAGATTCTGTCAGAATGCAATTGTTTTATGCCTTTAAGCATTGTTTAATCTTTATTTCAATAAACATGATCAGTGCACCAAAAATAGACAGATATCAGGCGTACCAAATACGTTTTGACGTTCATCCAATGATTATATTTGCTGACAGAGATGAAATCAAGGAGAAAAACTCTAGTTTTCAGTTGCAGAAGTAAAATAGGGCCAGTTAAACAACGATCTCCTTCTTCTATGTGTCGTATCACTTCATGACGTGGGAGATCATAAATCTCCACTACTTCCTATCAATTGCATGTCTAAACAATATCTGTCCTCTCACTCTCCCTTACAGTTCTTGATATATCATCCAGTCAGCCTGTTATGTAGGTTACTAGTTGCTTTCCTCGGTTTCTTATCCTTTCGATATGAGAGTGTAAGATTTTCCAGGCCTTCATTCCTTATCATCTGTCCTAGAAATGTCAGCATCACGTTGTGATTTTATGTATTTTTTCTTCCTGTTTTACTTAAAATTTTCTCGTTGCTGACATGCTCTGTCAATGGTATTCTCAGCATCCTTCTGTATAACGGTATCTCTGTTGCTGCATGATTTCTTTTCTTTTTAGGCAATCACATCTACATTTTAACAATAAATATTAAAGAGCGCTGAATGTTATTGGTACGACCGTCTTGCCAAAATCAGGACTTAATAAATATTTTCGATTCTTTTTCTAAGTATTTTTCAGCAACTTGTTAGTGATACCTGATACCAATCAAGCAATAAAACTAAGGTATTATATATTATATACTTTTCTTTTTATGTGCCATGTCCTTTCAGGCGATCATAGCTCTCTACCTCCCTCTATCCCTTGCAGGACTCAACAAGTTCCTTCTCTTTGCTTCCTCCTCCAGATCACGTTCCGTCATCCATTTGCTTAGCCCGCCAGCTATGTTACACGTTGTTTTCCCTTGCCTCTCTTTCCCTCTATTCGACCTGTGAGTATCAGATTCTCCAGGTTTCCTTCCTCATTATGTGTCCTAAGAACTTCAGCTGCCTCTTCCTGATGTTAAGTATAAGCCTCCTCCTTGTTTGCAACCTCTCCTGAGATCTCATTGTTGCACGGTCCATGATATGCTTATCATCCTTCTGTAGAACCATATCTCTGTTGCCTCGAGTATCTTCTTCATTTTTGAGGAGATCGCCTAACATTCGCTGCCATAAACAAGGACAGATGGCACGTAACAGTTCAGTATTCTTTCCTTAGTTACCAAAGATATCGTCCTGTCTTGCACTATTCTGCCCAGCTTTTGGAATGTGCCATCCCAATACGCTTTCGGATCACAGTGTCGCACTTACCGTCCTCTGTCAAGACGCTTCCAAGGTGTTTAAACTACCGTGTCTGCTTTATTCTACTGTTCCCGACCTTCAGATGGCATGTCGGTCTCATCCTCTTGCTGATGACCATGCAATCCGTCTTCTTGTAGTTTATGCTTAGTCCTTTCTTTCCCTCCGTCGCTACCCGGATAAATACTGGATTATTTTTTACAGATAGGTATGAAGATAAATAAATTAGGTAAAATTGTGTTATCACTGAGGCGCTACCCAAAACGTTCCGAAAAATTTAACCGATTGATAAATCTATTCATTTTACAAGGCAAGTAATACAGGGATTTCTCATTAAAAACCTAACATATTTGTAGAGAATCATTTTACCAGGCAAGAATTTTTTTTTGTTTTTGTTAATTTTCCTCTTTCGTAATATTTCTTGCCTTTACATACGAAGGTTGTGAATAGCATCTCGTGTATATACTGGGTGTAACAGCAAAATCGTCCAAATCGTGTAACAAAAAAAAAGTCCGTTTGCTAGATTAATCTTTAAACCGTTGTATCTTTTTTTTAGAACACTATTGAACTTTACTTCGAGCAATGAGAATGTATAATTACTCTCCAAGCTTAATAGAAGTATCGTGATGAAATCAATCAAAAGCTTTCGTCTGTTCCTACAGACATCCTCGGGTATGGAAATAGATTTGTTCTTGTTTTTACTTCTCGGTAATAAGAGGACAATGAAAATAGAGATGTAATCCGAAAAAATGCTATGAGAAATGTGTTATTGTTTTGGAACGTGCGGTCGCAACGCTGAGGTTGAATTTTAAATTTTATGGTTGCGCGTTTTTGTACGAATATAGTAATAAGGGAAATTCTTTTTTACTGGTAGGTTTTCCGTCAACGTGGCATGAACTATATTGTTCAATAATTACAGTAATGTCACACTTATTATCCGAAATTACTATAATTATTGAACAATATAGTTCATGCCACGTTTTCGTTGTCCTCATATTACCTAGAATTAAAAACAAGAACAAATCTATTTCCATACCTGAGGATGCCTGTAGGAACAGACAAAAGCTTGTAAAAAATTAAAAAGACCTTATGCAACTGAAATTTATAAACAGGGATCATATCATTCATATACAGGTTCGTGGTTGGTGTATCTTATTAATATTGTTTGCGAAGATGTATTCTCGCCATTTAAATCATTAACCTCTATATTTGTTTTTTGTATGAATGATTCATGAATTTATAAATTATAATTGCACCTATAATTGAAATATATATATGTATGTATGTATGTATTTATATATATTCAATGCGAAGCGAAACGCCCATAAAATATTCCAAAACAAAAACGGCCGCTCATGACAAATCTAATGAATAAAAACATTATATTATCCTACTAACCAACTCTATCACATCTACAATCGGAAATAATATATTTAAACTCATAAAATCTGTAATAATCATAAAATGTGTTACTACTAAACAAAACGATAAACTAAAACCTGAAGGAGAAATTTAATCCATCGCCTTTAATAATTAACACAAAAAGAAACATCACGGAATCTAAATAAAAGCATATGTGAACACAAAGGGGACATTTTACAAAAGAATAGATTAAATGAAATGGTTGTCCATCATTACGGGACTGCCTCTAATTTTGGCATAGCAAATGCTACTCTGATCAAAGCAGTAAACAAGTCAGTACGATATGTTAAGAGAGTGCCTTGATCGCAAGTCTATCTAAAGTAAATTTTCGACCTGCCTTTTACAACATACCACCATTCATGGCAGAACTTTTGTTATCATAATGTGGGATATCTAACAAAAGTGATGGAAAAAAAAGAAAAAAAAAGACTCTAAATGAATTAGGCTAGATATATACAAAATCATTTGTAAAATCCCCAGCACGCCTCGTTCGTATGCATGTGTAGTCGTACCAACATAAGAAATTTAGTCCAATGAAGTCCCAAATGATGAAACGCATCACAAGTATACTTTTCCCCTTTGTCATACATTTTCCCCACCAAAAATATGATATTCATGTTCATGTTCATTTTTGATTTTGTCGACTGCACAGAATAAGCAGGAGCAACTGGGCACCGTCTGTAAGAAAAAGGGCACCATGACGCAATTCATTCTGACAAAGATTTGGGAACAGAATGCTGAACTGCTTTGCATTCGTGCTGAAAGCTCCAATAGCAACAATTCAGAGTGGTTTGATGTCAATCTGAGGGGAGTGCAGAGGATCAGAAAGTGTTGGATTAGTTTAATGGCGATTACGAAGGTGTCTGGAGTGATAACTAGTGATGGCGACATTAATCTTCCCACAGTACCTCAGACTCAACAAGTGCCTTGAGGCAGTAATGTTCCCCTGGATCAAGAGGTTGGCTGATTGAAAACATTATTTCTGGCAACATGACTCTGCACACAGGCAGGAGAACTGAGTCATGGCTGTCAGAAAATTTCTGTGACCACATTACTCCTTACATCTGGCCACCTAACTACCCAGATTGCACCCCCTCGATTACTATGTGTGGGATGCAGTTGAACAACAAAACTATTGGTAATACCAAAGATGAACTGAAGGAAAGGGCTATGGCAGCACTCACCAATTTAAACAAGGAGACCGCCGATAAGAGTTACAGGAGATTCCGAATTCGTCTGGCAGACGTGGTTGGAGCCAATGGGGATTTTATTGAACAAATGTACACTTTATTAGTTCAAGTTTTTTTTATTTGGCTAAATATATCTGTTTAAATGAGATGTCAGTTTTATTTTCATTTTTGCGTTATTTCGACGACAGTTTATTCATCGTACACTTTATTTGTGTACACTTTCCTTCTCAGTCTCTCTCTCTCTCTCTCTCTCTCTCTATATATATATATATATATATATATATATATATATATATATATATATATATATATATATATATATCCGTGTATGGGTGTCTGTGTATTTGTAATCAGATCATGTGGGAAGTTTTTCGAGTTTTCGGCCGAATATTTTGAGTAAGTTTTAATGCACTTCAGTTTTTATTAGTTCAAGTTTTTTTTTTTCATTTGGCTAAATATATCTGTTTAAATGAGATGTCAGTTTTATTTTTGCGTTATTTCGACGACAATTTATCCATCGTACACTGTATTTGTGTATACTCTCCTTCTCAGTCTCTCTCTCTCTTTCTCTCTCTCTCTCTCTATATATATATATATATATATATATATATATATATATATATATCCGTGTATGGGTGTCTGTGTATTTGTAATCAGATCATGTGGGAAGTTTTCCGAGTTTTCGGCCGAATGTTTTGAGTAAGTTTTAATGCACTTCAGTTTTTTTAGATAACTAAAATATCTAATTTTTTTTTTCGGATTCTGTGGAAATTCTTTAAATAAAATCTTTCAAATCTACCCAATGTTTGCTTCAAGTAAAGAACGCATTCATCATGCCATTCTTTAATAACCTCAAGGATGGAACAATGCAAATACATCATCAATATTCATCAAAATTGTATATGGTGATGGTGAAGTGTCTAAAAGCATATGTAAGAGATGTTCTTCCCGTTTCAAAAAAGGGGACTTCATTCTAAAGTATGCACTAAGAGAAGGTCACCCAAGAGTTCTTGATATTAACTCAGTGGAAGAAGCTGTTGATGCTAATCTAATCATTACAGTTAGAAAACTGGGAGCATTTCAACATTTGTGCATAAGTTTTTGGGAAAATATCAAATATTGGAAAATTCTTTCTACATGTGCTGTCAGCAGAGAATCAGTTTTCTCGTCAGCTTCAAGCTTTTTGAATTTATTTTTTATACAGTTATTACTGTGGTTGAAAAGTCGATCAATTACCACAAAGTTGAGATGCCTCTGGCTTGGCCGTAATGGAAAAACAGGGCAGCATGCAAGAAAGTTTTCTTTTGTGATTATGGTGGGATTTACAGTCAGTTATGTGCTACGCGTGATACACGCTTAAACGATCATTTATCTTTCGATATATGACTGACGAGGAAGATTTTTCCCGCAGTAGGTTGCCATTTTTGCGGTAGACCAGTTTACCATCACAGGCTATAGAACACAGTCTGGGAGAGAAGACGATGATTTATACCTTTCCCAAGGGTATTAGCACGTAAGTGAATGTAATGGATTCGACTGGAATTCGAATTCAGCTCTTCGATTCCTTAATCCGAGCCGCTATTTACAGGGATTCGATTATTACGAGTTGTTAAACGATAATTAATCAATCGCTTCCTTCTAACATTAAAGGCCTATAATAAAAGCTTTGAATCTAGCGTATATTTTGTGCAAACAGAAAAGAAGCATCCTTCACCGTGATAACGCGCGGTCTTATACTGTACAAATGACCAAAGATCTCCTGGAAGAACTGCATTTGGAAGAAAAATATTTCATCCAAAATATTTCCCGAACATCTCTTTTTCTAATTACCATCTGTTTAGACGTTTATATAGCCATGTTTAAAAGATATTATGTTCATGGGGGGAAAGTGTTCAGTTTCGGAAACAGAGCTTTTGTAGATATAGAAAATTGTGAGCATAGGAATCATCACTTCATTGTGATTATCAGTTACATGCCTAATCAGACCATATTCACTACTCCTTTCATAAATGCTGTATAGAGGCCACTGGGTGTATTAAGGGAAGTAGAACAAAGGGGAAACTGGATCTCTGGTTCTTTTTCTTAGGACTTATTCTGAGGTTCATGACCTTTAGTTTTTTAATTTATTTATATTTTTTGTCTATTTAAATTCATTAATTTATTTAATTATATATTAACTTTATATTGTGTGTTTGTGTATTCTTACGTGTGTGTCTCAATATTTTTGTACCATCTTTAAAGTTTCATCAAATTATTATCTGTATCAAAAATTTTTAGTCATAGCATTATAGATTTTAATATACAGACACGCAATTACGCAGAAGACGTGTATATATATATCTAACATGCTACTGGGCAGTGTTCAATTACCTCACATAGATAGATAGATAGATAGATAGATAGATAGATAGATAGATAGATAGATAGATAGGTAGATAGTCTATAGTGTTACACGTATGTCTGAAAAGCACAAACCATCAATATACCTTGATTTATTCTTTGACAACAGAATGGCCGTAAATGGTCAGTCGTAGCTAACATTCCATCTTTCCCTGCCCCGCTACTCTAATATAGCAAAAATAACGACAGCAGATCAAACATCAGTAATAATGACAATAACAACAGCAAAAGCAGCCTCAACAACTTCTACAGAAAAAAAAATATAACAAAGCCACTCAGACAAAGATGAACATTCATAAACGTAATGCATCTAGAAATGGGCAGGATATTTTCGAAACAAGCTGGTCCTGTTTCAAGTAAGTATATTTTTTGTCTCCCCCCCCCCTCCTAGCTCTAACTTTATATCAGGTGTGCATGACAGGTTGATGTCTTTTTGGATGGATAACGAAACTCCAAGTCCATTTTTGCAGGCTTTTCTGACATGGGCAATATCAGCCAGGTCTCTGAGCTTGTCATATGACGCTTTCCTCAAAACCCGATTGAAATATTGAGAAAACGAATTTTACTCATTTGATATATTTCTCGTCCCTTTCTATCAAGAAAGATGAAATAGAGTTTTGCTTAATCTTCTCCCTCTCTCTCTCTCACTCTTTCTTTCTTTCCTCCCACCTCTCTCAACACGTTCAGTTTTTCTTCTATTTGTTAACTAGGCAGGTTCTTTTCACGACTATCTATAAGAGTTGGCAAAAGTATCTCAGGTTCCAGTATAAAGTGATCAGCCCTTTACAAAAGGGATGTGTTGAGTGCCTGTATTCAATTAAATAAATATTCAAAGCTGAAAGATCCAATAAACGATCATTCAAACATTTCATCATCAGATAATTGAACTTATTAATTTCTCGAATTAAAAAAACAAAACAATCTCTCTTTCGCTTTTGTCTGTCTCTATTGCCAGGTTTACTTATATGCAATCTATTTTCCTCTTCTATCTATCTATCTATCTATCTATCTATCTTTTTCTGTCTCTGTTCGTGCCTGTCTTTCGATAAATGTGTCACTTAGTATGTATGCATGTATCTCTCTCTCTCTCGCTATATATATATATATATATATATATATATATATATATATATATATATATATATATATATATATATATATTCCTTTCTTTTCAATATCAAAATCATCAACATATCTAACTCGCCATATTTATCACTCAGGTTATTTTTCTTGGCTTTTGTTCATCTTTCTTTCTTTTACTCTCTCTCTCTTTCTGTCTCTCCCCCCCCTCTCTCTCTCTCTCTCTCTCTCTCTATATATATATATATATATATATATATATATATATGTATATATATATTGATATATTTTCTGTTTATACGTTATTTATATAGATAGAAATATTTAAGTAAATGCCCTGTTTATAATAAAGTGTATTAACTACATTTACCGACCTGAATGTCCGAGAAATATATGTTTGCTTGCATGTGAATTTATTTAATCTTCTTTATACATATTTATATGGCCGTGTTCATCCTATATCTATCTATCTATCTATCTATCTATCTATCTATCTATCTATCTATCTATCTCCTCCCTCTCTCTCTCTCTATATATATATATATATATATATATATATATATATGAGTTGACCTGACATTACACGCTGCCCTGAATGAAAGGATCATATATCTATGTTTATATCTATGTATGTACGTGTACATCGGAAATTTCATTTAAAACAATTTCTCTCTTAATCATATTCATACGATGGTTTGTCCCTTAGAACAAAGAGACGTGTACAGGCATACGAACAATTGTTGTTAAAACTATTTTTTATCGTTTGAGAAAATGCAAGCGCTGATTCATACATTCATATATACAGTACACAATATCTTTCATTCGCACATCACACACACACACACCCATACATATATACATATATATATGAATAGTAGTTATTATATAGTATTATGTATAAAAATGTGATTTAATCATGCAAATATATATACATGTTATATATTATTGCATATATATATATATATATATATATATATATATATATATATATAAACTTTTACCTTTGTCGTGTTATGAACTTTTCTTTCTCCTTATCTTCCTTTTCCTTTTAATCCAATTCTTCATGGATTACATTTATTTATCTTGCTGTACACAATAAAAGAAATATAAAGAAATCCTGAAAATCTAAGTTTGGTACACGAGTGCCAGTGGATCCGTAATCAACCTTTCTCTCTGTCTTTGGCAGATGGAATATTCATGACAATTCTTTTTGTTTTGGACAAAAATCCATTTATACTCGACTGACCGAATAAAACAAAATTCTTCATCATTTCTCTATTGAAAATTCTTTTTTTTTCTCTCTCCTTTGTGGTGGGGACGCTCGCAGATCGAGCGAAAATGCAAATTGATTTTGATATCGCCACAACCCCTGGAAACTCCTTTAAGTTATTACATTTTAAGACTATATAGCGTCTATAATTCAGCGAGGTGACTAATTTATGAGGACATATATTCAATTTTATTTGCTTACAGCGAGAAATCTCTTTTTAAAATATTTTCTTATAAAAACAAATATAATTAAAATATTACTATATCAATTAATAGCGCTAGTAATATCACTTCACAAAATTTAATACTCAGTTTGGTGTATGTTTTCAACCATATATAAACTAAATCTCTTGCACTTGATATCAATTAAAATATGAAATATTAAGATCTGAGAATCTTCTACACTTTTTTTCGAATTTAGATTTATTTTCATAATCTATAACAGTTAAATTTTTAATTGACAATTTTTTTCTTTTGTAATGATTTTCCTGTAAAAAATCAGAAAAAAACCTTCACGAAAGTAATGTCGGAGATGCTTACTTTACTGAAAAGAGACGATAACCCATATTTTTAAGGGTTTAAATCTATTACAACGATCTAGAGAATTTCGAAACTTTCAAATATATATTTTAAAGACTGCGGGTAGGAGATATTCGGAGAAAGATTAAAAACTCAACCAAATCACCCTCAGAACAGAATCGCCCATTTTCTGCATGAAAAAATAACCTTATTTCTTCATTTTTCTAATTCCACTTGAGGGCAAAAACGATGTATGACAATTTTATCATAGATAAACACAAATTTAATGTATATACAGAATGAGAGGTACAGAAATATTAATCTTAACTAGTATTAGATTGGCGGCAAGGTTTCATCCTTTTTCAGGAAAAACTGCTAGATGTAGCCATATGTTCTATGCTAACAGTTTCTTCTCTCGCATATCTCTTTCGCATGACTCTTTTTCGAATTCTTGCTTTCCAGTCAAGTTTGATCTTCAAAACTTTAAATATAATGTCAATTGTTATCTTTTGTTTTCATAGTTTTGCTTTTCTTATTGTTCTCGCTCCTTATTACAGTTTTTTCATCATATTCACTCACAGTCAGTAATCTCTTGCGTCTTAGTGGATTTATTGCTTTACATAATAATGTATTGCCTTAAATAAAACCAAAAACATTGACTGTGCATGAGGATTTCTCCTCGTCACAATTCTATGTTTCAATTTCGAATGACAAAAATCTTTGCCGCATTTAACGAATTAATTGAGAGTTGTCATAATCTATTTTATTTACTGAAACATTCGTGATATCCACTTTGATTAGGAGTAAAAGAATCAGGAAGAGTTTAAGATTGATGGGGTCCCTATTCACCATATTTATTATGACGTGTAAAGAGAACAGGTTTTATTTCAGTTTTTTAATATGATTTCTTTTTAAAAGTGTCTTATGAGAAACAAGCTTTTTAAAAATGATTTGAAATATTAGGTTGGTGCAAAAATAATGACGTAATAATGTCGTTTTTTGACGTTAAAAAATACGTCAAAAAACGACATTATTACATCATTATTTTTGCACCAACCTAATAAGACCAATTTTTCTGCGACTACCAAATGCCAAGTTATTATGTAACAAAAGCTTTACAAATTGTCAATTATTAAAATGCGTTTGATAAATAATAAAAGAGCTTATTGAAATAGAAGAAATATTTTATTTTTACCACATGAACAATTTTAGCTTACTCTGTATTTATATTTTTAGATATCTGTTAGTATTCACTCATAATAAGATGTATGAACTGGCCAATATGCCGCAAGCATTAACGCGGTAAAACAATTTTGAATAAATAATTCTTTTAATAATTCTAGATAAATAAAGACAAAGTATTTTTTATTCAAAGACAAAGATGGAAAGACAAAGTATTTTTATTAAAATATTTTCCTTAATTTCAAGTGGCTCCAAAGAAGTACTAATTTTTAGATTTTTTAAAATCAGATTCATCCCAAGCAAGACAGTAAATCCACTAATACATAAGGGGTTAGTGGGTGTGGAAGAATTATAAAGTTGAAAACATTATGCAGGAACAATAGAAGAGTAACCAGGAAGACAAATAACGACTGGAATATAAAATATAAAAAGTAAATATAGAGTGTTCCGAAAGTAATTACTTTTTACCAGAAACAAATAAGAATTAAATTTCTTAAAAAAATTATTGATTAAAAAATACAATTATTTTTGCAGCCACAAAGAAAAGAAAATTGTCGATTACACGGTTAAATAAATTTGTGTGTTTGGCCTCAAATTTTGAAAGAGTATTTTCAGCTTCATCTTCATTTCTGAAATTTCTTACCACTTATGAACTGTTCTAGTCATGGAAACAACTGAAAATCTTTAAGGGATGAATATATTTAATATGGAGCACCTGGAATAAAAATCCAATTCTAAAGGTCTTATTTTTTGGAATTTGTTTTACTGAATGTTCCATGAATTGTCAGCGTCCTGGGTATGACGATAAACTACGTCCAACAGCAGGGAAGGCCTCAGATGGTGTTTTCAGAAAAATAATGTTGCCAGCTGTACGTTTTTGAAACAATGTTGCCAGCTATACGTTTTTGTTTTTTTGAAAAGAAAATAATGTTGCCAGCTATACGTATTTTTTTTGGGGGGGGGGGGAAATAATGTTGCAAGCAATACGTCTTTTGTTTTGTTTTTGCTTGTTTTGGAGGAAAAAATGTTGCGAGCTATACGTTTTTTTTTGGAAAAAATAATGTTGCCAGCTATACGTTTAATTGTACTGTATATTTAATATATATAAACTTAATTTGGCATTAAATGACCTACAGTGTTTGAACGATAAACTACATCCGCGTCCTGGGTATGACGTTAAACTACATCCAACAGCAAGGCCTCAGATAATGTTTTCGGAAAAATAATGTTGCCAGCTATACGCTTTTTGTAAAAGGTAATGTTGCCAGCTATACGTTTTTTATTCCATACAAAATAGGCATTTAAAATTCATATAAACTGGATTTGGCATTAAATAACCCACAGTGGTTGATATGTCATAAAACCAAAACAAACAAACAAACAGTGAATTGTCATGAAGAAGAATAACAAATTTTCAATTTACTTTCGGCATGGTTTATCAATCAAGTTTCTGTCAATAAGAATCTGCCGTGGCGGTCCTTTCACATTCCAATAGATCGTAATGGATGACATCTTTCATATTTCACAAAGGACTTCTGTAGAAAAAGTCCTGGTTTTGATGTTAGCATTGTTTTCTTATTTTGCGACAACCACTAAACTTTTCGTTTTCAGTTCCAAGGGAAAACTCATCACCTGCAGCAATGCGATATAAAAATGAAAAAACGTCATTCCTAGTTAAAAGACTTGTAGATGGTGTAACGAAATGTTCGGTGCTTAAGCGAAAATTCAGGGTGTTTCATTAAGACGGATTAAAGTCAGCAGTAAATAAATGAGTGTTATTGGTGAACATTTATTTCTCTATTGGATCATGTTATTTAAGTCATGGCTATAATGTGTGAAAAATAATATCGCTCAATTATCCGCCAAATTGGAAAGAAAAAGAAAAAAATCAATAAACGCTTAAATTTAATTCACATTTAAAATCGGCCCAAGTTATTGGAGCACCCTTTATATATATATATATATATATATATATATATATATATATATATATATAGTTTATGCAAAACTAGGTAATCTGTATGGGTAGACCTAAGGAGGATGATATCCGAAGAGCTCAATGTAAATTCAGAGCAAAAAGGGCTGTGGTGAAATAATTTATTACATGGAATCTTAAAGTGGTCTGTTTTTATTCAAATAATATATATATATATATATATATATATATATATATATATATATATATATAAGTAAATATAGTTTCAAGAGAGGCTATATTTATGGGTAAAAGTGTTCAATATCAAGGATTGGGCGTATATAAATAAAAAAAAGACAGTGAAGTCAACACTTAGCGGGGAAAATTCTTTTCATGCTTGAACGCAATCTTCAAGCTATCCTGAAGGTTGTGCTCAAGCATGAAACAGACTGTTGCCGCTCGGTACTGACTTCAGTGTTTACATCTATCTATCTATCTATCTATCTATCTATCTATCTATCTATGTCTCCGTCTCTCTCTCTCTCTCTCTCTCTCTCTCTATATATATATATATATATATATATATATATATATATATATATATAAAGAAGGGTGGATATATTTTCTTTAATAAGATTTCTCGAATGCGCAAGCCGATAGATGTAATACACACATATATATAGAAATGTGTCGTCTATTTCAAGTACTGAATAATAATGTTAATTTCCCAGCTACGGGTAATTAGCAGGTCAGACTGGGTTCTATAGCCTTGGACGGCAACTGGTCTAGAAGAAGGACAATTCTGAATTCAAAACCTGCGGAGGGTTGGTTGGGGACCTTGTGGCACGTAGTGCACCAGGTCTCTGTATTCCGCACTTCAAAAAATGTGGTTGCTTCTGCACAAATCGATCACCACTATAATCAAATCATATGTGTTGGTGTCTGGCTGTCGGTTCCTAGGAACTGAGTTGCTGACCGTCATACGCTGAATACAACGGAAGAGTCCAACATACATATATATATATATATATATATATATATATATATATATATATATATATATATATATATATATATATATACAGAGAGAGAGAGAGAGAGAGAGAGAGAGAGAGAGAGTGATAGAGATAGATAGATATATATATAGAGAGAGATAGATAGATAAATAGATAGATAAATAGATAGATAGCGGCACGAAAACGCTAAAAGAAATCACCATACCGTAATGAAAGCAGTGAGGAGATTTTCCAGCATCTACTGCCATATAGGATTCCTGGTACTGCCTAACAGTTCAATACTATTTTTCTTGATTCTAACGGAATTTTCTTGTTTCTCAATAGCTTGCTTAGCTTTTGGAAGCCTCTTTTCGCTATCCCAATACACTTTCGGTTTTTCACTTTCACTCCTCTGTTAAAACACTTCCTAGGTATTTAAATTATTGTATTAGGTTGGTGCAAAAATAATGACGTAATAATGTCGTTTTTTGACGTTAAAAAATACGTCGAAAAACGACATTATTAGGTCATTATTTTTGCACCAACCTAATATTTGCTTGATTTTGGTACTTTCAATTTGTAATTTGCATGTTGGGCTATTCTTTTTGCTGACAGCCATACATCCTGTGCTTTTGCCATTGATGTTTAGCCTATTGTCCTCGCTTTCCTTCACTATATTATGTAGGAATTGGTGCAATTTCCTTTCTACGTTTGCTATCAACACAGTATCGTCTGCATATCTTATGTTGTTAAGATCGCGGGTGCAAACAATGAATTTAGGTAGGACTTCTAATTCTCTCAGATTCGCCTCACTGAATAAGTTTGGTGAGAAGACACATCCTTGTTTTACACACATTTCTATTTTGGCATATTTACTGAATTCAGTTTTTAATATCCGTGCGCAGTATAGGTTCTGGTATAATTCTAATATCCTTCCCAAATATTATTATATTTTTTCTTTAATTCTTCTTTTTAAAGATATAAATTTTATGGAAAATTTGAAAACGATTATGTGTGACTTAATAGTTATTTGCTAAAAGACACAGTGCTGAAATAGATATATCATTTGACAGCGGTTAGCGATTTCTTTATATATGAATAAAAAATGATTTATTTTTGTTATATACTGCGAACGTTTTATTATCTTTCAATTAATAAAACAATTGTAGTAATTTAGTTTTTATTTTAACCTTATTTTAAGAGCGAAAATATACATAGAAAAGAACTTAAGCCTCTGAACCGTAGTAGTGGAAACCAATGTGACGTTTGGGATCGGCTGGCCGAGTTCAAATTCCCGAAACGATCTTTACGTTCAGATCCACTGAAAAATACCCGTGGGGAAATGTGTCTCTTCTCTACCTGGGAGACGAGGTTCACAAGCTTTGTTCAACAACCAGTTTAGGAGAACTACAGTTCGAAATTCAAAACCTACGACAGCACTCAGTGACTAAAACAATAAACATTTTGCAACCAGCGGAACGGAATTGGTAGATAACAGTTTGTTTTGGAATAACTCGACCTGGTGTAAAGGTTGTCTCGCTTGAACAATTGCGACTGTGTAGTGATTTCGATCCGCATACTTTCGGCCTTTTGCAACATCTAAGCTACGCTTAGAAAATTGTCATCACTGTCTCGTCAAGATGACCAAAATTGTATTTAAAAATATATTCGACTTGTGCATTTTCCACTAACGATCTCTTTTAATGACCACTACTCCTATCATAAATCAGTGAATATTTGCAGTTTCATTTATCATCTTCTATCCCCTTAGAAAAAAGAATCTACAGTTTCACAATATTTGCCGCAAAACTGAAATGACATCACCAATACCTGAAATAAGAAATTACAAGTAAACAAATTAATTTTCGAAAGCACTGATGGATTTAAGGAAATATTTAGATCGATAACAGCACATCAAATTATATCCATCTTATGCAAATTAGATTGCAACATGTCTTAGAAAGATGATGGACAGAAATAGTCAGTTTTCAATGCGATAATTATATCTTTTAAAAAATTTTTGAATTGTGATAATTTTCAAAATAATCTGTTGACATATATTACCGGCAGAAAAAATTCATTTTAAAAAGAGCATTCTTTTAATGGATATTTATAGAGATTTTATCATTCATTACAAAATTTTGTTCATAAAATGCTCGCGACCCCTCAAAAGAACAGAGGAAAAAGCAATAGAACACACGTTAATTTGCGACGTATAACAGTCTGATAACTTGATAACATGGAAAGTAATTTTTTAAAAAAAAGTGAGAGACAGATTTCCTCTTCTTTTATACAACTTCAGGTGATCACGTAGTAACCCTGTCCCGTGACCACTGTAACTATAAAAGGTTGATAAAGATTATAACAAGATTTTTATTTTGTAAGGATTTCAACAACACAAGGTAAGTACATTGCACCTTTACCCCACTGACCAACAGCCATTTCACCAAAATTTGGGCTTACGACCACATCAGGTCGAAACCCATACGATCACCGAAGTTAAGCAACGTCGAGCGTGGTAAGTACCTAGATGAATGATCACTTGGGAATACCAGGTGTTGTAAGTTTGGATGTACGGATGCTGTGGTGGATTTGTTAATCGGAGAGCCGAGTTTCAATTCCCGTTGGGTTCGTTCTATTTACTTACCCTTGTAAGACTTGTATAACTAAACCATTATTAGCAACCCCCACCAAATTCTTACAAATATATTCTGACTTTAAATAACCTGAAAATGGTTGGTAAGCCATAGAAAAACGATCAGTCAATCATTATTAAATTTAAATTATTTTTTAGTTATTTGTGATTATGATCAGCACTTTTGCAGTTTACACACAAGTCAATTATTCATATAACTGTTTATATAACTTGTGACATTTCTTTCTTTAGTAATTGATCACATAATGCCAGGCTTAAGATCCAATCAAGGTAGAGGATTACTGAATGATCTTCTTGTATGAAAATAAGAAGAGGGTGTAAGAAGTGAAGATTATGAGAACCTGTTTAAACGATAACGATTTTATCATAGACTTGAAAAGGTTAAGTTTGCAGCGATCGAGGAAGCGTCCATTAGTAGCGTTTCTTGGGAAGAAGCTGTCCTAATAGAAGATCCTTCTTATTAATAGAATTTGAAGAGAATGGGGATGATTTATCCCAGGGTACGTGCCATGGCGAAATCTGAATGCCTGCACTGTCAGAACTAATAAATGTTGTTTGTCAAAACATTTGCCATTAAAATAGTAATATTAGGTTGGTGCAAAAATAATTTCGTTTTCTAACATATTTTACTATGTGAGAAAACGAAATTATTTTTGCACCAACCTAATACTTAGGATTTATATTGAAAGTATATCAACACATTGTTTCTCTAATAATTACATACAGTTGAGTGGTGGTTTAATAAATTCAGATCCTAAAACGTAGTAATTATTTATCAATGAATTAAGGTAATATGTATCACCAGAACCTATCTTGCATATATACAAGTTTAACATTCGTCCATTCTTAGAATATTGCTGCCACTTATGGTCTGGTGTCACTCCTATATATTTAGAGATCTTTTATAAAATCCAAGAAAAATCATTGTTTGGTCCTGACATGTCATCTCCACTTCAGTCACTTTCCCACCGCCGTAACGCAGCTTCTCTCTGCCATTTCTATAAATATTCTAAGGAACGTTCATCTATGGTACCTAAACTATATGAATTTATGAGCATTACTAGATTTGCGACAGGATCTCATCATTTTACAGTTGAAATGACTAGATGCAACCGTAAGTTCAACGTTAGTATAAAGTTATGATGAGTTATTTATTCTATGTTAGGATAGACTTCTCACGTAGAACTCTCTTCTGGTTTCTTGCTTTCCATTCAACTTTGATATTCAAAAATTTAAATGCAATGATAATTGTTATCTTCTGTCCACATAAATTGTGTTCTTTTATTGTTCTCCCCCCCCTTAATAATGTTTTTCTTATATTCTTTCATACTCACTACCCCCCTGCATGCTAGTAGATCTGTTACCTTGGTTGGGGAGAAATGATAAAAAACGAAAACAAAAAAAAAAACTGACAATGAAGGAATGTTTAAAAGTAAATATTTGTCGTGTAAAATACAAGCTATTTATGCAATTAAGCAGCTGATTTATAATAATCATAATCCCTAGCAATTTCTACTCCATTGCAGAATAAAGAACTTTCCCAAATTCTTCCATGACTACTGTGACTATTTTCATTTCTTATTAGTAAACCCTTCTATTTCATATCACTATCTCCTACGTATATGACATTTTCCTACTACGTATATGACATTTTCCTCCTACGTATATGACATTTTCCTCCTACGTATATGACATTTTCCTCCTACGTATATGACATTTTCCTCCTACGTATATGACATTTTCCTACAACGTATATGACATTTTCCTCCTACGTCTACTAATCACTGGACACCAATCGAAGAACACTTTATTCCATTTGTTCTTTATGTTTTGTTATTTACCGCCCACTTTGGTTTTAAAAGTTAACTCACAATTCTCCTCTTTATCTTTAACGTTGCAAACTTTTTCTATACAAGATTCTCCATTTTTCTTGTCCTTATTTTAAATTGAAATCTATTATGAAACGATATAATTTATTTTATTTCCGCTTGATTGCTAGTGAATCCTTCCTAAAACCCTTTATTTTCCTCAAAGAACTTGTCTATCTGGTACATAGTCTTGGGTTATTTTTAGAGTACATAAATAGAAAACTATCAAGTCTACTGTCTGTCACACTATCGACACTTTCGACATTGTATGCAAAGTTATTATTGGCTAAACGTCTCCAGCCACGAAATATATCATTATCTTTTACTTTATAATAAAGTAGATGTTTACTGACTTTCACCTGAAAGAGATTCCCTTCTTCGTTACTTAGAATCTCACTGATGTCTATCATGTTTTAAGTGATCTTATTCAGTTTCACCATGGGTTGTACCAGTTTGCAGTCTTCAACTGCATGTTACGTTCTTGATATTTGTCTAACGTACAGATTTTTCTCATATTTCGAGAGTATCTGTTTGTTATCGGTAACACACTAGATACAGGCGCGTGTGGTAATGCGTTGCAACTGTTGTTAGACGATGATCCAACGGAAGCGCAGTGGTATATACTTAGTTTCTGTTTTAGGAAGATAGTGAAGAGAACTGCGTCCAGCCGCTGGCAGTAATTCCGGGTGAGCTTGATGGGGAGATGACACTGATTAAAATCATCTTGGAGGGGATCGTTCCTTAGCATGCATTACATCACATTTCGGTGAGTTGATATATACAGTGCTGTTTGATAAAAGTGACTCAACTGATTTTTTTTACTAAATCTTCTCTTCTCCGATGAAACGTAAGTTGAGCTAAATTCAAAGGATAAGCGATCTAAAATCTGAAGAAGAAGCTTTGAAAGCTCTTTGAATTTAGTAGTAAGTACTGTCAAGCATCCGTTCAGTATAATGTTCTGGGTATGCTTCTATTTTCATGGAACTGGTTTCTTGAAACCTATTGAAAAGACCGTCAGGATTGAGCAGTACAAGTGAATTTTAGAGTCTTGTCTGATCGCTTCTGCTGAAAGGGTGCAAATCAAGCACCAAGCTCATTTTTATGCAGGATAATGCTCCCTGTCACAAATTAAAATTGATGATGGAATACTTTGATGAGTAGCAGATGAGCGTTATGACATGGTCACCCCAATCTCTTGACCTCAAACCCCAAGGAAAACTTATGGAGCATTATAAAGTACAGGCTCTCGAGAAAGCAGTTGAGCAACATGCTCCCTAAGTTTTCTATGGGGTTGAGGCCAGAAGATTGGGGCACCCACGCCATAACACTCCCCTGGCAGTACTTACTGCTAAATTCAAAGAGCTTTCAAAGCTTCTTCTTCGGATTTTAGATCGCTTATCCTTTGAATTTAGCTCAACTTTCGTTTCATCGGAGAAGAGAACATTTAGTAAAAAAAAAAATTAGGTGAGTCACTTTTATCGAACAGCACCGTATATATATATATATATATATATATATATATATATATATATATATATATATATATATATAGTAAGGTTCACCCTGTGCAAGGCCTGAGGTTCCAATCGAGGTAGAGGGTTACGTTAAGGGGTAGTTTATACGGATGGCAGGTGAATATAACTTGCACAAGTTAACATTACAGTGATCGGAGGAAACATCCTCTTAGGGGTTTGTTCCACAGAGCAGGGGATCGCCGGAAGAAGCTGTTTGAGTGGAATTTACTTCCCGCGATGGAATACGGAGGGAAAGTGGGTGATTTGTTACAATGTAAGTGGTATGGCGGGTCCTAGCCGTGGTGGAAAAAAGGAATGTAGTTACTTCGAACTGCTCAACTATGAAAGTTATTCAATTAGCGGACCAGGCTAGCAGAAGTCATTATCCATGGGTGTGGCGAGTTTACCGGATACAACACTAAAAACTGTTTCTGGAGACCACGCTCCATGGGAGTAATTAGTGTATGTAGAGTGAGGAAAGGAATTTACTGGCCGGACTAGTTACATGAGTCTATGCTGCAATTAATCGCACAGATACAAAGTACCAAGAATGAATCGACGAAGATTTTTGAAAAATAGCAGCAAAGAAAGCCATTAGGAGGACCAAATTCATAGGGTATTGTCGCAGAAAGTAAACGGACGTTATAGTGAGTTTGAATGCAAGTATGAAAAGAGTAAGGCTATATAGCAGATACACTTTCAAAATTATTTCTCGCTACATCGATTTTCTTTACCAGCAGGTTAATCTGAAGATGGAGGTCGTATCGGCAAGATCATTAAGTAATATTGTAATGTATCATTTTTCTCCATAAAATGTAACAATGATGTAAAATCAATCATAATTTTCTTGATGGGTACCGTCATTTGATCTGACGTGGTGTTAATCATTCACCCACAAAGAAGTGTCTGGTTAGCAAAATCCGAATTAATGTTTTATAAACACACAAGTAACCCTGACCCTAATCTTTGTCGGACTTAAACCATTAAATAATATGTTGTCATTGCTTACGTTAAGCTATGTTTCGTGAGCTGATTTGATCAATCGAGAAAAATCGTGGACGATGTGTCTTTACGAACAGTAATTCGAACTTTACCAACCAGACGCTTCTTTGTGGTTGAATGGTTAACAGCATGTCCGATCAGATGACGGTTCTCATCAGGACTGCATTCCTCTCACAGAGCGCATTTTTTTTTTATGGAACATTCAGGCCGGTAAATATAATTAATACAGTTTAATTAAAAAGCGGATCATTTCTTAAATAAATCATATCTATAAAAATAACGTATAAACAGAAAATATATTATATATATGTGCGTGTGTATATACGTATATATATATGTATATGTATATATTTATATATGTATAGTTTGTGTGTGTGCGTGGTCCCATTTCTCACTCACAAAATATATTTAAATATGTTCCTTCTAACGCCCGTTTTATGGCAAACACACTTACAAAATTCTATGTAGACACATACTGTCATAATTTTATGCGAGGATGTGTCTCTTCTCTTTCTTTTTTGTCTTGTCACAAACACCGTGATAAAGCCATACAAATGTTGACGTTTTCTCTCGCATGTCATTATGACTCACACACAAGCCGACAACATTATCTGATAGAAATAAAAGTATGTACACTTCACATGCATGACTGACTAATCAAAATCCACACATAAAGAAGCATGCACGCATGCAACATCAAACAAGCTAATGCACATAGACTCACATGGGTACACATTGTGCACGCCCATGCAAGTATGTGCAAGGCGATTATTTTATGAAGTACTATTGCATTATTCGAGAAGTGTTACCGAGCTATACTAGTCTGTTTTGGTTTCGATATGATACTCAGCAGTAAACTAAACATCTTCCACACACAATATAAAAGAATATGTCACCAAATACAAAGTATTGTACTATATATCTACGCTGGCTTGAAAAAAAAACCCCACTAAGCTCTAGTATTTATATAGCATAAACGCAAGGGATAGACATTGTCTTGAAACGTGTATATACATCGGCAAAGTTTCCTAAAGACGTACAAGTATGTCCACGGCAGTACTTATCTGTCAAGTTACTCATGTTTTCCATACATCGCCCAATATATCATTTTTGAAATCACTTCACGGTTAAATAATTTCCTGCCAATTGTTTTTCTTCGAGGAAGTCAGACCATGCTTTAAGCTGTCCCATTTCTTTGTGTAGCACATTGGATATGAAACAAGAGTGAGCGATAGCAAAAGAGAATGACATATTTATAGAAACAGAGAATATCCATGTGATTCTGTAACAAAGTTAAACACATATATGCTAGTACATTTATTTAGCACAGTCTTAGGTAAACTGTCCCGTCTGGTCTTAATGACACGCTTAATTTTATAAGGAAAATAACGTTTCTTAAAATTTTATTTTGTTTCGTCCTCACTTGTTCACTCACACACTCTCTCATACATAATCCCTTACACAAACAATGATTAAGTATAATGCTTCTTGAATTTTGCAAAATTTCGGGGGAAAGTAAGGTTGTCATTACTTTAAACCATTTTCACTAAGAAAGATCATACATATAAAAGTGTTTTGCTTTTGAAACCGGAAATATTCATAAGAATTTTTTCTCTAAAGAAGTAATGTTTTCATTTTCAAATGAATAAATTAGAAATAAATCTCATGCAGTGACATGTGATAATCACACTGTCATCAGTGATAATATTATACCAAGACTTTTATTTTTTAATTACAAAAAATATTTTCTAAAAAAAATAAAACTTTCCTACTATTTCTAATGTATATACCTTAGAAATGGTAGGAAAGTTTTATTTTTACGTATATGATTTCTGTAGTGAAAGTAAATGAGGTACCTACTTTGAAAAATTACCTTGAATATTTTTAGTAGTGCGACCCGTCTTGTGATGAGCCATAGATCATGCGGCCCACTGCTCGAAAAAGGTTACCCATGTATGATTTGGCTACTATTGTAAAAACAACAATGATTACAACAAAGTTATGTTTTCGACGTTGAAGCATTATTGCCACTAACGCGGGGAAGCTATACTGGTACCTTTCAATACCACAAGTGTTTGTTGGATTTTCGTCGAAGCGTGAGATTTCGTCCGACCTTGAAGACTGATTATATTTCCAATTTGAGTTATATATGGTACGCCGAGATCAAGTTAAAATCTCGCCATATTAATTTAACAGGAAAATACTTTGTTCCTTCAATCATATTTTTCTCTTTTCTTTCCCTTTAATTTTCGTCTATCTCTCAACACACACACACGCGCGCACACATACATATATATATATATGGTTAGCGGCTCGGATTGAGGAATCGTAGAGCCGAGTTTGAATTCCAGTTGAGTTCATTACATTCACGTTCACCTTTAGTATGAATCCATCTCTTCTTCCTCCAGCTATGGGAAAATAACAGGACGGACTGGGTCCTATAGTCCTGAGTCGAGAATGGTCTACGAGAGGGACAACTCTGAATTCAAAACCTACGGAAGGTCGATTGGGGACCTTGTGGCATAATGTGCGCCAGTTCGCAGTATTCGGCTCTACCAAAAAATGTGTTTGGTTCTGCACAAAAACTCACCACTATAATAAAATGGTATGTGCGGGTAGTCTGACTGTTGGTTCTAAGAACTGAGCTGCTTGACTATCATACATCGAAAACTCTCCTCTCTCTCTCTATATATATATATATATACATACACATACATACATACTTATATATATATATATACATATAGTAACATATGTGAGAAAACGACATAATTTTTGCACCGACCTAATACTTGGGTCTAAGCTGTTGAAAAAAGATCCCAGTCCTTGGTGTTTTGCCGAGTGCTTTCGGATGTCCTCAACCGTTCATCATGTCAGTATGTTTCGGTTTGAAATAGGTTGCATTTTATTTTTATTTTTATAGATAATATTTTGGGGTATTCAGGCAGTCTTGTTGGATTAGTTCATTAGCAACAGTTCCGAAGTCTTTATAAGCACATGCTTCAATAATGATATGCTGCATATATATATATATATATATATATATATATATATATATATATATATATATATATATATATATATATGTGTGTGTGTATATATATATATATATATATATATATATATATATATACATACAGTGTAACCCGGATATAAGAGACCCGGATATAAGAGAAACCCTGTAATAAGAGAAATTTTCTCTACTCCGAAATTAGAGACATACTTACCTAAACAAAATAGACCAAACCAGGATATAAGAGAAACCCGGATATAACAAACTTCTTCTCCGGTCCCGACAACTCTCTTATATCCGGGTTACACTGTATATATGAGCATATAGGAAACGTATATCAATCTAACCTGTTTCACTTTTATTAAAGATATATATATATATATATATATATATATATATATATATATATATATATATATATATATATATGCAAACAGAGAAAGTGAGAAATTTGAGGGGCAGTTAATTATCAAAATCTCACCAAATGAGCAAACGTCAGAATCTCTTGAACGGTCATAGGATTAAACATCTCCTTTTATGATGATGGCTGCCAATAGTTGTTGAGTATGATCATCAAAAGATATCATTGTAAAACTTAGTTGGGATTTGAAAGGATGTGTCTCTTTAAACTGGTCAAAATATTAAAAACTATCGCAATAAGTTTGCAAACATGAGACATTAAGTCTATATCTAGAGAAAGGAGAAGAGATAGTATATCTATCCCAATGTTATTTGTGCGAAAGTGAGCGCAACGAGCTAGCTTTAGCTTTTTAAATCCACTCGCGGATTTTTTTTTCTGTGCCGAAGTACGTTTCACTAACCGTAAATTAATCTTTGTGCCTCATTCTATACTAGGCTAGATGAATACAATACAAAAATGGCGAGAAATGAGAGTAGATAGATATTTTTGTTAAAATCTTCCAAGTTTGTAGTGTCTACCTGCTTGTTTCCCATTCTTGAAAATTTCCATTCGACATGGGCGTTCAGGAAGTGTAAGCGTCATCGCGCGGAAAGTGGAGCTGATTTCAAATTCCGGTTTACTCTTCTGCATTCATTTTCATACGAATCTCCGTAAAGTCATGAATCTCATTTCTATTACACTCACTCTTAGCCATTGGTTAAATAGGCTGAACTCTCTAGCCCTGGATACCAGCCAGTCTACGTGAAGTTATCTAAAACCGTGGAGAGTGCAACAGGAAACCATCCCATTATCTTTCTCAAGAATGCATCGCTGTTCACAGAAAATAAAAGAAATGTACGGAATACTATGGCTGCTTAGGTTCTGATGGGACATATCATTAAAATGATCGAGAACATAGCTTTTTTTTTTACTGAGATGAAAACCAATAAGGCCAATGTAAGATATGCACGTATTCTGATTAGAATTTTTGTCTGTATATAGAAGGGTTGGACAAAACAACGGATGCATCACGTTTTATTTAACTATTTTATCTGTTGACAATATAATAAATTCATTACTAGTCTGTATATATGTATTAATCTGCATAATGCACGTCTTGTACATCATGATATAATACTCTGTTTTTTTTTTAATTTTTTGGTAGATATTTAAATTTAAACTAGTTTATCAGTGCCGTCAAACAGGGAATGTATTATAAGTAATATGTATTATATTGTAAGTAATTCCCGTTTAATCCAAGTACACTTTTGTAATTTAAAATTTTGTTTGTTGTTAACGTTAATAACTGAACCGTTTACACTTTATAAACACCCAAGGAAGAAATACCTATCATAAGATAACATCATAAATGTTACATATTTACAGCTAAAACTATGTTTACTGCAAAAATTCTCAAAGCAAAATATTTTTTCTGTAAACATTGGAAGGATAGTGTAATCCTTGAGAGTCCGTAGATTTAATCTGTAATTTCAGAGTCTGCTTATTTCTCGTCCTACTAAAAACAGCGTATCATCAGATATATTTTTTAATTTATTTTTTCTCAAGCTATTCCCAAATTCCACAAGATATTACCCAAATTGTAACATACATTAATTAACGACAATATATATATATATATATATATATATATATATATATATATATATATATATATATATATATATGAAAATATATAGAAAATAGGAAAGAACTCGTTAGGTAAATAATACAAAGTTCTCTAGTATTTTAGTTATTATTTTAAAAAATAGTGCTCGATACAAAAGTAGAGCATAAATATAATTATTTATTTAAAAATATGATTCCAACACGCTACACATGAGAACTCTTATGTAGCGTTTTGGAATCATATTTTTAAATAAATAATTATATATATATATATATATATATATATATATATATATATATATATATATATATATATATATACAAACTCAGTATCATCCAACCCACCCTTTTCCAAAAAAATTATCATTATTTGTATTTGCGAAGATATTTTAAAATTAAAAATAGATAATAACCGCATTAGAATCCATTTTTAGCTATGTAAGCGTTACGAAATTCTAAGAATGAAAAATTTTACTTAATAATTCTGCTGATAATTTCGAAACGTTATAAGTATTTTAAAATTTTCTATTCTCTTGAATTTATTTCCGTATTTTTTGATTAATTATTTTAACATTTTATTATTCATTCATTATTGCAGATTTTAAGAACGACACTTAATATTAGTTCTTCTTTTATATTTTACTTTACAAAAACAAAATTAACCAAAATATCTTGTACTAGTCCAGGCCGAGCTGGCGCAAGGGTCTCCGCCCCATCCCGAAAGTATGATACGGAAAAATAATTTATTCATGTATAGAAAATAATTTTTTATTCAATCTTTAATAAATAAACTTCATTATGAATTTTTGTCTTGTTACTAACATGAAAAAAGTAAGTAATTTTAACTTAAGTTTTATTAAAGCAAAAACAATAGATAGACTTATTTTTTTGAAAATTAATTTATATAAAATAAACTTAAATTCATTAAACAAATACTCAACACGACTAATGATGCTCGTAACTCACGTCTGTCTCTCTAAATTTTTATTTAACTAAAGTTCTTTTTTATTTTCAAAAACAAATCTAACTTTCATTTGGGCGGGAGGGTCTTCGTTATTTTGCACACATTCACTCTATTGTTATTAGGTTGGTGCAAAAATATTGCACACTGCCCCTCAATTGTTACACATACAAAAAATGTATATATGTGTGTGTTTGTGTGTGTGCTTGCGCGTGTGTACAGATAAGTAAAAATGCGTGGCCAATCTGATTATTAAATTGGACATATTCTTGGGGTGCAGATGGCAGTAGTTTAAGTGCCATATTTAATACACGATCATGTCTCTTTCGATTCATGACTGACTAGGCAGTAGATTAGCTGTCGCCCAAAGTTACAGGATCCACACTATTCTGATATTCCTCCCATAGCTGGGGGGAAAATAAATCGATTTATACCTTTCCCAAGGGTATTTGCGCGTAAGTGAATGTAATTAACTCAGCCTTTCGTATTGTCATTCTGAGTCATTATTCATCACACCGGAGAGAGCTTTCGTCACTTAAAATAATGAATTGTTTCATTTTCGTGAGATACATTTTCTAAAATAATCTTTGCACCCCAGAAACAAGGTAAAACCAACACTAGCAGGCATAATTCAAGACCGAAGGCAAAGCTCAGAATAGTGAAGCGTATGTTTAAAAACCATTGAAAGTGTCAGCAGAGCTAAATTACCATTTTCACCAACACTGTTCCACCAAAACCAATCGTCGTGAGTTTTATAAAGCTGAATGACGTGGGAGGGCCGGAAATTTTAAACCTCTTCGCCATCAACATTGATAAGCGGAAAAATGGTGTCTAGACTAGTACACGTGGCCAATATTTTAACGGAAAAATCTCTGATGAAAAATCCTTCAAACTTGTTCTCACTTCGGTGCGATATTATGTCTGGAGACATCCGAAAAAGCTTTAAACTCTGTTTGGCTCCAATCATGAATCATGATAGTAACTGACATTGTTATCCGATGTCAGAACAGTTTTCCTGGATGATAATGTGTCGATTTGCGCAAGCGATGATATTCCATATTAGTACAAAGAGCACAAAAAAAGATGTAGACCTCTTCGAGTGGCCTCACAATCTGTAGAATACAATCGAACGTTTATGGCATATTTTAGAGAGCAATTGAGCAGTTGCTTTTCTCTCTCATTGTTACTGAAAGAAAAGAAATATGTTTTATTTGAAGAATAGTGAAAAATTCATCGTTCAGAACAAGTCAATTCTTCGACATATTAATGTTGTGATTGATACCAAAGGTGGATCAACCTTGTATTAAATAATAAAAGATGTTCCATTTAAAAAGGTTTTTCCATTATTTTATCTAACCCCTGCACTTTGGAAGAGTAAAATATGAAAATTACGTTGCATTCAAAATTTCTTTACGTACGAATATTGATTAATCAAAAGTGTTCAATTAATCAGTATCAGAAATCGAAAAGAATTTCTGTAGTAAAAAAAAAAAATAATAATTTGTTTACTTTTCAGTTCGTATATCAAAAACCTTTCCAATAATTTAATTCTGCTTTGATATACAACTGTTTTGAAAACATATACAGATATCTTAAGTAATTAAATAAATAAACAAACCGCAATAATTTACGCAAATACTAAATCCGAATGATTTCATGTTGCAAAAAAAATAACAACCTAAAACTAGCTGGCTAGAAAGACAATGGATAGAGTCATATTTATTTATCAATTATTGATCTCTTAATCAATCCTCCAATTGTAATTTGACATTCCTTTGTGCATATAAATATTACATCCTATAACATTAGTTGCAACATTTTAAATTAAATGCTTTTAAGTTATATCAACGAAACATTGTTTTGATTACAATTAAGCATATAGACTTTTTTTTGAAATTCTGCAAGACTTCATCCTTTTTTACATGCCACATTACTGTCATATATATTAATATAAATTGTGATATTTTAAACCGAAATATAAAAGACAACGTTATTAGTGTTAATTTAGGTTTAGGGGATGTAAAATGTGTTAAATTTTGTATAAAAAGGGTGAACGTATGGGTGCTAGGACCCTTGAAAATAGCTAATAGATTATCCGGAAACATTCGTAATCAACAAACATTTGGACAATTATATACGCATTAAATCCAGCAATGAAAATAATTGTTAGCATACAGGACATCTTAAATAAAAAAAAAAACTTTACAAAAATACTTTGCCAGTCTTGTTTAATAAATGTCTATTAAAGAAGGATTGCTGCCCAAATAAACAAGTATATATATATATATATATATATATATATATATATATATATATATATATATATATATATATACGTTTCATTAAATAATATAGACAAGTGTTGTCTATATTATTTAATGAAACGTGTGTGTATATATATATATATATATATATATATATATATATTAGGTTGGTGCAAAAATAATGACGTAATAATGTCGTTTTTTGACGTTAAAAAATACGTCAAAAACGACATTATTACGTCATTATTTTTGCACCAACCTAATATATATACGTTTCATTAAATAATATAGACAAGTGTTGTCTATTTATTTTATGTAAATTTTTTTCGTAACATCTGATAAGTTTAAGTTGAACGAAGAAAGAAATTCACAATGTCGATCCATATTTTTTTAATACAATCTAAGCTTTCGGGTTACATAAGCCATTATCAAATATGTCAGTTACAAAATATTAAGCAATATACGAACAAGACAGTGATGATAGTCGATGATTGTTTACATAGATGATTTCTAAGCAACGATAAACACGTGCATATAAGACGCTAGAAGCGAAAATCGCACCGCTTCTCATGACGTCACGCATGACCATACGAGAGTGAGTTGGAGTAGTATGAAGTATGGGAAGCCATTGGTATAAACCAATAGCTTCTGTTACCAATTATATATATATATATATATATATATATATATATATATATATATATATATATATATATATATATATTAGGTTGGTGCAAAAATAATTTCGTTTTCTCACATAGTAACATATGTTAAAAAACGAAATTATTTTTGCACCAACCTAATATATATTAGATATCACAACAGCAAATAAGTTCACATGGTATATTTATGATATAATTTTTTGAGGAATATTTATCAACATCAGTTTGATAAAACCAATTTTACTGTGAAAACAATATTGCATAACAATATATAGAATAATGTATATTCATATATATATATATATATATATATATATATATATATATGCTATTATATATATATATATATATGCTATTATATATATATATATATATATGAGGAAATATAACTTGTCCGAACTCTTGTTATGTTATACCTAATATGCGGATACATTTTTACTTACTCTCGGCTAAATAATTTAGACGCGATATGTCTATTTATTTTAGTTTTAATAACGTACCCCCAAAACCTCCATTTACCTCAGATATGTCGATGATATAAATCATTTTTAGTCAAAGACATTGACGAAATACACGAACTACAAACGAACTTAACAATGACAATAAAATTCTGTTTCTTGATGTTTTTTTAGAGACTAATACATTTACGACCTCCCCCGCCATGCAAAAACAACGAGCATAAACACATGTACACTCAACTATAAAAGTGAATGTCCTATTACAAAATAGCTATTATATTAAACTTAATAAACTATGCAAAAGCCAACTCTACAAAAGAAGCATTTTCAATACTGAATTAAAAAGTATTAAACGAACCCTTATTAATAACGCCTTTCCTTAATATATCGTTGATGAACCTGTTAGACGAACTATTGAGAATATAAACATAAATAAAAATGGCCGTAATACACCATCAAAAATCTCTAATCATATCAATTAATATATCGCAATCAAATACATTCTAACTATAAGCAGGAGGAAAATATTCTAAAATGATTCTGATCTAAGTAAAACAAGTAAAAAAAAATAAAATTAATTATATACTATAATAAGTATTAGAACTAACCGAGTGGTCCAAAACAATTCTCTGTCAACTATCATCTAACATAAGACCAACATGGTATATCAATTTAATTGTCATTTGGGAGCTGTAACGAATAAATGGACCTTATTATTTTAAACACTATATTTTACTGGATACATGTTTTGATTAGATACCTCTTTTTAGTTAAAAAATGTGTTACATGAACCGGGAATATTAGTAAATAAAGTACTCTCTTTGTAGGGTTCAAACCTGCATCCGAACTTCATCAGATACGACGTGAATTAGACTGCTCGACTACTTTCTTTACTAAGATTCTCGAATGAACGGTATTTAGTCCCCCCCCCCACGAGGACATCATGTGGCACAAGGCCGGTTTAACGTGGGGTTTCCGAGTCCGTGGGCTCGGGCAAAAATATGCCCTTTGAACCCGTATAAACGGGTTCAGGATCGGTCAACCACCCCGAAAGAGACTCCGCCCTTCGGCGTAGCCTCCTTCGGGTTCCTCCCCGCCCGTAGGGGGAGATTCAACCGATCAGCCGGTCGCCCGACTTCGGGCTGAACTCGAATGAACAGGACAGTAAATATAATTCAGACTATTCAAAAGAAATAAGGCCTCTACGCAAAACATGTATACACTAAATGCTGAAGGATATATATATATATATATATATATATATATATATATATATATATATATATATATATATATATATATCGATTATAGGTGCTGTTCAACTTATAATTACATGAATCATTCATATAAAAAACAAATATAGAGGTTAATGATTTAAATGATTACCGAGAAGTAAAAAACAAGAAGAAATCTATTTCCATGCCTGAGGATGTCTGTAGGAACAGAGGATAGCTTGTAAAAACTAAAAAAGACCTTATGAAACTGGAATTTATAAACAGGGATCATATCATTCATATACAGGTTCGGGGTTGGTGTAACTTATTGAAATTGTTTTCGATGTATTTAAATCATTAACCTCTATATTTGTTTTTTGTATGAATGATTCATGTAATATATATATATATATATATATATATATATATATATATATATATATATATATATATATATATATATATATATACATATATATATATATATATAAGAGGTCAACATCGAGTACCGATATGCTACTTCATACTTGAAGCAATTATCCTTCCTTGTAATGTGCGGCAAATCGACTATTTGTATAAATAGTCGAACTACTTTATATTTATACACTATATGCTCAATATCTATCAAAGATATTGAGCAATATTCCCCATAAATATATCATGCGTTAAAACTATCATATTTTATCAAATTATTATTTATGAATTTGCATGCCCCCGATTAAAACAAATTCATGGAGAGTAGTTACATCGGATATAGAGCTACGTGGTGTCTTTCAAGAAAAACTTACTTTGCACCTCTGAGATCACAGCTCGTTTTGGACCCCTATACATACGCGCGGAGACCTACCAACCTCTATCCGCAACATAGTCATATAAAACCCCAACCTGATATGCTCATCTAACCTCAGAGAATGTTTAAAAATAATGGAACCCTTAATAATAAAAGAAAACAAGAGAGCAACTTTTAAGAATATTAAGACCACGGCTAAAATATACTGAAACTTTTTCTGGAATTAATATATATATATATATATATATATATATATATATATATATATATATATATATATATATATGTGTGTGTGTGTGTGTGTGTGTGTGTGTGCGTGTGTGTATGCGCGCGCGTGTGTGTATTAACAAAGTCATTTGCAAAAATATGCTATTATTTCATGCAAAACTAAATGAATAAAATTACACACAACGATCCAATCCACATATTTTCCATGTAGAAACAAACGAAATATATATATATATATATATATATATATATATATATATATATATATATATATATATATATATATATATGTATATGTATATATATATATATATGTATGTATGTATGTATGTATGTATGTATACCGCGTTGACAAATTAAGATGTGCTGAATGGTGGAAAGTCAAAAACAAGAAAAAGCATCTGTAGATAGCACGTCCAATAAAAGTAGTTGAACTGAAAGAAAAACTAAAGTGTTTTCAGAAAGGCTTTAATCTTTGACACGTTTGCCGGCATAAAAACTGCAAATGTGCAGCTCTTCGGAGTGGGATGGGTAGAAAAAGCAAACAAGCGCCATACCATTAGAACATCCATCTACGTTTGGCATTTGTTTTTCACGTAGAATTACTTACAATTCGCCATAAAACGTTATTGGCAAAAAAGTTCCATTTTCCTCTATAACACACAGAAGCAAGCACACACTTGAAACACAAATATGCAAATACGTACATAACACATTCACCTGCAAACTAGCACACACACATACATTGCTGTATAACATAGTATTTTATTATCTATATAAGTTAATATGCGTCTGTGCGTGTTTGCCTGTGTTTGTTTGTTTGTATATATATATATATATATACATATATATATATATATATATATGACAGTTGATTATCTATTATTTTGTTCATTATGAACTACCGCAGCAATTTTATATTGGTTGTTGCTTCCTATATCGACATCTATCAATTGGTCGATTAATCTATCTTGAGTAAACTATCAATCACCTTTATGTAGCGAGTGAAGGAAATGTATTTTAAGTACAAATTTTCCATCCAAAGATACATAGAAACATCTATTTCAGATTTGTAATTGATATGTTTTTTAAACATACCTATCTTTGTATTTTGATGCTCCGATTTGAGTCTATCTATCTATCTATCTATCTATCTATCTATCTATCTATCTATCTATCTATCGGAACTGAGATATCTATCTGAATTTGAAACATTTATCTATCTATTTATACACTCGAAACTGAGATATCTATCTATCTATCTATCTATCTATCTATCTATCTATCTATCAGAACTGAGATATCTATCTGAATTTGAAACATTTATCTATCTATTTATACACTCGAAACTGAGATATCTATCTATCTATCTATCTATCTATCTATCTATCTATCTATCTATCAGAACTGAGATATTTATCTGAAGTTGAAACATTTATCTATCTATTTATACACTCGAAACTGAGATATCTATCTATCTATCTATCTATCTATCTATCTATCTATCTATCTATCTATCTTAGCCTCTTCATATATCTGTTCACTGTACTGTGTATTTTTCCGCTAGGGTGATGAAAAGTTCTCGATCCAGTCTCTAAATATAACCAAATAATCAAGGAATAGAATTTGGTATCTTTTCTTAGTCAGGCTAATAGTTCTTTAGCATTTCACATCTATCTAGAGATGCTGAATGCATTTGGTATTATAACTTCCTTTAAAAACATTCGAAACCTCATATTTTTAACTTTAAAAATCACTGGTATTTTTATCCAATCATCATAGTCGCCATTAATCTTATGACGGTCATGCGGAGCGCATCTCGCGCTCCGTGAGACTACAGGCGATTTTCTTTCGTTTTGGTCACAGACACGTGTTCGTTGGTTCGATCGGTTGAACCTATCACCCTGACTGTTGAATTTCGTCTAAGAACCCTTCTGCCTAGCTATACCGTAGCATTACTGCACAAGATATATATGCGCGGCTATGGATCTTAGTCTACCCCATTGTGATAGATGGCGATTGACCCTACAAAAAGCTTTCTCCGTCCTTTAACTGCTTTGTGTCTAGCCACACTTCTCACGAGAAAAGCTTTAGGAGAAACCGATGCTCTTACAGCAGATAGCACTGAGTAATATGGAACCAGTAACACTCGTAGAATGAGATGACATAAATTTATCATAAAATTAAAATTTTATCGAAGGAAGCATTATTAAATATCCCGTAAA
>OZ010577.1:58453062-58458062 GCA_963932145.1 Acanthosepion lycidas
TACTTTCATCAAAGCAGATACCCCTTGATAATGAAAGAGAAACCCCAGATTACACCTCAATTCCCAACCTATAAGTGAATAAAATAATTCTTCGGTTAGTTATTCTAAACATCGTTTGAAAATGAAAATGTGCTCTAAATTTTAAGCTTAATTTTGAAATTAAACATTAGGACTTGAGTTTCAGTTTCTAAACATATATATATATATATATATATATATATATATATATATATATATATATATATATACGTGATCTCTCTGTCTCTGTCTCTATCTCTTTCTATATATACATATATATATATATATATATATATATATATATATGGGGGGTATCTAATTTTCTGTAGGCAAGATCCTTTTCTGCTGTTTTTCTTCCTACTCTCTTTGTCATTCTTTTATTTCCAAATCTCTCTTTCTCTCTCTCACTCTCTCTCTCTCTCTCTCTCTCTCTCTCTTTAATGCTTTACTTAGACTTTTCCATTTTGTATCAATTGTCCCCTTGATTTATAAATATTTATAGCATATCTTCTACATTACTGACATGAAATAAATACAAATTTTTAGTAAAAACAAGAAACACAACATGAGTCCCTTCCTATATGAAATCAAGAAAAGTTTTATTTTCAGTAAAATGCGTTAAAAATATATACATATAGAGACACATATACCCACACACCCACAAAGGGGTAGTAAAAAGTTTTTGGTCCAACCAAGAGACCCGTTAATGAACATTTGTAGGCTTTGTCTGTTGGTCAAATTTTGAGAAATGGGATGGTCTGTGGACTTTTCAGTATATCCTTATGCACAAGTTTCACATGTAAATTACTGACAATGATTTCAATATTTGCAAATATATCAAATAACACTGCAATTGATGCAGTCACAGACCAAGTTAAATAGTCAAAATTTAATGCTGGAAACGTGAATGTATTCTAATACCAAATATAATTATACTAGTATATCATCCATCAAAACTGACTGGTTTATATATATATATATATTTATATATACTGTGGGCAAGATCATTTTCTGCTATTTTTCTTCCTTATCGCTATGCCATTCTTTCAGTTGCAAATCACTTTCTTCCTCATTTCCTTTAAACTTCTCATCCATTTACCCTAGAGCGCGTCTTGATTCGTTCTATAACACAACTACTTTTCCCTGCTCTCTTATCGTGATGGCAGACCACTCAAACGTACGCCTACTTGTGTACCTGAGCTGACACGCTTTTAAACATATAGAGACATTGTATCAATAAGATAGGTGTAAGCCTGCAAACAAATCAGGTTATGTGCATGCAGCATGAACTTTTGTAAGGAGAATACATTCTAGAAACAAACACACGCACAGTGACGTTCATTAAATGAGGAAACCCAGTCTCAAAGGCGCACACAAAAATATCCATTCAAAGATCAATAAGCGAGATGTAATTGTAAACTGAATTTTGGTTTAAGCTTTTCAATGTTCGATCAACTTGGTTAATGGTAAAGCATTATCTAATTTCACTGACCAGAAATGTTATTAATTTATAAACTATTTCTTGTGAAAATAAAGGATTTTTTCATGATCAAGTGCCACGTTAATCTAAGAGAATGTGGTGTTTGTATGACCAACGTAAGAACTGTTGTTTTGTCCTTCTTGATATTGACAATCTCCCAAAAGCCATGAGATTTCATAAACAATACAATCTCTACGTAGAGGGAATTTTTTAGGTCACGAGTTATTGCGAATGATAAAATTAGATGTTTGGAATCTGAGGTGTAGATTGCAATCGCTGAATGACATGATTCCACGAATAATATTTATTACTGTTTCTCCGCCGAATTTGTTGTTAGGTTGCATATATTTAAGATGGAATCTACCATTTTCATCCAGAGGTACAAAAACTCATTCGAAAATTGGAGAAAATACAATAGAAAATAAACCGACAGACGATGTCGGCTGTATTTAATTACGTTTATATAGGGACCTCCACATTTTTGGCATAAATTTTCGGTACCTAAGTTTTAAAATTAAATTTTAAAAATGAAAAATCTTTCTTGAATATTTTATTTTAACTTTAATTGAAAGTTTAATAACAAAATTTATTATTTCCATTAAGTAAAATATTCTGGAGTATTTCAGATAGAAATTATATAAATTGGAATGTTAAATATAATTTTCATTTCTTAAAATTTTCTTAAAAGCGGCCATCTTCTTAATTTTAAGAAATTTGTAAGCAAAACAAGTTTTTCTATTTTAAAATTCATTCAAAAAATAAATATATATTTCTGACACGTTATTTTAGTAAAATTAGAAAATGTAAAGTTAAATTAATCTGATTTGAAATAAATATTACTTACTTATAACATAAAAAATAATATACAACCAATTACTATGGATTGGTCCTTTTGATGGACGGCTGATAGACGAAGCGATGACAACTACTATGGATGACCAAATTGTCAAAATTCTAAGTGAACGCATATTTTTGGTTCTTAACTACCTAGTAATTTTTACAAATGAACACATTTTCCGCAATTATTTAATATTTTATTGACTTTTATTTACTTTTCGAAGGTGCAAAAATTAAAATAAAATAAAATACTAATATTTAAAAAAAGTTTCTTCAATTAATTTTATAATTTAATAAGAAATGAAATACCATGATTACTGAATTGAAGTGAATACATGTAAATACATAAAATAAAAATATTTAGCGAAATAGTAATTAAAAAAAGTAAAACTTAGTTTGAGCTTTAAACTTTTAAAGCTGGATAGAAATTTTGAAACCCGTTGAAACGTAAGTGAAGGGACCTAATAAAGGGACAAAACATTTAGATCATAATGATGGCAATATCAGTCTACCGTTCATGAAAATAATGGACGTATTAAGTAAAAAATTACAAAATAAAAAATTATTTTAAAAATAGGATAGCACAAATAAGTTGATTAATCTTTTCAATTTTGGATTTGTAAATTTAGTCTCCACTTCATTACTATATCATATCCAGGAAATAGCCCGATACAGAATTTTACACGATTTTAAACTATTATAAATTATTATCATTAAAACTTTAAAAAAATGAAAAATATTCTTGTAAGACTTCATTATTCATCAAAAAAACGTTATTTCTTTAGACAATAATGTCCTTAATATTACTTATTTACAAAAGCAATTCAAAGCTTTTCTAATTAAGTAATGTGATAGTTTTATTAGATTTATTATTTTTTAATTCAGAGCAGATTTTCTGTTAGATAGCTCAAATTTGAAAAAAACAGGAAGTGATTTACAATCCCCAAAGACTACTACTTTTAACAAACACAAAATTCAGGAAATAGAAAGGTTTTACGCGAAATTTCATGAAATTAACTAAGTGGGAAGGTGATATTTTTAAGAAAATATATTTTTTACCAAGATTTTCTAAAAAAAACATTTAAAAAATAATTTCATCCATTTGTGAATAAGTCCTGAAAATTTCATTAAAATCGGAAAATTACTTTATTTTTACAAGAATTTACAATTCAATGTGTTTTCAACGGAAAAAAGCGCAAAGAAAAACAATGTGATTTTCGTGTCACCGCGATGATATAATCAAAAAAAAGAATATAACCAAAATTTCATAAGTGTTAGAAAGGATAAAAAAATTTCAAAAAATAATTAAAAAATGCTTTGGTCTTTCATCTTAATAATAGCATAAACATTTTGACGATAAAACTTTATTTTCGTTAAATTTGAGGCATTTTTCATTACAGTATCTGTTTTACCGCGAAAAACCGGAGGAGCCAACGTTTATATATATATATATATATATATATATATATATATATATATATATATATATATATATATATATATATATGTATGTCAGCAGCGGAAAACCAATAAAATTAACAACACTTAACAGCAGAAACCCTGAAAATGTCTAAAGAAACGTCCGGCTATTTATATAAACAAATCACCGTTAAGTCAAATAATCAAATTTGAGAAAATATTACTTATTTGTAAACTTGTATTTTTCTCGTCTAAGTTAATGTATTTCTTATAAACCATGGCAATCTTTATATATCTGAAATTATAATCATTTGCATTACTATCATACAGCAACATATATATATATATATATATATATATATATATATATATATATATATATATATATATATATATATATATATATATCTGTGTGTGTGTGTGTGAAAAGTGTGTATATATATATATATATATATATATATATATGAAGAAAATTATACGGGAAAAAACAAACAAAAATCCTTATATGCAATAATGCTGTTTTAATGTTAATATGTCGACGTCGGACGTTTCGGTCAATAAACCATCTTCAGGACATATTCAATATAAAATATAAAATATAAATAACATTATCAAACTTAGCATGACAAAAACGATGGACACAAGAACAAGACATATCCAAACAGATAACTAAAAGTTTATGCGATCAACGTTTAGTTTTAAACATGGTCACGTTGTCACCACGTTTGCGACGCTGTGAAAACGTATTCCTAAATTTGAATATTATGAAAGAAAAATGAAAGAAATTCTATTTGATCTAAAATTTATATGTACGCTTGTCGAGCCCACATATTTTAAGTCACAGTTTTTGTATGAGATTTGGTAGATTTTTTTTTTAGATAGACAGTATGAAGAAAAATATAGGAAAAAAACAAACAAAAATCCTTATATGCAATAATGCTGTTTTAATGTTAATATAATGTCAACGTCGGACGTTTCGGTCTAATAAACCATCTTCAGGACATATTCATATTCATATTCATATTGAATTGATAATGTTAATTATATTTTATGAATATGCTCACCTATATATATATATATATATATATATATATATATATATATATATATATATATTAGATATCACAACAGCAAATAAGTTCACATGGTATATCTATGATATAATTTTTTGAGGAATATTTATCAACATCAGTTTGATAAAACCAATTTTACTGTGAAAACAATATTGCATAACAATATCTAGAAT
>OZ010577.1:58463062-58485562 GCA_963932145.1 Acanthosepion lycidas
GTCTAAAAGAAAGAATAGAAAAAGGAAATCAGGAGAATAAACCAAATTGCCAAAAAAATTGAGAGGAAAAGTTAAGAATGTGATAAGATTCAACAATACAGGAATAAATCATTAAAAATAATAAAAAAAACATTAAAATTAAGCTTACCCGTATTTATATTAGAGAAAAAAAGAGTCGTTAACCGGAAGGGTAAATAAGAAATACAGGGGAAAAAAAAGAAAGAAAAGGGCCTATTTATAGAGTAACGATGAAAAAAAAAAAAGAAAAAGAATGGGAAGAAATAACACTGAAGTATGTTAAAAGAATTAAGAGGCAAAAGTACAGAAAACAAAAGGATAATGTTGCTATAATATATTAGAAATTGTTCTTCCTGACACAGAATTATAAATAAATAAATATAACAAATTAAGGTTTACTGAGGGGTTATATAAAAAAAAAAACGGTTAAAAGTCAAGAAGGAGAGTTTTCTATACTCGATATTGTGAACTTATTGCACAATGGTGACTAATTAAAATGATTGGTCAATAGCTATAGACATGTTGTCCGCCCCCCCCCCCCCTCAAAAAAAAGTCATCAATTTCTAATCTAATAATATCGCCAATTTTCGCTTAAATGATATAAAGTTTTAACAAAATGTGTAAAAACTAACTAAGTTAACTGTACGGAATTATCTCACTGAAAATCTACAAGGGAAATAGATCAGACGTGCAAGTGATAATGACAGTATGCTGACGAAATGTTTCTGTGGGGCTATTTGAAAGGATAAGTCTATATCACTCCTCTTCCTACAAGCCTGGAGGAACTTAAGTAGAGAATCACTGAGGTGCTGGAGAATGTTACGCAAGTCATGCTACAGCGAGTATGGCCGGAGCTGGACTACCGTCTAGACGCGTGTCGTGTCGGCGGTGGTGCGCATATTGAACATTTATGAAATCGCTTATAAAATTTACACCTTTTGAATATCTTGTTCAAATTTTGGTAAATAAATCTTTTATTGTTCAACATGAAGCCTATTTAATTTCCTTTGCTTGAAACATGTGGTTACTCAGATATTCACATTTTAAATTATGTCGATTTTTAGGACACCCTTTATTTCGAGCTTGTATTTTTATAACAATATATTTAGAATTTAAATATTTGATAATAATATGTGGCCAAATATATATATGAACGTGAAGGAAGGTATTTTTTTTTTATTATAACAGATATGTTTTCTTTATACATTTCGGTGAGGTAATAACGGCTCGGATTGAGGAATCGGAGAGCCGAGTTCGTATCCCAGTCAAATCCATTACATTCACTTACGTGCTAATACCCTTTCCCAAGAGAATTCATAAATACCCTTAGGAAAGTTATGAATTCTCTTGGGAAAGGTATGAATTGGTATGAACATGGGTAAATAGCAGGACAAGCCGGTTTCTATAGCCTTGGATGGCAAATGATCTACTGCAGAAAAACATGGCAACCTATTGCGGGGAACAATCTCCATCGTCTGTATCGAAAGATACATGATCGCCTAAGCGTGGCACATAACTGATTGGGTTGAAAGAACTGATTGAATTTATTCACCACAAGGCAACTGTGACACAATGTCGGAATTAATGTGATGTCCGCACGCATACAGTCATCCCCGCCTATACATTAAAGACGTAAAAACTAGAAATCACCAACTTTTTTGCAATGGGTAGTACCAATCTTGGGTTGGAATTCTAGGGACAAGTCATACACGTTTCAATTTTGTGCTCTGTCTTACCCGTAGACAATAACCAGATTCATGTAAAAATCGAATGGTTACTTATAAAATACTTTTCCTATTGTCGCTTGCATTAAATATATCATCTTTTTTTTTTTTCATTTTAAAACCTGACTGCCATAATTATCAGTTTAGAAGACGCATCTTTCCCTTTTTGCAGCATTAACACTAACTGGAATTAATCTGTTCATTTTGAGCTTTGGTCTGATACTTCTAATAATACCAGTGTAATATTTTCATAATTTTATATTTTTTAAGTACTTGTCTTATATGCCGGCCAATAATCATTTGTTTTTTTTATGGTGATTGTCATTCTGCAATTATAAATATTGACCTACCCATGGACTATTGCAAACTCGTCTCTTCTCCTATACTGTCCCTAGTGTCGTGAGATTGATCCTCACTGGGAACCCCACATTAGGGTCTCTCAATTGTTATTAGATGCAAAGTTGCTATTTCAAATGGCAAATAGTCCCTACCAAAATAAGCAAACATTTCAACAATTCATGGTAAAGATATATCTCTAATGTTTAGCAAATTCCAAATAGAAAAAGATGCCTTCCAAAACCTAAGCTATTAAGAAACCGAAAGCTTCTATTAGAAAAAAAGAAAAGAGTATTACTCTGATATGTAATAGTACTTCTATAATGGCAGTGAATGTTAGACAATCTCTGCACAGATGAAGGAGAGTCTTGAAATAATAGGAATGTGGTTCTACAGAAGGATGCAGAGAATACCATGGACGAAGTATCTAAACAACGATGACGTTTTAAGAAAATATATAATTTATACTTAAAATCAGAGAGATACATTTGAAATTTCTTGGACACATAATAAGGAAAGTATGAATAGAAAATTGCCACTATATATTATTCGGACTATTGTCCTGATCTTTGTTGCCATATTTATCACAAAGTTTCGGCCGCTGTACGCTTCTTCAGGTGGTTGGAATATCGAATTGAACCATTTATTTCGTTCACTGGGGGTCGATTCTAGTTTCACGTGCCATGTCTAATGGATATTAGTTATCTCTTGTTAATTCACCACTCTAAGTTCTCCACTGCCTTAACCAGGTATTGAACTCACAACTCTTTGGATGCCACGCCTAACCAATGCCTTTATCCACTGTGCCATGCGTCCTTAAGGACATTTGTATATCAATTTCTGGGACATATACACTTAATGTCTTCATCAACCATTTACCAGTGCTCATATTGTAAGTTTTGCTTTTATCATTTCTGTTTCTTACCAGAGCTCATATTGCAATTTTCGTTGTTATTATTGCTTTTCTCTGGGACTCCTTATTACTGGTTCCCATATTGTATTCATTTCTATGCTTGGTCCGCTTAGGAGATTTTTGTGGCCTAACATATCTGGTGATTCCTTAAGTTTAGGAATGTTCCAATGATGTTCTTTGTCTATGATTTCAACATGATTATAATACATAATACCTCATCTCAGAAATATAGACAGATGCTAAGCAAAGTATTAAGTCACAGAAAGCTTTTTGTAGAAACAAAGAAAAGAGTGTTCCGATGATATGTAATAGTACTTCTCCTATAATGGCAGCGAATGCTAGACAGTCTCTTCACAGACGAAGAAGAGTCTTGAAATAATAGGAATGTTGTTCTACAGAAGGATGCTGAGAATACCGTGGACGGAATATGCAAACAACGATGTAGCTTTAAGAAAAATGGAAGAAAAAAAAGAACATTTATACTTAAATTCAGAGAGATACATTTGAAATTTCTTAGACACATAATGAGGAAAGTATGATTGGAGAATTGCCGTCAATATCTCCTGTTAGTTTAAAAGAGTGATAGGGCATATTGACGACAAGAGTAACAGAAGAAAACAGCCAGTAAGGAACCTCAGGATTTTGGTTTGGCAGAATAGTGAATGGCAGGGATAGCAAAAAGACAAACGTTGATAAAAGGTACAAAGGATGGGAATATGAGTAGAAGAAGGATCATCCATTCCCTGTAAATAATTTTCGATGTAATTTTCATATTTTAATTTTTAAAACTGAGGAACAGTTTTTTTTTCTAGATTCAGGAAAGTGTCATTTTAACAGATAGTATTAAATGATTATATGTAGGATAGTTTCAAAGCAAGAAATAACTAGATATTGAACATAGCGAAACAAAATATTACTGAATAAATAATCTACGTCTCTTTTCTTTCCTATCTATCTATCTATCTATCTATCTATCTATCTAACCTTTTCATATGTTTATATTTCTCTCTCTACTCATTACTAATCTTAGTGTTATGGTCCGATTCCTTGTACCACGGTGAGAGTCCAAGGAAGAACCAATAAAGAAGAACTCGAATACGGATATGTTTTTTTAAGCGTTTCACCCAAAGCAAGGCGAGAAGCCACTAGGACGCAAGGGGTTACAGAAGATCAGATAGGAGTGATAGAAAAAAGGACGAGGAGAAATTGAATAACACAGATATGTTACAAACAGGAATATATACAGAGAAGTAGAAAGTGTTAGTACGAACAATCAGGTTTAGTAGGGAGAACAATGTAGTCTCGACCAGTATCACTATTCCAATGTCTTGTAGTAATTGTCTGTACGCGACTCTGTTTCGGACTGCCTCTGACTCGACTGACTGTCTCGCTTGCTCTGACTGACTGACAGACTCCTGACGGACTTCACACCAGACTTCAGACTGCACTCCCTGCTTTCTCTTAAGGCGCAGTATTTATTACGTATGGAATAGTCCATTATGTTATTATGGGTAAGGTCCCATAACACTTAGGAAAAATGTAAAAAAAATCTATTTATGCGATTGTGTTGCACCAAGCATTCAAAATGGGAGATTTGCCAGTAAGTCAGCATTTGGAAGTTATTAGGTTTTATTGTTGAGCCTCGAACACGGGCCTTTGGTGACAGTGGAAAGTTCACCACTATCTTTTTAACGTAGCAAGATCCGCCATCAATTCTTATGTCTTTATCAGTCTTTTATATTTTTTCAGTCTCATATATATATATATATATATATATATATATATATATATATATATATATATTGTTAAATATAACAGACAACGAATGTCTATTATGTTTGATCATAAACTGTTCTAAACTTCATATGGTTGCTTTAATTTTGGGTGAAAATAAAGACAAAAATTGTACAACATTTGCTTTTTTTTATTCTGCTGTTCCTTGATCTAAGCTTTCGACTCACATCAGCCATCTTCAGTGTGGTTATATTGACATTTAAACAAAGATATTCACCATCAAATATGATATTCTATTATGGTGACATAGAAGTTTACTATGCGACAATAGCAGTCGCTGGATAGCAGACGCAGGTCGTAAATTCATGATGTTCCCCCCCATGATATTATAGTACACAATGAATGCGAAAATTCCACATCCGGAGTGAGGGAGGGATTGTGAAATCATATAAAAAAATGACCGGAGCTAAGTTAAAACAATGTAGATTAAGACTTAAATAATACTCTATTCAATGGCCAACATTCCACTAATGATCACAAGCTCTTTAAAAAGCCTGCACATGCGAAAGTATCTATTTTAGAAATGTGTATTTAACTTATCATTTTTTATTACGAAAGAACACAATCGTGTTCAAAAATTCCGATTCTTAACATTTTCTCATTATGCTTCTATTTTGTTTATTGGTTTAAAAATAATAATAATAATAATAATAATAATAATAATAATAATAATAATAATAATAATAATAAATATTATTATTAATAGTAGTCTTTTTCGAATTTCTTTCATACCAGTATACCTACATGTACACACACCAACACACACACACATCTCAAGGCTTTCAAGCATAAAAATAGCGAAAAAGCTTCTAGTTTAGTAACACGAAAAAACATTAGCTGTAGTCGTTCAGTTAATAGTCATAATAGCAGAGAAATAAAACTGCCAATAGTAAACAGAATATTGAAAACGGAAAAGACGGTAATTTTAGAAGAAGAAGAAGAAGAAATAACAACAACAACAACAACAACAATAATAATAATAATAATAATAATAATGATAATAATAATAATAATAATGGACTTGAAGAAGAAGAAGAAATAATAATAATAATAACCACAACAATAATAATAATAATAATAATAATAATAATAATAATAATGGACTTGAAGAACAAGAAATAATAATAATAATAATAGTAATAACAATAATAATAATAATAATAATAATAATAATAATAATAATAATAATGGACTTGAAGAAGAAGAAGAAATAATAATAATAATAATAATAACAACAACAACAACAATAATAATAATAATAATAATAATAATAATAATAATAATAATAATAATAATAATAATGATAATAATAATAATGGACTTGACGGCGGCGGTGGTGATGTGGGATAGACGAAATGGTTAAATGTAACTTGGCAGGAATCGAAGGAGAAAACGAATAAAGAAAAGAAAAGAATAGAAAAAAAGGGGGACAGAAAATGAGATTAATAACATTTTGGTTGAGTTGAATTCATCTCCATTCCTCGTCCTTTCACAAAATATCACATCAAGTCATGTTCGACAATCGTGGCAAGAACATTTTGCTGTTTAAACCGTAGCCTAAAATGGGCAGCGAGTTGAAAAGTTGAGAAGATGGAGTCGTCCACGCAGACTCCATCACATGCAACCACCGCACTTCAGTCTGTCCTTCAAACAACACTCAATCCTTTTCTATATTTGCGTCATTCCTATCTTCACGCCATTTTATATTCCTTCGTTTCTTTATTCTTCTAACCTTTTAATATTTCTTTTTCTTTTTCCCGCTACATTCAGAATCTCCTTTCTCCTATACAGAAGCATTTAATTTTTCTTTTGTTTCTTCTCAGGATTTTGGAATTTCATTCTTTTATTTCAAAAGCATTTCAATTCCTTCTCGCTAGTCACCAACTTCTGTTTTAAACTAAAGTTTGCTTACTTTTTCCTTGCATAAACTTTTCTATTTTCACTTCTCTGATTTGTTTTTTTTTGTTTTAATTTCTATTTTGGCAGTGTATCTTTAATCTTGTCTGTCTTATCCAAGTAATTCTCTTTCCTTATTTCGTATTTTTCATTTAATTTATCTCAATTTATCTTTCGTTCTGAGATTTATACATCTTTTACTTCTATTTATTTTACACTTTTATCTCCTTTTCCGTTAATTTCATTATCTTTCTCATATCTCTTTTCCTTCTTATTTCAATTTACTTTTTCTTTCTACTATCTTACGATTTTCTACAAACAACAAAAACCCTTTCCTTTTCACGTGTATTGTATTTTCCACGCACAACTATTATTTTCTTTTCTTTAGCTTTCTTATTTCTGTTTCATCTTTTTGATGTCACTCCCTATCAATCAGCTGTAGCCCAGTTAGAGCACTTGGCAAAAAGACGAAGACTTTTTACTCGAACCGTTTAATGCAAAACGTTTGGGAAATCATAAGCCCGTAGCAGACGGATCGAAAAGTAGCTTAATAGATCACAAGACCATTAAAGAGGAGGATTTGTTTTTTGTCATCATCATCCAGATTGTTTCCGCGCGGCCGCCGAACGGGCAGTTCTAGATCGTGGCTGTCACTGGACGACTTAGAGTCAAAGTTTTTCTTTCCAGATTTTTATTCGACAACAGCTTAAGACCCTGACGGTGAGCCTCGATCTGGCGATAAATGCGGAAAAAGGCTTGATACGCATGACCGACTGCGTGAAGAATAGGAAACGAAGACTACAGTGAAAGAAACTTAGGAATGAAGGAGAGAAAAATTAAGAAGACAAAGAAAGGTAAATAGACAAAAAGAAGGGAAGAAGTAGATATTTTAAAGGCTGGAAAATAAGAAATTATCAAGAGGGATTTAATAGAAGGAAAAAAGCGAGGAATAAAGAACAACAAAAGGACCAATGAAAAAGTGCTACAGAAGAAATATAAAAAGGAAAAGGAAAGAAAGATAAACAAAATGAATGAAGGGAAAGAACCACAGAAAAAATATAAGAACACGAGAGAAAGAAAGAACAAGAGGAAGAAAAATACAGGAATACAGAAGAAGTATAAAAACTATCGGGAAAGAAAAAACAAGATGAATGAAAAAAGAAATAAAGAAAAATTTTAAAACAAGAGGGAAAGAAAAAGTAAAATAATGAACAGAAAGAAATTAAAAAAAAAAATAAAAACAAGGGGGAAAGAAAGAAAAAACAAAATGAATGAAAAGAAAAATACAAGCATATATAAAAACAAGTGGGAAAGAAAGAAAAAATAAATGAAATAAAGAACTACAGAAGAAATATAAAAAAAGAGGAAAAAAAAAAAAGAATAAGATAGCCGAAAATAAAGATCTACAGAAGAAATATAAATGCCAGGGAGAAGAAAGAGCAACAAGATGAACGAAAAGAAAGAAATACAGAAGAAATATGAATAAAGGAACGAAAGAAAGAGAAACAAAATGAATGTAAAGAAATAAATACAATATATATATATATATATATATATATATATATATATATATATATATATAAAACAAGGGGTAAATATAGAAAAAAAACAAAATGAATGAAAAGAAAGAAATGCAGAAAAATTATAAAAACAAGAGGGAAAGGAAGAAAAAACAAAATCAATGAAAAGAAATAAATACAAAAAAAATTATATAAAACAAGAGGGAAAGAAAGAAAAACAAAATGAAGGAAGAGAAAGAGCATAAAGTTAATGTAAAAAGTAGACGGATTTAAAAATCGTGAAAGTTAGCGTCGAAAAAAGCTTGCGGGAACTAAAAAAAGACGCAAATATTCAAAATACAGAATGATACCAAGTGGAAGAACTCTGTGCAGAGGAAGTGGAAAACAAAACCGCAAGGGAGATGATAATTTTATGGGCCAAAAAAGAAAAAGTCAATAGTCAATAAAACTTGACGGAAATAAAATAGTAGGGAAGGAAAATCTGAAAAGTCTCATCCTAAAGGACACAACTATTCTTCTGTACGCCGTGTCCGTTCAGAACCTCTATGATCATAGAATTCTATATTTTTCTATCTTTTGTAGCTCTCATCAGTCCTTGTCTTTTTACTATTAGGTTAGTGCAAAGATAATATCGTTTTTTGACGTTAAAAAAATACGTCAAAAACGATATTATTTTTGCACCAACCTAATATCTCTATCATTCCCTTTTCAGCTATCAATTTATGAAACATGTTAGGAGGTTTACTCGATTTATCCCTTTTGTATTAAATGCGTTCCGTGAATTCAAACTTTCCATGCCTCAAATTACAGTAGTCACTTTCTAATTATAAGTGTTCTTTTTGTTTTCATTTTTATTAAAATTTACTTACTACTTGCACTATCTTGCTTCAAATATCCTCTACATCTCTATGGAAATTGTCTAGCAATCATTTCCATATATGAGGACAAATACTACATAGCAGCTCACCGATAATTTCTTTAAAATATCAAGTAGGAAATAAATACATTAAATATTAAATTTCGAAAAGTATGTGAAACAAAATGGGCAAATTATTTCATAAGTGTATTTGCAGGTGGTGACAAAAAATGACATACCCATAGTAATATTTGGGCAACCGCTGACGTAAAAAAAAGAAAAGAAAGAAAAACGAAAAAGGTTTTTAACAAAAATTTCGAACGTACTAGAAAGGATAAAACATTTAATAAAAAAATTACTCTTGCAGGTAGAGCCCAGTTAGAAATAACTTCAAGTTGGGTAACCCAATCTGCACAAACAGTCACCGATAAATGGTGTTCTCACGTATCAAGAATCAAGTCACAAATCGCCTAGCCATGAAGTTCTCCAACCACTCCCTCTCATGGGGTCATGTCCAACTGGATACGTTCAGGTAACTGACAAGAAAATCTGTGGTAGCGTTTATCAGCGCGACGAGTTGCGTTGGCATGTCGAGTTCAAATGCTAACCGAGGCCGTTGCGTTCACTTTCGCACACATATCTTTGGGAACGGTTTTGAATCTATTTCTTTTACCTCGTGATTCATAGGAGGTTAGAATGGACTCTAATTTTGGATGGTAACCAGTCTAAGAGAAGGACAACTCTGAATTCAAAAGGGTTAGGTGTGCAATACAACCCCATAAAAAAGGTACTTGATAAGATTATGCATTGCTTTTTTTAAAACCGCTCAACATATCGCACACATTTGGCTGATTTTGTGACTGTTATAACCTTATCAGACTGGATGTCATGATAGGTATATTGGGCTTCGTATATTTGTATCCTTGGGTCATTTTGTTGGTGTACTGCTATCTTAATTATTATTATTATTATTATTATTATTATTATTATTATTAATAATAATAATAATAATAATAATAATAATAATAATATTTGAAGATCTTTTTAAAAAGAACTATCAAAATACATGGATCTTGAAGTGGAAATATAAAAAGTGTGGCACATGAAGACATTAATAATTACACTTGTAGTTGGAGCCCTCGGATGGAAAAGGGCCCAATAGACTAATTGAAGGGATTAATCTCTTCAATTACCACAACTTTGTCGCTGAAAAAAGAGCATACCATGATGAAAATAGGCACCAACTTGTTAAAAACAAAATTTATCGTCAAAATATTTATGCTATTATTAAGAGGAAAGACCAACGCATTGTTTATTGTTTTATTAAATTTTTTTAATCATTTCTAGCACGTTTGAAATTTTGGTTAAATATCTTTACTTTTTTTTTTTTCATTAGCGGTAGCCCAAATATTACTATGTGTATTTTAGCACTTTTTTCCCGGTAAATAATACACTGATTTGAAAATTCCTGGAAAAATCAAATAATTGTCGTATTTTAAGGAAACTTTCAGGACATATTTACAAATAAATTATTTTTGAAATTTTATTTTTAGAAAATCTTGGTAAAAATATTTTTTTATATTTGTTACCCTAGACTTACTTAATTTTATTAAATTTAAAGAAATGGAAAAAATTCACCCTCTTCATATTTATATTAGTTAAAAGCAAGACTCCTTGGAGAATTTTAGCAAACATTTTGCTTTTGTCAAATGGCAGCACCATTTACTAAACATCTGCACTTAATTCCAAAATAAAAAAATGCAATAAAAGTATGACATTATTTAATTAGGAAAGCTTTTAATTGATTTTTTAATAAAATATAGTAAAGACATTATTGTCTTAAGAAAAAAATCGATGAATAATGAATTTTTCCAAGAATTGTTTTCATTTTTTAAATTTTAATTAGTAAAATTTATTAAGCTATTTATTTAATTTTTTTTTAAATTCTGTATTAATTGCAGCCATTTAGATTATATTATTATTATTAAGTGAAAACTATATTTATTAATCATAAATATTAGGTTGTTGCAAAAATAATATCGTTTTTTGACGTTAAAAACTACGTCAAAAAACGATATTATTTTTGCACCAACCTAATAATAAAGCTTAATACCAGTCTTCAAACTCCAGGATTTTACAAAGAATTTAAAAGTTTTTTTGTATATATAAACGTTCCCATTTTTTAAAATATGGGCGACCATACACGACATTTTCAGAAAATAAGATCGATGAAAATAGCAAACTTAGTTAACATTCCTAAAATTAGTTTACCAAGAATATTTACAACATTTTTACGATTACTGAGTTTTTAAAAATTATATTAAAAATGCGGCGACGTCATCTTTTTAAATTATGTTTGTCTCCGTAGAACAAAAATAAATCTGTCATCACACTGTTATCACTGGTCAAACAAGTAAACATGACTACAATCAGTTAAAAACACAACTACTGTTTGATATAAAAATGCATGTCTGTGTTATTTTAAACTTAAAGTAAATACTATTTGTTTCAAATCAGATTAATTATACTTTAATCAGCGAATAATTTAAATCAACAAATAAATATTCAGAAAAGTATATTTTATTTTTGGAAGTTTTTTAATAAAGAGAATTAAGTTACGATGAAAGACAATCGCTAATCAGTTATTTTAGAATAAAAATCGATTCTATCAATATAGTTTGTGTTTGAAACACACCAGTGTATTTGGCTTACTAGAAACAATTAATTTAATCCTTTAGCTTTCAATTAAAGTTAAAATGAAAGCTTCAAGAATGCATTTTCATTTTTTTAAAATTCATTTTAAACGTTAGGCATTGCGAATTAGTGGAGTTCCCTACCTTAAAGAAATACAATATTTCAGTGTCGAGTTAGGTAGAAGCGATCGTCTGAGCAAAGGTTATATCAAAAAATAGAGAGTAATGGGGATAAAAATAACTTAGTGTATGCCACAACTTCGCTTATGAGATTGTTGATTTACTGTGACAATTGTGCATCTTATATGTCGTTATATACAGTATTTTAAATATGACCACTTTCTTCATAAATTTAGTATAATATTTTTCTATAATAAAAAGCGGAATTAACTGTCAGATGATAAGGGTAGATTTTTAAAGGGAATAGATATACAATTTAAGTCGACAAATACACAATGAATATATGAGCATATTTGTATCTGTCTGCACTTTGAGGACGAACTAAACTTATCTTGACAGAATGATAATTTGAATACAGGAAAGAAAATCAAGGACCGAGGTAATTATTGAAGAGAAAAAGAGATGAAGACATTGAGTAGAGTAAAAGTAAAATAAGGAGACACGAAGAAAAGAAAATGAAGAAAGATGTTTGTAAGAACAAAGAATATAAAAAGGAAAAAGTTTTGGAATAAACGATAAAATAAAATAAAGGGAACATAAGAAAGAAACCGATAAGGTATCTAGTGAAAGAGAAATAAAAAAAAAATCGGTAAAAAGAATGAGAAATAATGGAAAAGTAGAGGAAACAAATGATTCGCTGAAGAATAAAGTAATAAATAAAAGAGGAAAGAACAATACTAACTGTAAAGACAAGTATATATATATATATATATATATATATATATATATATATATATATATATATATACGTAACCTATTAGGTTGGTGCAAAAATAATGACGTAATAATGTCGTTTTTTGACGTATTTTTTAACGTCAAAAAACGACATTATTACGTCATTATTTTTGCGCCAACCTAACATATAACTTAATGAAGATGGATTTAAACACAACCCTATCCCTATGTTCCATTTCTAATTTAGATCGTTCTATGGTCTTCCCCCTCCCACTCCCTCTATCACTAAAACTATGTAAATTTTAAGCTAAATTACTTTATAATTATAGATGTGAGTTGATGAACCAGGAAATAAATTATAGTCATGGAACTCGTGGAACATTAAGTTTGTCTCTTTTGTAATTTAATTAAACCCTTCATTACCTTACTATATATATATATATATATATATATATATATATATATATATATATAAATTCATGAATCATTCATACAAAAAACAAATATAGAGGTTAATGATTTAAATGGCGAGAATACTTCTTCGCAAACAATATAATTAAGATACATCAACCCCGAACCTGTATATCTTATTTATATTGTTTGCGACGAAGTATTCTCGCCATTTAAATCATTAACCTCTATATTTGTTTTTTGTATGAATGATTCATGAATTTATAAATTATATTTGCACCTTTTAATTGAAATATATATATATATATATATATATATATATATATATATATATATATATATATATAAAGTGAGAAGAAAAAAACTATGGGTAACCGACGCGTTTCGTCTTCTGAGGGACTTTATCAAGTCAATGTAGAATTCATTTTGTTGCACGTGATTATATACAAGAGCGAAGATATTATTGGCTTGTCAAGGCTTTTAAAATTAAGAACGTTTATGAATGTTCATCAGTTGGTTTAAACGTCAATCAAAACATGAGGAGGACATATTCAAAACATGCGGATCACACTCTCACATTTAAAAGCGTTGATAAACCAATGACATCGCCGCATTTGTATATAAACACGTACAGCAAAATAAATCCTACAATGCCTTGATGAAGTCTCTAGTTTTCCCTCTGTCTCATTTTATTCATTTTGCTCATTTGAGATACATTATATATATATATATATATATATATATATATATATATATATATATATACGGGTAGCAATACGTTGGTATAATCCAGGCGAGTCTAATTAACACAACATAGAATTTAAAATATCTTAAAACTGACTCATAAAAGAACGCTCAGTGTTTATTTTCATTAAACAGAGCAAATTGTCTTTACAATTGGGATTAAGTTACCTTTAGTTAATGGCTAATAATTCAATAATGATAATAATTCTTGATGACTATCAATAACTTCCTCATGAAAGTTTCCCATTCTCTTTGATTTGGTTGTACTAAAAATATTTCGATTTCCCTTTCTCATCCTTGAGATTATCTATTGATTTATCGTTGATGCCCAGTACATGCAGGCATTAAATCTCCACCAAATGGATTATGACATAATAATAAACGATTAAATAATCTCTGGATTAATTAAATATCATGTAGCAACAGGTTTTCGAAGATTAAATAAGTTTTTAAATTTGGATGCATATGCTGATATATGTGAGTGCTGGGTTATATATGCATGTATATGTGCATGTATGTATCTGAGTGTAGGTATAGCTGTAGGTATGTGTGTGGAGACACATACAGATATATGTATGTATGTCAGCCTTATATCCTATATATAATTATATAATATTCAGCATATCCAATCTTGAGTAATCAAATTTTGCTTCCATTAGAAGACTTTCTAATATTTAACATATGGTACATACGTTAATATAAGAATTTAATACGTAGTATTTAAAGGTTCACTTACCGATACATATTAGATTACGGGTTGAAGAAGTGACCTAAGAATATATATCTAGGGAAATAATTACTGATTGTACATTATACATAATTTTAATTTGTTCTCACTTTTTTTTTCTGGTAATTCCGTCTAATTATGGCTAAGTTAATGCATGGACTTTTCTGACTTAAATAAACGCCTCTTATTACCTTTCGAAAATATTTCATCCTAACATAGGTTATTTGTAGATACATGTTAGCTAGAGTATGTATGTATGTGCTTGAATGTAGTTGTCTAAATGTATGTTAGTGTAGACAGCTATGCGAGTAGACATACTTAACGTGGACAAACGCATGGGAACGCATACATATGTATCCAAATTCTCTCCAATTCTTTGAAAACACTCTCCCAAACTTTGCGCTCAGATCAATAGACGAGTTTAATACCAATAATTCCGAATTAACTCTCTTTCATTTTGCTAAAGTTACCTCTTGACTGTTTTTTCACGTTTTCGTTAATTTCCGTGATTTCCCGTCAAATTAAGGTCAGCTCATCAGTCCCCCCCCTCCCCCTACCCAAGCCCTCCTACCTCCTTAATATAATTCCAGTAACGGTGCCTTCTTCTCTCCATACCTCCCAATAAGTCCCCTATAACATCCCCCCTCTCTCTCTTTCTTTCTTTCTTTCTTTCTCCAAATAAACAGCATCCCACTACAAACTGATACCACAGTTTGAAAAATCCTGTGAATTTTAAAATAAAAATTTGTAGGTGAAAATGATCATTAACTAAAGGTATCTTAATTCCAATTGTAAAGCACACACACACATACATATATATATATTTGGGGAAACGATAGATAAAATCATATATATTCTTCTATGACAATGTGTGATATTTAATAAAAAAGTGATAAGAGCACGAATAAAAGTAAACTAAATTAAATCGGTGAGACTATATACCCAAAACACATAAAAGCATATTTAAATTTAAATTTAAAATTTCAGCGTCCCCTCTCCTTAATGTGCATGTATAATCACATCAGCATAAACATCACTTTAGTTCTGATGACGTCCTAAAGAACGAAATGCGTCAGACGAAACTTTTTATAATTTTCATAGATTTTCATTATATATATATATATATATATATATATGTATGTATGTATGTATATATATATATGTGTGTGTGTGCATGTGTGTATGTGTGTGTACACACGTTATAAACTGCCTGAAAAGCAAAAAAAAAAAAAAGAAGAAAAAGAGACTAGAAGCAGTCCAGAAATAACAATGCAATTTATGTAAAAAAGAAACAAACTACAGAAATATGAGAAGCTTTCAATCCCCCAAAACGGAAACATTTGTATTATTGGTCGTTCTGGCTTCTTATTCAAACAGAATGTGTTAATGCAGAAGTGGGAGAAAATGTCGGATTAACTTTCAAGAGACAAAAAAAAAAAAAAATATCCACGAAATAAACAATAAAAAATGTGTGAAGCAAATGACGACGAAAATTGTATCTGGCAACTCAGAAATATTTGTGGAAAAAGAGTGCACGAAATATTCATCGTTATGATTAAAAAACAGAAGACAACGATCAATTTCAATAAAATGTTGATTTAAATTATTTTATATTATAAAGGATCGTTCTAAATTTGGTAAGCTCTGCTTCATATAAAGAATTAACTTTTCACAATTGCATTAATAAACTTCTATTGTTCCTTTAAATCATTCCTAATTGATATGTAGCCGTGGATCGAAATTTTAGGCTTCTTTGTGTTCGAATGTAAATATAATGTAGGCATCAATAAAATGCCTTGTATTTACACGTACTCATTACAACAGACACACAAACATACCAAATACATACACGCGCGCGCACACACACATACACGCACACAGATATATATATATATATATGTATACCGGGCGTAACAGCAAAATTGTCTAAATAGTGTTAGAGCATAATTGTCCATCCCACAAAATATTTCATATCTAAAAACCCTTAAGTTAATTTAGTTTCATTTTTTCAAAGTTTTTAGGTAAGACGGTTATCCATCTTGATAGCATTTGTTGTAAGAATCACTGAAAAACACTTTGAATTATTCAGCTAGAAAGAGAACAGTTTAAAATCGTTTTGTGTCAGCAACACTGTCTTCTCAACTGAACAATGGTCAGAGGAGAAAATCATTCAAGCCTTCAGTAATGCTACCAACATTCATACTCTGTCTTCAGTCTTTAAAGTCCATTCAAGAACCATCAAGAGAACGGAGAATAATTTTAAAAACAAGGAACAGTAGAGAGGAAAACTAGACCAGGATGTCACCACAGGAAGATGGAACGTCATTTAAACTTAGAGCTAAGGATGTCAATTAGAAAATATCAAACTCAATCCATAAGACGCTTGGCACGTTAGAGAGGAGTTTCACCTATGACAGAGCAGAAAGAAAAGACATGAAAATGAAATCGTACGTGAAACTTGTAAGGCACCTTGTTACTCCAGGACAGAAAGTTAGATGGTCAGCGAAGACTCTGGAATAAGTTGGAAATATGAAACGATCACTTCTTCTCCCAGCTATGAGTTAATTAGTAGGACTTTCATCCATAAATCATTATCATCTCGAAAACATTCTTACAATCTAGAAATATTTTCTGATTTCAAATAACCTTCAAAAGTTTGATAAGCCATAATAAACAAATTTATCGACCAATTAACTTAAGGAGTTTATCCCATAAGCGAGTGCATAATATGGGGACTACTGCATTACCATCATGTGAATAGGATTTAGACTATGCTGTAGTTTCTGGTTGGGCATCTCGATGCCATGGTGAAGTGCACAGTTATGGCTTTGTATCCCAGGAATTAACCCAGGTAGGTTTTTACATGTACCATTTGGTGTGTTACCGTTACGTTACCTAGGTTTTTATACCAAAATATGAAAAAAGAAATTTTTAGTGACCAATATAGAGATGATATACGGGTTAAACTTTGAGTCTTGTATGGAAATAGTCAACCAAGACGTATTTGAAGATAGCATTGGGGAGGTAGAGTAATGTTTTGGGATAGTAATGTAGGCAGTAATATTAGAGGCTGTTCAAAGTCGATGACTGTGTCAAATAAATGCTGGGAACTAATGTAACCCCCTGGGTAAAAATTTATTTGAGTGTTACATTTTACAATCAAGGAACATAAGGTATATTCATATCCTGATAATTATTGCCCACCTTGCCAAGAATGTTTTCACACACGAAAAAGTGGTAACTGAAATCTTTAATTCATTTTTTATAAATAATTTTCAGTAACGAAACGCATTTTCAAAAGAATGTCAGCTGTATAAATTTATGAGACGAGCGAATTTCCTGAATATTTAACAAAACTTGTTTATTTCGAGTTTACCCAGGAGAGATATTGGTTGACCCTGAACTTAAAGAAACCAAGACTGTAGGGGTGGTTGGCCCTTCTATTTCAAACTCAATTAAATTGTTGAGCAGACTTTGTATATATATTACCGATGAATGCTAATCCTTGTTAAAGTTTCGTTTGCTCCCCGTAGATTTGATATTGTTTTAAGCGACATTGAATAGCAATAAAAACTAAAGAGGATTATTAAAATCTGTAGAAAAAACAAGGTCAGCTGTCAAACCCGGAATAAATATTCGTTAATGCAATACGTGTATTTTAAGGGACAATGTCGTATCTATTCTCCGATATGGCATTGAATGCTAAATAATTGCTTTACAGATGAAGATACGTGAGGAGATATAGTTCTGCCAACGAAATCTAAGAATAACATGAGCAAAAATGTAAGGAATGAGTAAGTTTTAAGGAAAATATGAACAATTTGAAAATTGATATGTGCAATCAGAAAGAGACAGATTAAACTTTGAGGGTAAATAAAAAAAATTATAATAATAGGGAATATGGGTCAACGAGTAATTAAAAAAAGGTTTTCATATTGATGGCAAACCATGGACAAAGACGGATTGTAAAGGGTCAGTAGTTCCTTAGAACAACAGAAGAGACCAATGATCGCCCAAATTCTGAACGTATTTGGCACATTAACGATAGATTAACGATATTTCACTGGGTAATTATTAAAATAGTCAGATATTCATTTCATTAGATAATCATTAAATCAGATGGCCATTGCCTAAGATACTCATTACATTAGATAGACATAACATTAGATAGCCATTAAATAAGAGAGTCATTAAATTAGTCATTAAGTAAGATAATCATTACGCAAGATAGGCATTATATAAGATAGTCATAAGATAGTCATTACATAAGATAGTCATGACATATGATAGTCATTACATATGATATAGCCTTTGAATAAGATTGTCATTACGTAAGATAGTCGTTACATCAGATAACCATTATATAAAATAGTCATTGCTTGAGATAGTCATTACATAAGATTTCTAACCAAAATCCTATATGGTAGGTGGTAAGATTGTATCCCAAAATTTAAAAATCATTCTAGCTACATGAGCAGTTTTTTGCTGCATAGATGTGGGAAAGCAGATACAGTCGAGTCCCACAATGTAGAGACAAATCTAAGATTGTTCAGAATCGGCCAGGTCTCTAATTTTTATCCCTCTTGGCTATTGCTCGTCTCCGAACGTCAAATAAATTTTCAACTGATAAAATTTACAATTTTTAGTTATACTATCCGAACTTCGAAAAATATAATGAACATTGTGCTCTGAACTTTCGAGCAGTCTTAATGTATACGACAGATGTTTACTTTATGTATAACTTAGTTTTAAAAATGATAGTTAGATTAAGGAGTAAGTCGAGTCACTGTTTTGGGATGTGGAACAAATTACCTCTTGAGCGATGAGGGTTGCTTTAAGCATTGCCATCTGATCCGTTATACAAATTGTTTTTTTAAGTAGCTTAGATTATTATTGTAAAAAGCACATGTAAATATCCAGGGAAAATATTTGCATATTAATCAAAATAAATTCAGAAAATATTTTTTCTTTCTTTCTTGCGTGTTTTTTAATGTAAATATCTATACCACTGTCTACATTAAGCCAAACGCACACATGTGCAGCCATATTGATATCTATCTATCTATCTATCTATCTATCTATCTATCTATCTATCTATCTATCTCGTCTCATTCTCTATCACTCTCTCTTTCTCTCTCTCTCTCTCTCTCTCTCTCTCTCTCTCTATATATATATATATATATATATATATATATATATATATATATATATATATAAAGAAAGAAAGAACAGTAAGATATATAATCCGGTGTTCTTATAGATATTTCTGTTTTTACAAAATAATGCTAAATGTAAATTTACAGAGCATTAATATTATAAATTAACTAATTTAAAATATGGTTTTTTCGCTACACAGTTCTAACCATGTTTCAAAAATGGAAGCTAAAAGCTTCAAATTTAATTTTGTAATTAAATTAAAGACATTAGTTCCATTTCATCCTCAAGCGAATTTTGGAGTAACTTATTTTTTTAAATTACTGACTTTTAAAGGTACATTCATAATTTACGTTTCCAAGGATACAGAGAAATCTATTCATCCAGACAAGGGGTGGTTGCGTGTTCAGTATCACTGTATTTTGTTGTATCAGTTATTATATATATAAATATATATTAGGAAATCATTTCGCTAATACCGCCTGAAGATAACGAAAATTTGAAACCAAGGTAGCGTGATTGGTTGACCTCCTAATTTTTAAATATATATATATATATAATGATTGTTTTTTTTTTAAGTACAAATATACGGGTAGGCAACTTGTCAACAGGTCGGGGTGCCTGGAAAATCGGATCTAATGTTGCAATACCCGAAATTCGTAATGAAGCCAGGGTGACATCACAGTTTAATTTTATAAATGTATTTCAAGAACAGTACACACACACATACATATATATATATATATGGGATCGAGACAGACGGGACTTGTATGGAAAGTCTGTAAAAATCTGTTTTTCATAAGACATTATCAAACAGTTTTTGTTTTTTGTGCTATTTTGGTTTCGTCGTTGTCAAATATTGTCTTCAAAATAAAATAAAAGCGAAATAACACTTAAACTGACACATGAAAAACTAACATTTCAGTAAACCGTTAGCACGACTGGATACGCGATATTTGAGAAACGATGAAGCTGAAATATGTGAAATATAGAAGAACTAAATAAGAAAAATACTTAGCAAAGAAATTGGGTTGGTCTTTAAGCCTTTAATGAAACGTAGCCGATTGGTTAAGCAGTCTGGATCAATATATATCATTTAAAAGATAAATGATTTAAAAGAACTGATCCGACGTGCAAATTTTCGGGATAACAAATGAGACATTACTCTATTTATTGAACAATTTAATTCATGCCACATTCACTGATAAACTCCTACAAAAAAAAAAAAATTCTCAAATTGCCATATTAGTAAAAACAAAAACGCACACTCTTAAATTTTCAAAATATTCAACCTTAGCGTTGCGACTGCACGCTCCAAAAGTTTCTATCCGTTAACAATAACACATTTCAAAGAAAACATATTTCGATTCGCATTTAATTTTTTCGTATCGGATGCTACCTGAATTTTACCAAAAACAAAATAATTTCCATGCCTGAAGATGACTGAATGTAGAGTTGAAAGTATTTGCGTATTAAAGAAAGACCTTATACAGCTTATAATTTTTAAAAACACGGATCATAACATTCATTGAGTGATTGTAGGTTAATGCACCTTTAAAATTTTGTTAGTGAAGGGATTTTGCCATTATATATCATTAACTTTACTAATCTACTTTTTGTATGAATGATTCATTGTAATATATATATATATATATATATATATATATATATATATATATATATATATATATATATATATTCTAAGGAATCAATGTATTTTTTTATCCGATGTTATTTCTTCCTACACTAGTACTCCAAACGTTATTCTGTTTATACCCATGGTTGACTCTTTGTTTTTACTTTCAAAGTGTGAATTACGTCTACCAGCCTAATCATTCATTCAAGAGACAAAATTAAGAAAATTTGGCCGAGCGGTCTAAAATACGTCTGCTCTGGCGATGATTTCGCCTAAACGTGGCACTCAAGTTCGAACACTGCCAGAGAGCAATTTACACTGTTTAAAACATTCAGGTTAACTGAAATGTCTAGGCATTTAGACCTTAGATTACTTCGTTTAGTATATTCAAGAAAGAAAAAGAAAATTTTTGTGGGGGATTGAAAGATGAGATGGACATTTGTAGTAAACATCTCCAAAAGTTGGAATGATGGATTCAGCCGTTTTCCTTTGACTTTTCAACACATTTGTTGTGTATGTTGGCTTGAGAAAGTATTAAATTCCTTCAGGAAAAGTAGGACTTTGAAAAAACGGGACGAAGATTGATATTTTGATAATATTCGATGTCGGCACTTTCGAAAAATTTCCGTTAACCAGGTAATTATTTATGAGGATTTGAACTTTAAAAAATTCCTTTCGAAAATCCTACATGAAGTAATCTAAGGTCTAAATGCCCAGAAATTTCAGTTAACATGTTGAATATTTATGAGCGTCTTTAAATTTAAAAAAATAATTCATTTTGTAGGTGCTATATGACGTAAGCTAGGTTCCAACAACTGAACTGTTCAGTTAATGTGATAAATATTTATGAGCGTTCTTAAATTTAAAAGTTTTAGTAACTGTCAAATATATACTTGTTGAAAAATAAAATTTGCCTGTATAAAGTCCGACGGCTGGCGAAAGGCGTCGGCTAAAACTTTTCATTCATTTTGTCTTTTCTACAGATATCCTCCATCTGAGAATATTTACATATTTCTATGTATTGATCTATTTCAGTCAGTTTCTATAACTTTCCATTTCTATGCTTCTGTCTGTCTCTCTCGATCTATCTATCTATCTATCTATCTATCTATGTAAGTATGTATATATTTTTTTTCGGAGAGATAGACGTAATTCGCACTGTTAAAAAATATACATACATACATACATATATATATATATATATATATATATATATATGTATG
>OZ010577.1:58488062-58525562 GCA_963932145.1 Acanthosepion lycidas
TCAATATCTCTGGTGCAAAAAGAACAGGCAATACTTTGTTTGGAATGCCACCATGGACCATAATTTGAGTGGAGTGTTAAAAATGGAGAAATATTCGCAAAATGAATAAATGATGGCGAATCATTAGAAATTCACAGACATAGGAGTTCGTAGAGATTTAAAAATACCTTACAGACACTCCATATTCATCTGTCTGGATTACTGCGATGGAGCTGCCCGTTCTTCACTCTCGAATCTTCATTCTTGATAGAATTCAAAAGCGTCTACACGGCTTTGTTGGAGATTAATTATTTTCCCTTTACAACCCCTTTCCTAAAAACGGAATGTTACAAGCCTCTCGCTACCCTGTAACTATTAGAACCTTGAATAAGTTCTTGTTGTTTTCCAACTGATGGTGTGCCCAGAACTGTGTGCGTGTAGTTAATGATTGTAACGCATCTATAAGGAAGTATTGTGGGCAAGCTTAAAATTCAGTTTATGTCATTTCGGCGAAGGGTAAACAACTTTGTTTTTCAAAGCGTTAAACATGTCGGATTTCCTGACAAAGAAAGTGTATTTGCGGGAAATTTTACTGTATTAATTTATTCAAAAAAAATCTGCAGCTGAAGCACACAAAATTCTTGTTAAGACTTACGGCGACCATACTCTTTCGGAAATAACATGCAGTGATTGGTTTAGACGCTGCAGAAATATTGATTTTGATGTTGAAGATAAAGAACGCTCTGGTGCACCGAAAACGGCGTCTTTTCAAGTGTAAATAGCTGTTTCAACGACAGAAAAGGTTTTTTGCATCGTATCGTGACCGGCGATGGAAAGTGGATACACTACGATAACCCTAAGCGTAGAATATCGTGGAGCAAGTTCAGCCTTGCATCAATATTGGCTGCAAAGCTGAATATCTATGGTTCGAAGCTTCTGCTCTGCATTTGATGGGATCAGCTGGGTTTAGTTTATTATGAGCTGCCCAAACCGACTGAAAACGTCACGGGAGATCGCTATCGACTACAATTGATCCGTTTGAGTCGAGCTTTGAGAAAAAAAACAGCCGCTATACGAGCAGAGACAAGACAAAATATTTTTGCAACATCACAAAACTAGGCCACATGTTGCAAAACGTGTGAAAACCTACTTGGAAACGCTTAAATGGGAAGTCCTACCGCATCCGCCGTATTCACCAGACATTGCCCTGTCCGATTATCACATGTTCCAATCGATGGCAGCACTTTCATACTTATGAAGACGCCAAAAAATATGTCGACTCGTGGTTAGTCTCAGATGACGTGTTGTTTTTCCGAGGAGGAATACAAATGCAGCCTGAAAGATGGGAAAAAGTAATGGCTAGCGATGGATAATAATTTCAGTGACATGCTTCTTACTAATTTTTGTAAATAAAACATTACTTTTCATGAAAATCAGCGAGAATTTATTCAAGGTCCTAATATTTCTATGACATAGTACAATCCTTAGTTCTACCATTTCTAGCCTTCATAGATAAGATCCGCGCTTCCATGTACATCGGGCCGAATCATCCCGATTCCATTCGTATGCCATTGGTAAGAAAGAACTTCCACTCGGATAGATTCTTTCCACAAACCGATACTTTGCGAAACCGACTCCCGAGACGATGTTTTCCCGACGACTACAATCATGACCTCTTCTGATCTAGGGTTAACCTTTTTCTGTCGGATATATTCTCATAAACTGCTCTACTTACCTCTTACTCTTACTACTCATACAATAACCCTCTTCAATAACACAATGCTTTGAGTTGCTGTTGGGACTTGTAGAGATTGAACATGTAAAATAATATCTATTTCCTTTTAATCATTTCACCCCAAGCAACGCAATAAGTCGACAAAGACGCAAGAGGTTACTGAGTGTGAGAAAATATGAGAAAGAAAATCTATTAAGGAGCGAGAATAATAAAAGTATAGAAATTAAGAACACAGAAGATAACGATTGAAATTGCATTTAAGTTTTTGAAGATTAAAGTTGACTGAGAAGCAAGAAGATAGAAGTGATTTCCATAAGCGTGAAGAGCGAGAAAAGAAACTCTTAGCATGGATGTTAGTATAGAATTATGGTTATATCTAGCCATTTCAGTTGTAAAATGATGAGATGTCACCAATTTCGTAATGCGCTTAAATTAGTAAAGGAGACACTGTTCGAATTGAGGAATCGGAGAGCTGGGTTCGAATTTCAGTCGAATCCATTACATTTACTTACATGCTAATACCCTTGGGAAAGGTATGTTTCATCTTCTCCCTTTCTTTGGGTAAATAGCAGGACAGACCCGGTTCTATAGCCTTGGATGTCAATTAGTCTACCGCAGAAAGAAATGGTAAACAACCTTCGGGGAAAAAAATCTGTCTCGTCCATCATGTATCGAAAGACATATGATCACCTATCATGCATGGTACATAATTGACAGACCATAGTAGAAATTTCATCAGAGAAATTACCATGAAAATATTTATAGAAAAGGCATAAGGATGATACGTGATGATCGTGGGGAAGTAACTGAAGCCGTGACACCAGGTCGTAACTTTACACATTCTTTTTTGTACTTCATCCAAAATCTCAGACCAGACGTGGCAGCAATATTCATATTGAATTATCCATATATAGTCCACAACGTGTATAATGCTCTTAATTTTGGGCTACGAATTTCTGGAAAAATATCTCTCATACTTAATACGCATTGGCTTCTTTTTAAAATTTTTACTTGTTAAATTTAAGATAAATTTAAGATCTGTCTAAATCTTTATGCAGTTCTTATCGAATGAAAAAAAATGATTTATATGATTTACATTGTTTTGAAACACAACATTTATACAGTGCTTAGAGTAAAAACACGGACATGTTCGCACAATGATGTAACAAGAATACAGCGAAAATAATCCCACACAAGGAGAAGCAAAAACACATTCCCATTGCTACTTTTTTGTGGCGGTTTAAAATAAAAGTGGATATTATTACCACAACATCCAAGTGACGTATGTAAAATCTAACGAATGACCCCGACATCAAACATGACGATATTCAGTCACCCCCACCCAACGAGGGCGTCACGTGGTACAAGGCCTTTTTAACGTGGGTATTCCGAGCCCGCGGGCTCGGCCAAAAAATAGCCCATTGAACATGCATAAACGGGTTCAGGGCCGGTCTACCTCCCCGAAGGAGACTCAGCCCTTCGGCGTAGCCTCCTTCGAGTTCCTCCCGTCCGTAGGATGAGAGCATAACCGAACAGTCAGTAGTGAACTAAGGACTGACGATATTCAGTCACCCCCACCACGAGGGCGTCATGTGAAACAAGGCCTTTTTAACGTGGGCTTTCCGGGCCCGTGGGCTCGGGCAAAAATATGCCCATTGAACCCGTATGTAACGGGTTCAGGTCCGGTCTACCTCCCCGAAGGAGACTCCGCCCTTCGGCGTAGCCTCCTTCGGGTTCCTCCCGTCCGTAGGATGAGAGTATAACCGAACAGTCAGTAGTGAACTACGGACTGACTGGCTACGACATCAAACATGACGGAGGTATCTTCTATGCTAACACTACAAAATAAACTATTATGGCGGATTAGGGTTAGGGTTAATGTACTGAATATCTACATGAATAATTAAATAAGCAAACAAACAAATGCAAATTTTTGGTTAGTGATTAATGTCTTACAACACATTAGTTAGTTTGAAACATAAATATAAAATACTTTCGTTTATACAAGGGTTTACCAATCTGGGCGAAATCACCCACCGCTTTGCTATTTCAACTATTGGGTAGGCGACAAGGAACTGAACAGAAAATTGTGGGTGAATCGATATTTTGATGGATGAAATAGGATTTTGAATATTAAAAAGCTATTTCAACATATGCTCTCTGCGTAAAATATTAAAAGGAGATATACAAAGAACCTGCATAAAAACAGGAGTCTAAATGGGAATAAATGTGTCACTTTGTAAGATAAGATATCAATATTCCCGCAAACAAAGAATATTTTAGTATTTTGGATAGTTTTCAAAAAGATCATTAATATTTAAATAGTTCTTTACACGAACTTTTTTTCAGATATAAATCAGATAAGTGAAGACCATAAACATTAAAAAAATATTTAAGCATTTTAAACATTCTTTCAAACATTACTATATGTTGTACCGAATAATAAAAATATGTGGCTTCTTTTATATTTAGCATTATATTTTATTCAGCCCCTGATAACCAATTGGAAAGCATTTGGAAGAAATATATTAAACAGATTCCATCCTTTGATCGTACGAGAATAAAATACTTCATTAACTAAAGTATAGTAAAAACTAATGACAGTAGAACATTTTCTAGATTCACCATGTTATCATTAATGGTATTCTTGCTTAGTGATTTAAACTCTTGAATTCTTTGCAAAGCATTAGTTCTTTTCAAACATAGATATAAAATACTTTCGTTTATACAAGGGGCGATATCACCAACCGGTGGGCGATTTCAACTGTTGGTTGGGCGATGAGTAACTGAGCAGAAAATTGTGGGCGAATCGAAATTTTGACGGATGAAATAGGATTTTCAATATTAAAAAGGTATTTCAACATATGCCGTCTGAGAAAAATATTCAAAGGAGATATACAAAGAACAATGATAACAAAAAAATAACCAAAAGCAAAAATAAGCAAGTGGCTAAATGGTAATAACTGGGTCTTAATTCTATATAAGCTATCATCATCCCTGCAAACAAAGGATATTTTGTTATTTTCTATAATTTTGAGAAGGGTCATTAATATTCAAATATTTCTTCAGAGGAAATAACATTCTTTCAGGTATATAAATGAAGAACATGACAACAAAAAATACTCAATGAGTTTTTATTAGTTATGTGTATTTTTATAAACAGTTTTGCTCGCTTGTTCCGACATCAATTAACACAAGTTTGTCAGGTAAATGACTCGCTGACCACCCGCCCCTATCTCTCTTGGTCATCGATATGTCCTGTGAGGGTTAAGTCTTCAAGGTCCTTCCATCTTAATAAGTGACCAAACAATTTCAGCTGTCTTATTCGGAGTACAGGCTTTAGAAATACAGCAAAGGCCAGCAGAAATTAATTTATCACGTTACAACATATTTGTTTTTTCTTCTTCTGTTTGCCCTTCAGAACGTGGGCGACCATGACACTTCACAGCTTCCTATCACCTGTCGTTCTCAACAATGTTTGCTTTCCCCTGTTCTTTTTACCTGCATATGCCCTGTGAGTGACAAATTCTCCAAGTCCTCATTCTTATGAATAAAATAAATTTCAGCTGTCGCATTCTGAATCTGAGCAGGTGACGTTTTCTTTCTATATGTCTTACGACTTCCTTGTAGCTAACATGTTCTGCTCATGGTGTTCTTAGTATCCTTCTGTAGAAGCAAATCCATGTTGTCTCAAGTCTCCTCGTTTTCGGTAAAGATATTATTCAGAATGTTTAGCCATATAGAAGATTGATATTAATGGCATTTCAGCAATCGTTTCTTTGTTTCTAATGAAATTTTCCTGTTTCTTAGTACTTTTCTCTGCTTTTGAAAGACATTTTTTCTATCTAGTTAAAAATCAAATTTCCAAAATTATTTTATATAAACAATGCGTAAATATGAGATTTTGTTTTGCTAATATTCACTCGTTGAGGAGGGTGGAGTAATGGATAACGGCACGGATTGAGGAATCGTAGAGCCGAGTTCGAATTCCAGTCGAATCCGCTACATTCACTTACGTGCTAATACCATTGGGAAAGGTATGAATCCTCTTTCTTCTTCTTACCCCAGCTATGGGTATAGCAGGACAGACCAGGTTCTATAGCCTTGAATGGTAACTGGTCAACCTACTGCGGGAAAAAAAATCTGCGTCGTCAGTTATGTATTACACATCACTGACTGAATGATCACTCAATATGAAACTCATGAGGCGCTCAAAATAGATGTTCACTGAAAAAAGTGAGTGATATGGACGTAAGAAAATGATGTGAAGTTTATGAAGATATGGTGGATACATAACGTTTAACACTGCATTCGAAGATTTTAGTATTTTGGAAGTTTATTCCACAACGTGCTGGGTCTACATCAACACATTTCATTTTCAGACGAAAAATCTCAGGAATGTCGACTTTTCATAATTTTTGGAAATATGGGCAATCTACTTACTGACGAAGAAGAGACTTGAGGAAATAGAAATATGTTACTACAGAAGGAAGCTGGGAATAGCACGAAATGAACATATGAGCAAAGACAAAGTTTTAACGAAAATGGAAACACAAAGGACTCTTATGATTAGAATCAAAATGAAGCAGTTAAAATATTTAAGGCTCATTTACAAGGAAAGAGGGAATGGAAAATTTGATGCTCACGGGATGTACTGAAGTCAATAGGGATAGAGAGAATCACAGTATAAACTAAGGAACAAGCTTGTGTAAATGGATGGCAGAACATTGCGTGGCGGATGGTGAACAGTCAAACGTTACTGAGAGCTACCAAGGATAGAAAGTTGTGGAGAGCCATGATCGCTTATACCACGAAGGGACACAGCACATAAAAGAAGAAGACATACGCATAAATTATATTAACTTCAAGAAATACTGAAGTGTTATTATGCCCGCTCGAAAAATAAAGATAATTGTTTTAGCAGTAGTTTTAGATATTCATCTGTTTTGTCATTGAAATGTTTATCTGTCGAGTGACGACTGAGGCACAAGACATTTACCGTGACACAGCGTATGATTCTGTTAATGTCCTAACATCGAAATGAGACCAGTGAAGACACCGTTACTTTAGTCTTTCAACAGAAATGAGCAATACAGATGTAAATCTTAATACAAACACAAAAGAAAGAAATAATAAAAAGTAGCAAAAATGCTCATCCTTCTTAAGCTTGTTATTTTTATACTGTCATTTCTGGACAATCTTACGCTCATTTGCGCATGTTCACAAGACAAAGTTCAAAAAGACACCAAAGTAAAGCATTATGGCGGGAAAAAGGAAATAATGGCGGGAATGTAGTTAGTCAGGCATACGGAAAGCAAAAAAATGAAGCGGAGTCTTTACTCAAGAATTAGGAAAATGTAAAAGAAACTAGAAGGAAATGTCCGCTGAAAGAAGATTAACTTCGCATCAGAGATGAGAACTTTCGGCCAAAATGGATGAAGGAATCGTAAAAATAGAGAAAAAAGAAAAATAAGCGCATATAATACTAACAAAAACGTAACAATAAAAAAGGGTGGAGCTCAAAGTGGTAAATGGAAGCTCAAGTTTCTGATCTGCTACTTTAAGTCTTGATCCATTTGACTTTTGAACGCATAACAACCACTGAATCAAAAATATCTAATTCATAATGGAAGTTCACATTCCTCTTGGAATATTGTATTTACTGAATCCCCCAACCTTTATTTATTTAAGAGTAATTTTTAATTCCGTTATCCTATTCAGAAAATCGGCACTTAAAATGGAGAAAGAAATGCATGATATTTGAGTTAATGCATTTATTCTAAATTTCATTGTTAATGTTTAGAAAAAATAAAAAAAAAGTATAATGACATTAAGATTAAAATTATATTCACTCTCCTTTGGTACCATGTGATGCTTGAACACTACATAAAATGTTTATCCGTAACATTGAGCAAGTGGGATGTCAAATTTTAACGATTAATCATGCAGCTTTCTTAATAACTGTCTGAAGTAATTATTAGGTTGGTGCAAAAATAATGTCGTTTTCTCACATATGTTACTATGTGAGAAAACGACATTATTTTTGCACCAACCTAATATAAAGAGTTTTTGGTTTTAGTTATAATGTTTGTGTGAATAACAAACAGTTTTATTTTTTTACTAAAAAATAAAATGAAACCTGTTTTTGCATATTTCAATTTCCGAAACTTACACATTCATTTCTCTAATATTCTATTTTTAATTCGATTTTAGAAAATGAAAATTTTGTTTTGTTATTTGTTTTAATTTTTATTCATCCTATAAAAAACGAGAAAGAAAATTCAAAACAATATATAAGAGCCATGAAGTACTGACATATAGATATGTGACATGGGGTGTTTGAAAACCCCAAATGTAGTAATGCTGTACAGTATTAACAGAGAGTTAATTTTTTTTAATAATCTCAATGCCACTAGTACGCAGGGTAGTTACAGCGAGTGAAATTGCAAGAAAAGACTGAATATACGAAGAATTGAGCAAAAGACAAAAAAATGAACGGGATTCAAGAAAATAGAAGATGGCGATTGGCGTTGCAAAAAAAAAAAAAAGCTCGTCAGGTCAATTTCCATAAAAAATATTTGTAGAAAAGGCAGAGGCAAACCACGTCACATCGGTGAGGATTTGACTGAAGTCGAGATGCCAAGTCCGGATCGATTACATTGCAAATCCTTCTTTGGATTTTGTTAAGAACATCGAGATAAATAGCAGGAATACCAAACTAGATATGGCTGCAATATTCAATGCACGGACGAATGGTAGATTTGTAATTTTTTAGATTTAAAAATTCAACCATCAGCGTGTTTTCCTTTCATCAGAATCGAGTTTCAGATACTTTGTTTTTTGTTAGTCTAAAAAATATTTGTTAATTCGTTAGTCATCAAAAGTTTTATGAAGATGGTTTTCGAATGTATTGATTTCTTTAAGAAAGGATATAAGAGATTGAAAAAATGATGATGTCGTGTATTTGGAAACGTGGGTTTACCAAAGACGGTCATAGATGACGTGAACAAAGATAAGTGTTTCATAAATGGTAATATGATATTACTAAAAGACAGTACGCATTGCGAATCACCTGATTAACCAGAGTCGTGGATCATTTGTTAAAGTACGTACACGTCATATATCTTGCTAATATGAAATTGTCCAAGGTACGCTTATGTAAAACGATCAATAAACATTTGCAGCCACATTTACACACAGGTGCTTTATTCCTGGTTTTTTCGTGAAGCCAAAGATGGTTAGAATGTTTGACATAAGAAAAGTTTGTTCTTCATGCTACCACTCTTTCTTTCTTTATATCTCTCCCCACCCTACTCTCTCTATTCTCCGTCCAAATATTAGGTTGGTGCAAAAATAATGACGTAATAATGTCGTTTTTTGACGTATTTTTTAACGTCAAAAAACGACATTATTACGTCATTATTTTTGCACCAACCTAATAAAAAAAAAAAAGAAAAGGAAGAAAAACGGACTGTGAAGAAATTTAGCATTACAATATTTTGGGAAATAGTGCTATTAAAATCGTAAAGCAAATATAAGCTTGCTTCGGGCGGTAAGAGGCGTTTAAAATCAATGTTTAAATAGGAATAAGCCATAGCATAGGCGGATGCGTATATGAGAGGAAAACCTTATTTCTTATTCTTAATACGCATTCTTTAGGCAAGTTTGATTTTCTGATGTCTCTTTTAAACATTTTCAGTAAAACATTATCATTAATAAGAGAAGCGAGTTTACAATTCTTATAATTTAATCCCTATTTTCAAAAATATATTGTATTTTATTTATTAAAGACATTTTTATGTTTAACGTTCTTTTTATAGATACAAGTATTTAAGTAAATGCTCTGTTTATAATAAACAGTATTAAATAACATTTACCGGCCTGAACGTCCGAGAAATTTTCATAGAAAATATTCGTTCTTTGACAGGATTCGAACCTGCATCCTATACGATTATTTTCTATGAAAAAGAACGAGTATTTTCTATGAAAATTTCTCGGACATTCAGGCCGGTAAATGTTATTTAATACTGTTTATTATAAAACAGAGCATTTACTTAAATACTTGTATCTATAAAAAGAACGTTAAACATAAAAATGTCTTTAATAAATAAATTGTCGGACTCTGTCCATTTCGTAATATATTGTATTTTCTCTCACTTTGACCCGTTTAAACTGTCAGTTTTTAATATTAAGTTGGTGCAAAAATAATGTCGTTTTCTCACATAGTAACATATGTGAGAAAACGACATTATTTTTGCACCAACCTATATATCTATCTCTTTACTCTTTCCACACATGTCCACAACACATGACCGCAAAACACGCCCACAGTACACGCACCATCAACACAGACATACGCATAAGGTGTATGACTTCATGATTAAATAAAATTTAATTTGATGTTGCTAAGCAGACGAAAAAGAAAAACGTTTGACGCTGCTGGATAATCTCACAAATGAAGAAGAGACTTGAAGTAACAGAAATGTGCTTCTACAGGAGGATGCCGAGAATACAAATGACCAAACATGTGAACAACAACGATGTTTTAGAGAAAAGTGAAATACAAAGGAAACATACTTAAAATCAGGAAGAGACAGGTTAAATTTTTAGGGAACATAATGCGAAAAGAGAGTTTTAAACAGAACAGATTGAGAGAGAGTAAAACAACGCATAATCCTACCTAGTGAGATTGAGTGAATGGATGGCAGAGAAAAGTTTTAGAACAGATAAAAATACATTTTTTTTTTAAACAGTTACAAAGGACATGAAATTGTAGAGACATGATCGTCGACGTTCTGAAAAGGCACAACACATAGAATAATTGCAAGTAGTTTTATTTTTTTACTGAAAATAAAATATTTGCATATTTAATTATTTGAAAACTATATATATATATATATATCACACGTGTATTTCAATGGCAACTGCTTCGACGATCTACTTTCGCTGGTTACCAAACTGCATGAATTTAAGCGTGTTACTAGGTTGGCATCTCGGTCCCACACTTCCATTGTCAAAACGGCTAAATGTAGCCATCTCTTCTACTCCAACAGCTTCTTATCCAGTACCTGACGTCAGTTTAACTCCCTTCATATCACTGGATTCCTTGATAGCTATTAGGTTGGTGCAAAAATAATGACGTAATAATGTCGTTTTTGACGTTAAAAAATACGTCAAAAAACGACATTATTACGTCATTATTTGCAAATGCCATAAATGAAATAAAATAACATCTTCAGCTGCACCAACCTAATATAATCCTCAAATAATCAAATGTAATGTCAATCGACATCTTCTGATGATTTGACCTTGATCCCTGTCCTGCTCTCTATCCCTTTCCCAAAGACTACTCTTTACTCACTCTCTGTCGCCCCTTGCGTGTTAGTGGCACTTCCGCCTTTCTTGGGGCGATTTGCTTAAAAAAAAAGAATTTTTTAAAAATATTAGCCTTTAAATGTATTTTTTTCAAAAATAAAAGCTTTTTATTATTTTTTTTTCAATCTTTATTTATTACAGAAAAAAATCGAGAAATAAAAGCAGTTTAAGATAGAATACACAACATAACCGAAGTTTAAACGGTATTAGAGATTTATATGATTAATAAATTTGTCAAAAATTAATGATAGAAACTTTCGCATCCACATATTTTTTTTTTCACATATTATTGTAAATGTTTATATATTTTATTTCTTCAAGGACGATTGAAAATTGAAGCATTTGAGTAAAAAACAGCATCCAGAATCTTATTCTAAATGCAGTTGTAAATGGATCCTGATAGGACTTCTAATTCTTTGCTTCTCACTGAATATCGGAATAAATGTGATCAACAGGTGGGGTAAGGATTAATAGATCTGATCTATGTCATTCAGGTCTTATTATCGAGGCAAGATTAGGATAAGCGATTTCTTACGGGTTCTTTTTACTGTATATTTTGCAGGAAGAATCATAGCAATTATTACTATAGTGTAACCCGGATATAAGATACCCGGATATAAGAGAAACATGGATATAAGAGAGATTTTATCTAGTCCCCAATTAGAGCCTGTGATAATGTAAACAAAATAGACCAAACCCTGATATAAGAGAAACCGGATATAAGAGACTTAGTCTCCGGTCCCGACAACTCTCTTATATCCGGGTTACACTGTACTAGAAAGATCCGTGAAAACTTCACGTTTTTTTATTTAAATTTTATGATGAATTTTAATTCTTAACACTTAATTATTGAATAAGCTCATGACAGGTTCAACGACTATCAAATATCTATAGAAGTTGGCCAAATTGAAAAGATTTGAAATTGAAAACTTTTTTCCATTTCAGTGAAACAGTCTTAAACACTTCTATATGATATTCTTTGTTTGTTTCATTTTCGCACTGAAATGAAGTACTGTATTTTCCCTTCTTTTCACGCGATCAAAAAAAAAAAAAAATCCCCAAAAAAACATTCATTATTCATGAGATATCGGTCGGAGACATTAAACGTTTTTATCTTCCCTATTTCTTTTTTTTTTCTTCCTAGCTAAATCACTGTCTTAAGAACATTTCTCTTAATAATAATTTTAAAATAATTCAGATGTTATTTTATTTCATTTATGGCATTTGGATTTATTTTTTTGTGATTTTGCCTTACTCGTTTTAACCGTTCGATACTGTACGGTCTGAAAAATTCGCAACTTCTGGGGCCTTTTGACTGAGATTAAAGTGTATTATTTGTTCATATCAGCTTAATCTGATTTTCTCTCTTTTCTCTCTCTCTCTCCACTTCTATCTTCCTTTCCTTCTTTCTTCCATTTTCTGACTGAAACCAAGTGACGTTTTTCCCTTCTCTCCACGCGTTAAAAAACGTGGCCCATTATTTATGAGTTGTTGGCAGGGCGTAACAGCGTGCTAACTAACGAAGGTAGTGACAAGCAGAATTATAATAGGATTACACACACACACACACACACACACACACATATATATATATACACACATATATATACATATATATATATATATATATATATATATATGTGAAAATATTGTAGAAAATAGGAAAGAAACTGGTTTGGTAAATAATCCAAAGTTCCTTAGTATTTTTGTTATTATTTTTAAAAAATAGTGCTCGATACGAAAGTAGAGCATAAATATAATTATTTATTTAAAAATATGATTCCAACTCGCTACATAAGAGGTCTCATGTTTCAAAACAAGAGCCGAAAACTTCAAAATAATATTTGAATGAATTAACTTGAGTTAAAGTAGGCTCTGTTCCATCTTCAAGCGAAATTTTTTGGGAATGACTTATTTCTGAAATTTACGAGTTTTAATAGTATAGTCAGAATTGAAATAAAAAATTTCCATGGTAACATCAAGGGCGGATTGTTTAGGATAGGCAGGGGTGGGGTGTTAATAATTTGTATCAGTATAGAGTTACTTTCATAGATGCCGGGTCAGGGTAAGGTGGGGGTGGCTAAATTTACGACGGAGGAAGTTTTCGCATAGTCAGGCTTGAGCGTTCATGGGGATTTAATTATTTATTTTTATTTTATTCTTTTATTATATCTCTTTGTGAAAGGGATTTGTGAATATAAAAAGGCCGTAACGTTTGTTTTTTGACGACTTCATAAAGGGTTATCATTTTTTTGTAGGGTATTAAAACTATGTATATGGGCTATGAATTTTAAAATTTATTTTATTGTATGCGTGTTTTTAGCTAGTTATTCAGAGCGTAAGTTCGGTTGTGTCGGCAGAAAACCGTTAATTCTTGCCTGTTGTTTAATAGGTTTTTATTGTTTAGAAGCTTAATAATGTGTAGTTTCTCATGGAGGCAAAAAGGGCATGGGTCGTCCCAAGTTTTGCAAGTTCTAATCCTGTTAATGATTTTCCATTTTACTCTAGGGGTCCTATTTTTTTCTTTCAGGTGCCAAAAATATTTAGATAGAGAGGTTTGATGTCTTAAGTTTATATTGTTGAAGGAGCATTTATGCTGCCTCCATCTGGTTTTAAAGGCATTTTTCGTGGACCCAATGTATATCATATTATTGTTAGGGTTCTCCGTGGATGATATAGTGCATTGGTATACCACAGATTTGATGCAGCACTTATTTTCTAATGGGCAGTCTACCGGGTTTCTACAATCGCATAATTTTCCCCTATTATTATCTGATTTAAGTGTAGTGTTATTAAAACTATTCAGGTAAAGGGGTTTGTTCAGGATTTTATTATTGTGTCTTGTTATTATACTTTCTAGATTTTCAGTGCAGCTGTAACTCAATTTTAGTGTGTTCTTATTGAATATATTACTAAGCCTACTTTTGGTGGGGAAGTGTTTATCGATTAGAGCTAAGAACTTCTGTCCTAGTTTAATACTAACCATTTGGTTGAACGGAGGTGTATACCAAATGATGTTTCTTTTCCTGTTTTTTTTCTTTTGGTTATTGCAATTGTCCCTATATTTAACGTTAGCATTTTTATAACCACTACTTTTTAGGGCAGTGTTATAGAAGTCGTTATGTTGGTGGAATATTTCTTTGTTAGCGGAGTTACTGCTAATTCTATTTTCTATTGATGAGGGTATATGTTTAATTGTGGATGGAAGGTGGTTTGACTGCGGGTGTATATATAAGGGGTTAGCATTTGGTTTTCTATAAGGTTGGTACGTGTTGCTCGGTAAGTCTAGGGTTACGTCGAGGAAGTTTACCTTTTTCAATTTAGAAGAGACTGTTATCTTTAAGTTTAGATTTTTAAATTCACTAAACATAATTTTTCGGATCTTCTCTATCTTAAAGCTAGTGGAACTCCTCACCATCATGAGCCCGTCGTCTCTATACAGTCCGATGTCCTGGATATCAATCTCGCGGTGTGCCGTTAGGTTGTACAATATTAAAAGGCCAACCAAGTCAGAAGACTCTGCAGAGTCTAGTGATCCCATAGTGATGTCAAACAGGTCGTTATTGTTTTTTATCCATTGCTCCTCATTATGAATGAGGATGGATTTTTTTGCGCCGAGGATTATGTCGGTTTCTTCCTTTGTCAGGTTAGAATATACAGCAGCAAAGTCCAGGGCAGTCGTAAAAAGATCCTTCGAAATTGATGGGTAGTAGTCCACGACATCGAACTGTAGTAAGGTGCAATTTGTTTTATCGTCAATATTGTTGAACCAATTGATGACATCTTTAGTATTGATCCATAATTTTAATTTGAGTTGTTTTTTTATTTAGTAAGTAATTTTTTCCAGGATCCTTTTGCTGATCTTTCCTATATCGGGTCGGGTAGGGTTAATTATCCTAGTGGTCGGGTTTTCCAGAAAGTCAAGCTTATGGTCCTTATATATATATATATATAAAATCCTGTTATAATTCTCTCTCTCTCTCTCTCTATATATATATATATATATATGTGTGTGTGTGTGTGTTTGTGTGTGTGTGTCTTTCCATCAATATCATTGGAATTCCATAAGCAAGGTCTCTCATTTTTTTGCTCCTGTTCTCATTGTTCCTCAATTCGAGTGAAACAGACACTTTAAAAAAAAAAAACAATTTTTTATTCTGGTCTTCGAAGTTTATTGATAAACAAGCGTAATAACATTTTTTTTAAATATTCTGATTTTCTTTTCTTTTTTTTTCTTTTTTTTTTTCTTACTAATTTTCCATAAATTTATTAAAATAGACCAGAACTGTTCACACAACCACTTGGCGCTATAATATCATCGTCAATATCAGAACAATATTGAAATTTATCTGTCTGTGTGCGTATTTGATAAAAAATATAGTTTTTTAGGTTATACTTATGGGTTAAAGTGCTCAATATCCGGGATATAGCGCATGTAAATATAAAAGAGATCAAGATACAACAGCTGAAGTCTGTTTCATGATTAATTGGAATTTTCAGTAGATGTGGGCTGTGCATTGGCATGTCTGTTTATATATACTGGTCAATCGTGCATTATTGGTAGGTGTTTTGTAGTAGTAAGTGTTATCGGGGGAGTGATTTAGCAATTTTATAGTACTTTTGTTAACTTTTTCTTTACTGATTATCTATTAATGATTACTTTATTATTTGCTGCTATTTTGATGCATACATTCGTAGTTTGTATTCGTAGATATTCTGTCTATTTTATTTTCTTTATTTATATTTTTCGTTTCGATTTTTAAATAACGTAATATTTGTTTTTCTCTCTTCGTTTCTTTAGTAATTTAAGTAAATTATATATAATTATAGCTATAGAGACTGCATTCGGATCGACAATTATTTCTACTCAATAGCATCTAGAAAAATTTGAAATATAACAGTTACCACCCACTCAATAACCGTTATGATATAAAAATACACCATTCTACCCATGATGCACCATTGACTAGCTTATATAAATAGTCAATCAAAACGCAGATAGACTGAAGGTTACGTTTATTATTTCAGTCTAGGTTGTTTTTAGTGTTTGTGTTGACTAGCTTGTTAACTGAAAAAGTGAAATTAGTATCAACCGGTCTAGAAAATTATGCTTCTCCCCAGGAATCGAATCTGTATTCCCTTTTCCCAGTACGGAAATCAATTCTTTATCTGAAGTGAACACACACACACACAATTGCTAACACGTAATAATAGTACCAAATGTATTGCTTCGGAAACAAGTTGTCATCAATTATATTTTACTTAGTTATGCGAGGAGATGATGAAATCTTTACAGCGTAACCAAGCAGGACATTAAAAATATTGGGTTTTTTTGTCAGTTGGTTAGATATTTCGTAAGTTGGTGGGACCGAGAACTTTTCAATACCGTCTCGTATATACTTGAATATAAATAAACTGTTTAAAACTTTATCACGTGTTTATATCGACTTGGCTGATGCACATGTGCTAAACTGGAAATACTTAATGAAAATTCGTCTTTGTACCAATCCTATATTGTTGATCAGCATTTCAACAAACCGCTTGAACAGAGATGTAGATTTACCCAATATTTCATCAGGAAAGTGGCAGATTTGTGATAAATACAACAGATATACCACATTTCGGAGAAAAGGCGAATAAAAAAATGAATAAACGAGAAAAAAGTGGAATTTTGCTTCTTTTATATAATAAATATTTCATCAATTTCGTAGGCTACTTTCGCTTTTACTTTTTAAGCCCGATCAAAAATTGATTCTCCTCTTTGTCTTAAAACATTTGGCAAGCATGCATATCTATTCAGACTGACAGGCGGCAGTTCGTTCAATTACTAATTGATTTTGATGGAAATCAGAATATAAGATGTTAAACTCTACTCAAAGAAAGTTTGATTTAGTCCTTTCTCTCTTTTCCTTTAATCTGTCATTTTTATTTTCTTTGTGTTTCTTACACACACACATACACACACACACACATATATATATATATATATATATATATATATATATATATATACTGACAGGGATAAGACAAAGATTGTAAGATTATATATATATATATATATATATATATATATATATATATATATATATATATCGTAAGTTTTGCTTTAGTCTTTTTTGTTTCCTCTATCTCTGTCTCTACTCTTTATACATGTATATAAATATTCTCAGAGATAAGCACTATATTACAAATATATATATATATATATATATATATATATATATATATATATATATATATATATATATACGTGTGTAAAAATTACGGAATAAATGTATAACATTATATATATATATATATATATATATATATATATATATATATGGTGGACTGACGATTGCATATAGCATGAAACAGACTGTCGCTGTGTTGACTTCTATGTTCACTTTTATATTTGCACACGCTCTATCTCTGATATTGAGCACTTTATTCCATAAATATAGCACACCTTAAGACTATATTTCTTTATATATATATATATATGTGTGTGTGTGTGTGTGCCTGTGTGTGTGTGTGTGTGTATATGTATGTATGCATATATATATATATATATATATATTGACATAATTAACCATATCTTATATATACACGCATATATATGTATAACCTTTACACACAGAGACACAGACATGTATAAATATATATGTTCAAACGTTTTATGAATTACGTGGATATTTTCTAATTGATCTCTTTAGCTTTATAAATAATGATTCCTCTTGCTGATGTGACTTCTTGATCCAGTTTTCCTCTCTACTGTTTCCTCTTTTTTAAACTTATTCACCTTTGTCTTGATGGTACTTGAATGGACTTTGTAGATGGAAGCTAGAGTATGAAAATTGGTACCATTACTGAAGACCTGAATGATCTTTTTCCTCTCAACACTGCTCAGTTGGAAAGACAGTGGGTCTGACATAAAACAATTTGAACTTTCTCTGTTTGTATCAGAATAACTCAAAGTGTTTTTCCGTGATTCCAACAAAAAATGGCGTCCGATGGCGAAACGTGTTATTTGAAAACCTGGAAAAAAGAAACTCACTGTTTTTTTTTTTTAAGATATAAAGCATTTTGTGGGATAGATAATTACACGATTTGGACATTTTTGCTGTTACAGCCGCTTGAGCTCCCCAGAGAAAGGGTCTTTAAACGACAGCGGCTCTTACTGCTCTTCAAGTAAATTGAATTAAGTTCTCCGAGCCGCTGGCGTATTTCTTATAGAGAAGCAGTCGGAGTAGCTGTCTTTCTGTGGATGACTATCTATCTATCTATCTATCTATCTATCTATCTATCTATCTATATATATATATATATATATATATTAGGTTGATGCAAAAATAATGTCGTTTTCTCACATAGTAACATATGTGAGAAAACGACATTATTTGCACCAACCTAATATATATATATATATATAGAGAGAGAGAGAGAGAGAGAGATACAGAGAGAGTCAGATTGTATCTGTAGAGGAGACAAATGAATAAAAAGAGACAAGAGGAAAAACTATACTTTTCACACGTGTTTCGTCCTCTGAGGTAATGTAGGATTTATTTTGTTGAACATGTTTATATAAAAATGCGAGTATATTATTGGTTTATCGAGGCTTTTAAATTTGAGAACATTCATGTGTCTGTAAAAGTTTGGATGAAATCGCCCGGTATTCGATAAATTAAAATTAAAAAATATTATAAATGATTAGAAAAAGGCTACTCGATGAATAAGATTTGTTAGATCATTTGTTAAATCATAATTAATAAAAAAAAAAAAATAGATAAATGTGTATTTAACACCATAATACTGCTGGGCACACATTATAAGACATAATGCACTGAATTTGAATAGTTTATTGACAATCACATTTAAACTACTTCACTGTATAACATATTACATCGTAATATAGCTAGATTGTTCAATGTAATTTCCCTTGAAGTAAATGAATGTCGTATTTGATGGGATAATGATTTAGTAATAGTGTACATGTGCCATGCATCTTGTCTATATATAATTTGTAAACCTTTAGTAAATTATAAATTTTCTAAGGCTGTATAAATTTGTAAGGCTTTCATTGATCACGGGAATTAAATTCCAACGTTACGATTTTGAACCTTTACTTAATATTTAAACTCGTCTCCTTAAAAAACGGTAACGATTTGGATAAATAATTCGTATCCTTACCATACCAACCCAGAACTTTCAAATCGAGTGCAATACCACGGTTCTAAAATCAACCTGCCCTATTGCATCAACCGGTTATAACTTTTCCGATCACAGAAAACGCAAAAATTAGGAAAAATTGTATAATAAAAACCAGATTTAAAAGTTGACTGAAAATACTTTCACGTTAAAACATGGGGAATTCTACTGAAAATTGTGGAAGAATTGTCTGACAAATAACAACATGTCATTGTAAATAATGGTGAATATTTAATTGAATAAAATCTAATTGTACTTTTGACGTTGGAAGAATAAAGTTGATAAACAAAAATGAAGATTATTTATGTCTCAATTTAATATGATCGTCAACATCCGAACAATATGGTAATTTATTTACAAAGAAAAAAAAAACAGCAATTAGTATCATTATGTCTTCAATAAATCACCAATACTTAGCGGGATATCAAATACTGTATCAGACAATGTAACACCTAACATGTCAGGTCGAAAAATGGAGGATGATTTTCATACAAACAATGGTATGTGATACTTAGAAGAAGTTAATAAGTACATTATATTCGCCAGAACACTGTCATTATGGAAAATTATAATCTTCAAAAGAGTTTATATATTTTTATTCTCTTAGTTTCGTCTTTAGTTTCAAATGACATTTTATATATAAGTATATATATTTAGAATCCATCCATATTGAAAAAGTTCGGGATAAAATTGCTTAATATGATTAGAGAATGAATAAGCTTTAAATGAAATAATATTTCAATGGAAACGCCGTCATTTATTATATTCTTGTTAAGACGTATGTTCATATTTGATTCAATATATTTTTAAGCGTGCGTATTTTTACTGATAGCATCGTGGAAATTTCTTGGGAAAGTTCACTTTAAAATCAAATATCGCATTTCTGAACGTACTAAAATCAAATCTAAAATGTCTGTGTCAATATTTCATTCCATTATCTAAAACCTATTGTGAACATTACATTCACAAAGATATTTATATCGTGAATCTTTCTCTTCGTTTTTTTTCTCTTTAGTTAACTTATATTTTTTCTTTTTAAATATCTCTGTCCTCGTCCTAAAGTGTTTCATCGCCGCGTTTCTGTAGTATGCAAGAAGCAGATAGCCACAGAAATCATCTTTAATGGATACCCTTGAAGTAAATAAACTAAAAACATTATTTGTCCTGATGCTTAATAGACAAAGATGTTGCGGTTTCATTAAAGTCTTAATGGAAACGAAATATAGATGGCGCCGTCAATTCTGAATGAGTTGGTTTGGTTTGCAGCATACTTTTTAAGTGGACTTTCACATAGCCGAAATGTTTTCACAATCCTTGCTAGAAAGAGAGACATATAAAAAGATTGATGTATAGAACATGTGAAATAAATAGAATGCGAGACTAAGCCTATCTTGACACAAGGCTACATTTATGGAGTATTCAGCGAGGAAGAAAAAATCTTTCACTAACACAGAAAACTAACGTTGATTCAATATTCTTCTTATTTCGAAAGAAATATTTTATGCCGAGAGAGATACACATGGAGATATAGATAAATATATCGGGAAAACAACCAAACTATGATTTGAAGAGTAAAAGTAAAATAAACTATGCATGTGCGCATGCGTGTATGGAATGTTTGAGAAGTGACTAATCGATAAATAGATTTAGTATTTGGTGATATAAAAATATCAGTTTATTTTCGATTAAAAACAAACTTTTGTGGGTATCAAAAGATGAGCGTGTATTTGTGATGCATTAAATAACGAATAAAAGAAATAGCATTAATGCTTTAAGGAAAATGTATTATTATAACATTACAGAAAAATTTAATTAATGATGAATAAATATTTCCTTTTAATGTTATTTGCCATATTTCTATACTGCTTATAAATAGTCTTGAAATTTCGAGTCTTCTTATATAAAAATATTCTTTGAACACAAATGAGTCACGAGAGAAATAGTTAATTATTGTTTAATAATTGAAATGAAGACTGGAAATTTTAAATCTGACTATAATAGGAGTGTGCGCAGATTGGCGAAATAAAAAATGCATATAAATATAGAGAAATAGAAAGAAAATTAACTTGTTAACTAGTTATAGACAATATATGTAATTTATGTATTATTAATCTTACAAGCGTTGGGAAAAGTGGTGGACTGTTCATGCTTTACTCCAACATTTTCGAAAGTTAATTTTTCCATTCCTCTCAAAACGTCACACCACATTTTTCAATATGGTCTTTCGATTTCTTAGAGTCATCTGCCGAAGATTTAAGAGAAATAGAAAAACACACCTTCGCTTTTTGGACTAAAACTTTGCCACATGAATATTCTATTGAATGAAAATAGATAAATAAAAATAAATTATTCAAGCAGGACTCGTGTAAATTACAGGAATTTACTAATAAAATTTTGGGGACGCAGAATTAATTTCAACGTCACCCACCGCGATACGAATGAGTCCGAATTTTATTGTCGATAACTCCAAAACAATAGATTTTATCAACATTTCTTTGTTATTTTCGAATTAAGCATGTACATTTAAACCTAAACAGAAATATTCGGGAAATTTTAGTAGAAACTGAGCGTGAGGCTTAAACTGAAAATTACACTTTTGAGGTTCCGAGTTGAAATTAGTTCTGTCACCCAATTTTTTTAATACTACACTTCATACTTTTTAACCCATGACCATTCTCAGATAGTTATAAGAAAAATGACATGGTTTCTCTCAAAAATAGTAAAATGTTCTAAACAGAACTTTATATCAAGAGACATGATTTAACCCTTCAGTAAAAAGAACTGTCTCTATCTAAGATGACCGCCCATTCAACCCCTCTCTTGTTTTGTCTGTCTATATGCCCACTATCTCTCTTTCTATTTTACTTTCTGTATGAATGAGCAAATCTTACCATGTCCAGAATAACCCCCAAGGTATGATTTCATTTTCTCTAGAATGTCGTCATTGCTCACATGTCCGTTTCATGTTATTCTCTGCATCAATCTGTAGAGACACGTTTCTTTTGCTGCAATCCTCTTTGCAAAAACTCGGTATAGACTTAATCAATGGTGTAGAATTTAGTCTAAGCTATTTTATACCCCGAGGTATGCTCGCACCAATCATATCCGGGGAATTATTCTAGACAAGTCTAAATGATACACACGGTTATATTCTGGAAGTGGGTTAATCTCGGTTTCTGCACCGAGGTTGAACTCTTTAGACGAATATTCAAGAAAATGGCGAACATGAAAAATATCACCATATATGTTTTCGAAAAAATCTTGTAAGTAAATCTAGTGTTAAGATAAATATCAGAGGTGAAAACTGTAGAACCAAAAAAAAAAAAAAACATGTAAAAAGGAAAAGAGGATGAAAGTGTAAAATATTTCTGAAATTTTCTCAAACATGAAATTAAAACAGACTTTCAAATATCAATTATTTAAAAACTTAGTACACTACTGCTGCTTTTAGAATGCAAATCTTTGATTTTTTAAAATGAAAGTTGGTACGTAGATCTATATATTGGGATGTGTCAAAATTTAGTATAGATAAATGTAAAAGAATAAATAAAAAGTTAGTGCAAAATAAAACCAAAATTCCTGGTTGATCAAAGAAAAGACAATTTAAACGAAAGAATATGACTTTACTTTTAAAGACATAAATATGCACATTTCTTATTATGTTTCTTATTCTTTCTCTTTAGAACACGTAAATAGAAATATAATTTTCAGTTTTAGGATTTACAGAAAAAGACCAGTGGACTAAATAGCAAAATTATAAGGCAACATCTTATTCTCTTTCTCTTAAATTCCACAATAGGCATTAGGTGCACTTGCAAGCATTACTGGATTTTTATAAGTATTTTGAAAATGTTCGTGACATATTGCAAATTAAATTAACTTCAGAAAATTAAAGACTGAGTACAACTCCTGTGTTAACCGGTGCAAACGGATAACGGGTTTGAGAGATCAAATGGGAATCGTTTGGATGTCACTTGTCACATAACATTTTTGGTGTTTCCTAAAAATACTTTAGTTGTGATTCATAACATTTGAATAGATAGATAGATAGATAGATAGATAGATAAATAGATAGATAGATAGATAGATAGATAGATAGATAGAGCGACGGGCAAAAACTCGAAGAAAGATATCAAACTGAGATGAAGAGAGAAATGTCCATCGGCGGAATATATATATATATATATATATATATATATATATATATATATATATATATATATATATATGTTGATTTTTTATCGTCTTTAACAGAACCTTTGGTAGTCACTGGAGTATTCATTACACCAAACGCGAATTCACCATTTATTCTAAAAGTAAAGGGGATCTCGTCACTCTACATAACACCTTCCCAATCAGATTTAGTCCAGCGTAAATTAGCTTTGCACCAAACCAACCGTGCCCGTAGATTATTCCCAGATACGAAAGGTTTCTTTTTTTATGTATTTGTAAACAATGCCTTTTGCTTTAAGCCTGAGTCTGACTGTTCTTGAAGAAACCACCAAACTAGCCAGTTTGGAAACATGTGCTGTTGCAAATCGATCTTTTTGCAATGATGAACCAAATTTCTATCTTCCCTGTCGATAGATTTTAGCGGTCGGTCAGATCCGCTACGTCGATTATATATTCCAGTTTGATTTCTCTTTTTGATTAACTTGCAGACACATGACCCACTTCGATTAATCTTATAAAATATCGCTCTATTCAACAGCCCCAGATCATGAAATGCAGCGATTCAGCTTTTCTCGAAGTTAAAACAATGCTTAGGTATGTTAATAAATGTAAATACAAATGTAATAAGCTTTATATTTTTTGATCATCATTTCTATAGCTGCGTTCATTTTTGCCTCGTACTACACACACGCACACACACACACACACACACACACACACACACATATATATATATATATATATATATATATATATATTACGAGGTAAGGTAGGTAGAAACTGGCTCATTTGGATTTATTTATTTTACCATTGCTCTATTTAGCATATTGAGCACTCTTTTTTTAACTTATTACTCGCTGTTTTTTTTTTCTTTCTACCAGAAATTTCAGGTACTGGACCATTTCTTTCGCCCTGTTCGCAGGTTTCTAGTTCTTTCTTTATTTTTTTCAAAATTTTTCCTCGGATGCCAATTTATTAGAAAATTGTGCTATCCAAGTTCTTTCGCCCACCAAGTTTAAATATATATATATATATATATATATATATATATATATATATATATATATATATATATATATATATAAATGTGAGTGTGTGCTTGTAAAATATATAATATTCAGATATAATAAAAATATATCCGTAAAAACAATATAAATAGAGACAAAAAGAATAGCTTTTTTAAGAAGACGCATTTCGTCATCTGATGGGCTCTATTAGTTAAAATATATAATTACATGAATTAATTTCTCAAACTAAACTAAAATAAATAATAATAATAATAATAATAATAATAATATATATATATATATATATATATATATATATATTAAGGCATTAAAAACAAGAAATTTTATATTGTAGACCATGATAGATTTAAAACAAAAACGCACACCAGTCGACCGGTTTCGTCCCCTCTCATCAGAACTGTTAACGGGGAACTAAAATTATGAGGAAAAGAAAAAGTCTGTTATGGATGACATGAATGATTGGACAGGGAGAAATAAATTATTATAAAAATTATACCAACAAAGATGCTAGAAACGCAGCACAACAAGTTCATGCAGACAATGTTGTTGGTATAATTTTTATAATAATTTATTTCTCCCTGTCCAATCATTCATGTCATCCATAACAGACTTTTTCTTTTTCTTTTCCTCATAATTTTAGTTCCCCGTTAACAGTTCTGATGAGAGGGGACGAAACCGGTCGACTGGTGTGCGTTTTTGTTTTAAATCTATCATGGTCTACAATATAAAATTTCTTGTTTTTAATGCCTTAATACTCTTCTGTACTGTTTCAAATATATTTAAATATATATATATATATATATATATATATATATATATATATATATCTTTTTGGCCAGCATTACCCTGACGATCCGTTTAGGTGAAACCTAGGTAGGTTTGCCTGGATCCTTAGGTTTATATTAGGTTTGCTCTACTTCGTGTATTGAGCACTTTACATAGTTGCCTTTACTCGTTTTGGAGTTTTTTTTTCTTTGGACTCTGAACTTGAACTCTGGACGATTGATTTCTCCTTAGTTTCATGTTCTTGGTTCTTTCTGTTTTTATTCCTCGTTTTTTCTCTGGTACTGGTTTGTTCTATTACAAGCCGAAATACCCAAGGTTTTTCCAAACGAGTACCACCATTTATTTAATTTTAGTTCTAGGTTACCCTATTGAGCACTTTACAAAGTCAACCGTTATGGAAACGAATTATGGATTAAAAAAAGAGAAAAGGATAACTTTGACAATCCCATGGGGGCATATGACGGTGCAGATGTATGTGAGTTAGTTGGATGCCACCTATTTAACAATTTAAACAAGCAAATATGGTCTATACTGCGACGATGGATTAATTATTATAGACAAAAAATAACCCTAGAAAATGCGACGTAAATGGTAAGAAACATCACTAGTTGTTTAAAAAGTTTTGATTCAACTTTGATATACAAATAAACTTGAAAGTTACCCATTACTTAGACATTATGCTAGACTTACGTAATGGTACGATTTCACTGTATAGAAAAGATAATCAGTACCCACAATATATTGATGTAGGTTTTAACCACCCGGCATCATCACAGATTGTCCACTAACTCATCTAATAATAATATTTTTTAATAAAAATAAACTAATTTATGAACAATCCGTAAAGAGTAGTGGCATAATAGTAAATTAGAATATATCGATACGAATAATTCCCCTAAAACGTAAAGTGGGCATAAAACCAGAAGTAGAAAAATATTATGGTTTAACCCCTCCCCCTATAATTTAGCGGTGAAAACCAATATATATATTGAAAACCAATATATATATATTTTAAACTACTTAAAAAGAATTTCTCACATTTCACAACATTTTCAATAAAAAGTACGTGAAACTAAGCTATAGCTGTATGCCAATATGATCAGTTTAATTAATAGATATAATAGGAGAAAAAATAATTAAGTGTAATTGTAGGAATAAGGAAGCCTGCCCCCTCCAGGGCAAATGCCTGCAAGACTGCGTGGTTTATCAAGTAAAAATATATAAGGATAAACCGAAAAATACCGAGAAAAACACTAAGGTTTACATAGGATCTACCCAAAATAATTGTCACAGTTATAAAGTAGGTGATAAATTGTGTTCCCTATGCACGGAGGAAAAGTTAGCTATTGCTAGCTATAAAGAACCCAATAATTTATTAAATCTAAAATCGGAAATTCTTAGTAGGTGTAGACATAGGTTATTAGAATAAGTTTTTTTGTTTTCTTCTTTTATTTTATTTTCGTTGCTGAATAAAGAACGTAACCCCTAATCCCCTGTTGTATTTTTTTTGTCATGTGGTCATGGATGTTTTTGGCTATTCTGTTCCATTTTTACCTTTTTACTTTTTTACTTTTCTGGCCAGCATTACACTGAGGATCCGTTTAGGTGAAACCTAGGTAGGTTTGCCTGGCTCCTTAGGTTCATATATATATATATATATATATATATATATATATATATATATATATATATATATATGTAGCGAGAGAGGGAGAGAGAGAGAGATAGAGAGATAGATAGATACATAGAGAGGGAGAGTGAATGATGAGAGATCGTTTCCTTCTATTCGTATAATTTTTTTTCGTTATCAGGTAGAATGTATAATTTGAAAATAAGAAAAATAACAATGCATCTATAATCTGGGCGATTTCGCCTTTCATAAGTCATTATGAAAGTATCTATATATGTTAATAATTATATAGGCATAATCATCCTTATTAACCTAAACAACAGATTTTTTTATTGTTCCTTAAACAACCTTGCTTATATATATATATATATATATATATATATATATATATATGAAATGGACAAAGTCCGACAATTAGTTTAAGACATTTTTATGTTTAACATTCTTTTTATAGATGCATTTACTTAAATATTTGCATCTATAAAAAGAATGTTAAATATAAAAATGTCTCATATATATATATATATATATATATATATATATATATATATATATATATTCAAATAGTTATTGTAGATACAGAATAATGTAGTTTTCTAATATGAGTTCCCTCTATCACAGATGAAACAGCTACAATGCCCAAAAGAACTGGTACTATTAAAATCGCCTTTAAAACGTAAATAAATTCCTGTTTCTACAAACGACCAGGCATTGTTTTCAGCTTCCCGATAAATTCGATGATCAGATACCAGAATAAAGCAATTAAAAAATTATACCAATTTGTAAGCGTTGATAAGAACCACTAACTTCTCTACCCTTTTGATGAATAATAGAGTGGCGTATATTTATTCGCAAATATTTACTATTTCGTCAAGCACAGACGCAGCAAGTATTTATTCTTATACATTTACAATGTCAAATTCTGTTTTATTAATAAGGCGTTTTTTTATTCTGGAAAGTAATGATTTTCAGTTTTTCCAGTAATGTGTTTTAAGGAAAAATTGAAAATTCTCTCTTTCCCCTAATACATTTAAAAATACATTTTCCATTCAACAGCGGGATGTTTATTGAATCTGTGTTATATATAAATATCGACAACTTTGAAGTGTTTGTGTGGCATTGCCAGCGGAAGGAGGCTTTTTGTTTGTAATATCTTTATTACCATGATCGTTTGGTAGATCCGATATATATTATAATGTGAAACATCGTTAATTCTTACAGTGGCTTGATAGATTACCTTCGCAGTTAAGCATTTGCTGTTAACTGGACATTCATTTTCAGGTTCACAATTGCATATGAAGGATCATAGTTTTGCACATATATAACATCTTGCCATGGTGTTTTTCCTAATATGCAGCATATTATTAGTGCAAGTACATTTTAATTTAGATGTATTTCTGTAAAATTATTTGTAAAACTCAATTGTTAAACACACATTTTAATCGAATGAATTGAAAAACATTCTCCGCACTGTGATCTTCACATTACTGAAGACTGGATTAAACCATATAATGTTTCGTTTTGTTTTTATAACAGCTTCTGTCATTTTTATCACTTCAGTTTTAATTGCATAAGCCACCAATTTTTAAAATCATCTCATATTTCACTTTTGCCCCATCAAGCATTTCCATGATATTTGGGTTTGCTGATAATTTCACTTGAATATCTTGGGTGTGGCCGTGTAATATATTCTTATATATATATATATATATATATATATATATATATATATATATATATATATATGTGTGTGTGTGTGTGTGTGTGTGTGTGTGTGTGCGTTTGTGTGGGTGGGTGTTTACTTAAAGACGACTGACAAGGTACAGCGATTAAGTTTTTGTTTAATTTCTTTTTTCTTTTATGGACACAAACTCTGTAAAAACTGTCCAAAAGTTCTTCATATAAGAGCGCTTACGGCTATACTTTTACCTATTATCTGGATAAGGATGAGGCTATTATACATGTATTTTTTACTTGTATGTTTCGGATGGAGTCTGGTAGGATTTTATCGGAGACTACCAACCAGGATATCTAATAATGGAATAACCGAAAGCGCTCGGATATGCAGAACATTTGGACAGTTTTTAGATACGTGTACAAACACAAGAAAATGTTTAATCGCAGGATCTTGTAAGTCGTCTTTAACGAAACATATATGTTTGTTGCCTAAACACACGCAACATATATATATATATATATATATATATATATATACGTACTTTTATCTGTATGTCTATCATGTATTTACATTTTTGTATGAATACAATAGTGAACATGCTAATATTTAGACAGCCACTGTAAATAATTATCTTTATGTACCTTTGTATATAAATTTAAATGCTGGTATTTAAAGTGGATTTAACGGCAATACAGTGGTAAAAAAACTCAGGAAACCCCTCAAGCACCAGCTAATAATTCAAGCAGAAACTACCGAAGGAGAGGTAGTGCCTGGAAGGATGGTTTCCTAGGATTGAACTTAATATTATTTTGAAACTACACCACCCGAAGCCGAATATGAATGTTATACTAAATTTGCATATGTTGATATATCATTGATATTTGTATGTTCATTTGTATTATATTCTGATAGAATACAAATGTATATTTGTATTTAAATTATACTTATATGTTTGTATTAGGATATATATATATATATATATATATATATATATATATATATATATATATATATATATATATATATGTATAATTTGAATTTTTTTCCCCCAATGTATAAATGGTCTGCTCCACTATCATTACAATATAGTAAATATTAATATTCAAATTATTCAAGGGCCAGTTTTCACTTGGTATCTGACGATTGCAAAGTTGTGTTATATATATATATGTTATATATATGTGTTATATATATACAGTGCGTTCTGCTTGATTATGCAAAGTTAATTCTTACCAAAAAATATCCAAGTTAAGCAATATATTCTAAAGAATAAAAGCTAAAGTGTTGTTGATACTATTTTCTTATTTTGTCAATCGTTTAAGTTGTCGAAATATACAAAATGTGCTTCTTTTTAATGATTTATGAACTTAAGCCCTAATTTAGTGTTCACTTTCATTATGCAAATGGAAAATAAAACAAGAAAAACACATTTTATACTAAATTTTATTAATTGAATTGTGGCGCATATGACAATACATAGTGTGTTCTAAGTCCTACATTACATAATACATATGTATAGCATGTTAAACAAAAAACACAAAACAAAACAAGTCTATTAATGTGGTTACGAACAAATATAACATCCTCCGTTTGGAGGCGTCTGTCCACTGCTGACGTCAATGTTTCAATTTCAGAAGGTTTGATTGATCGGCAAGCACTTACAATTGCTTTCCACAAGACTTCTAAGCTGGTGAATTGCTTGTTTTCAGCATTAATCCGCCTCTTGACTATAGACCACAAATTTTCTATTGGATTTAAATCAGGGCTGTTTGGAGGACATACCATTAAATTTTGCCCTTTGAACCCATATTCTGATAGCCAATTGGTGGTGCTTCTTGATCTATGCGCTGGAGCATTATCCTGCTGAAATATCAACGAACTTCTTTTCTGAATTGGTTGTACATCAAGCCAGGGCAGAAAGGCATCTTCCAAAAGCCTACAATATGCATTTGAATTTAGCTTAAGCCCTTTGGCTACTTTCTGTGGGCCTATTAGTTTATTTATTAGCGATTTTATAACATATTTATGTTATAATTTTCGAATAAATTATATATATATATAATTTATTCGAATATATATATATATATATATATATATATATATATATATATATATATATATATATATATATATGGCTGATGAATGCTTTTAGCATGAAATAGAATGTTGTTTTTACATTTTATATTTACATATAGCTTAGATCAGCGGTCCGAGTTGCAACACTTGGGTCTCTACGTTAAAAAACACCTTGCGTCACAACTTGGCTTAGTGGAGATTCAAAGTAAATCCAGGGCTCTTCTTGATTTTTCGGCTGGAGTACCCTGCCTCCCATAAAAATCGGCCTTGCGGCACATCCTGCCTTGTGGGGAGGTGGGTAAATACTGGCTCTCGGAATCCGGAAAGAGGTGGCAGAAAGGATTTTTCCCATCAGAGTAGATGCAGCAATTGTAGTATCTGTTCCGTGCCGGAGACCTTCTCTCCCCCTTTGTGTTCTCCTCCAACCCGTGTTGCATAACATCTCTTCCGTAGCTCTGGTATGACCGATTATGACTAGCTTAAATAAACTATGACCAGCTTAGATAAACTAACATCAAATTGGACACTCCTGAAGGACCCTTTTTGCATGCAATTGTTTACACTCCTTTTATTAAAAGGACATTTAGATTAATCATTTGCATAAACATTCTTTATACTTTGAAAGAACTAATACGGATTTCTTTTCAGCACATCCTTGAAATCCTTTATTCTTTTCGCATAAATATCTTTTGTATGCAGTTTTGGTTTTACCGCCAAAAATAAAATTTGGCTTTATTTTAATCAAATACCACTGACTTGTTGTTTTGTACTCAGTTTGTTGTCAACATACTATCTTCTGAACTATTTTGTTGGTGGACCTTTTTTTTTCAACACGCAGCCAAATGCAACAGGAGTAACCTACCTAACGGGCTTGAGTATATAGGTGTGAGAACCGTGATGGGGTTAGCTAATAAGAGCTATAAAGAAAAAGAGATCAATCATTGGCCACTTCCTGAAGTGACGCGTCACATAGAAGAAGAATATTCACGAGTTTTTACTATGTGCTTCCCGAAATCGAAAATACAGCTGAAGAGTAATATATTATAGAAGGCAGAGATACTGTCGACATTGGTGATGTCGATAAAAAAGCATATTGATCCTAGGCTCACTTGATTGAGCGCAGATATTTTGTTCCAAATAAGTGCCAATCTAAAAGTTATGTAAAGTATAATTGTGAAGAGATAAGTGGTTAGATTTTTGTCTACTGATAGGCGACACTATCAGCGGGAACCAAAGTTTTTGGATTTGAGTTGACATTAGAATTTTGTGACAAACGCTCTGGCACTGACGACAAACAGATTAATTATACGGGCAGCTGTTAAAGAATTTAGAAAACAATCACATGAAAAATCAACAGTGTGTGTGCATTTTGAGTTATTGAAAACCATTTAAAAAAGAAAGTGAGAGAAAATCTGAAGTATGTTGGCCGCCATTCTTGCAAAAACCGAAGTCGATTATAAAAAAAATAAAACAAAAATAAAATGGGTTGTACAGACAGACACTGCAATCCTGAAAGAATCATTGTGTTTTTTTTTTTCAAATTTGTTTTCATATTGCAATAGATTAGACGTTTCCAATTTTTTTTATCCAATGAAACCTTTTTGACAATTAAATGTCATTACTCTCACTTTTCAAGATTGTCCGACTCAAAAGGTGCGTTCCAAATAATATAGAAAAATCTTCATTCTTTTCCATATTAGTACATATACATTTACAAGCATTATTTTTATAGAGAAGTTTTACAGATTTTATATCTATCGAAAATGTTGATGCATTTTTAAAACAGTAATTTGTTTTAATTGATAATTATTAAGTAAACTGAAGCATACGGCAATAAACAAAATATTCAATAAAATTTTAGGCTACTGTAATTCAGTAAACAAAATTATATAAAAAAACAAAAACAAAAAAACAATAAAAAGTAATCGATTTTCCCCCGAAACCCAGAAATCCCCTGCTGGGGTAATCTCACCTCAGTTGAGTATCCTTGCTATATATCAAATATTCGAGACAACGTAAACATATTTTCTTAAATTTTATACAAGTTACTGTTGGTATCCAGTTTGCTGGGAATCAAAAGTAAATAGGCTCATAAAAGATTATGTTTTCGCCTTGTTATTGTATTATCTGAGCGTCATAAATTTTGCCTTTTTTGCGTTGTATTTTTATTTTTAAAATACCTTTTTTTATCTATTCTATGCCTATTGTGAATTTACATATCAGATTTACCCAAAACTATTAAAAAATATAATTCGTTATCAGGAGTGCACAGTCGATAGTAATATAGGAAGAGACGATTTCGAATTCAATTTTTTTCAAATTTTAAGAAATCACATAGTATGGGTATAGTACTTTCGACTGTACATTCAGTCATCTTCACATCAATAACACATTTTAAAAAAAATATTGCAATTCGCATTATATCTTTTTGTCTCGGATGCTACCTGAATTTTACCAAAAACAAAATAATTTCCATGCCTGAATATAACTGAATGTACAGTCGAAAGTAATCGCGTATTTAATAAAGACCTAATACAGCTTCTGATTTAAAAAAAAACAAGGATCATAACATACATCGAGTCATTAGTAAGTTAACGCATCTTTAAAATTTTGTTAGCGAAGGGATTTCGTCATTTTATATATTTAACTTTACTAATTTACTTTTTGTATGAATGATTCATTGTAATATATATATATATATATATATATATATATATATATATATATATATATATGAGTGGGTGTGTATGTGTGTTCGTTCTTTTTTATCAACATTTATAAAAACACTGAACAAATAGCCAGAAATAAATTTACCAGCAGTAGAGAAGAGCTTGTAAAATTCTTTATGGTTTTAAGTCATTGCAGAACCAATCAGCAAATGTGTAGTTATATTCAATAGATGGTTACCCCGTACACACACACACACACACACACACACAGACATAACATTTTAATAAAACGCAGATGATAGTGATGTGATACATACAGAAGTTATTAAGTACATTATATTTGCACCCAAACTGTCATCCTAGAAAATTAAAATCCTCGAAAGTGTTAACATAGTTTTATATCTTTTTGAAAAGTCGCCATTAGCTTTAAATGTCGTGCATTGATAAATAAGATGATTATGTTGAAAAGAAATATATCATATAAAATAAATGCTTTTTTTTTTGTTCATTCCTAGGCTACGTATTTGGTATCGTACTTAATTTTATGACCATGTGTTCAAATTCTCATTTTTATTGGTTACAAGTCGACGTAGATTTTTATTATGCCAATATCACTTCTAAACAATAGTTATGTCTGTATTTTGCTAAAATAACGACAGCCGATATTGGTTTGTGCACAATCGTAGCCTTTTATCAAAGCTAAAGCTAAGTCAGCAACAATAATATTCACAGATTCAAATTCGATTAAAATAACATGAATATACCATTATGTATTACCTTTATAGATATTTGCGATAAAAGGGCACACGGTCGAGTAGTTAGTCCACGTCTGAATCTAAATAAGTGACCTTGATAATATAGGTTTGTTGAGACGATCCCAGCGTGCGGTAAATCAATTAGCTAAAAACCATACCATAGTTTCCTACAAGGGTTGTGAGCAAAATTGGGTACACAATATTGTTCAGAACTCGCTGAAGGCGACGCTTCTCTGAAAACACAGGTCATGGTGCACGTCGGTTTAAGTCTACTGGCCGTCTTCAAACCATGAATCATGTCTCATTATGCGCTCTCAACCAGAGACTGTAAATAAGGCCCGCTCGCTATAGTTAAAGGATACACCATGGTTTGGCTCTGTGGTAGTTAAAGGAACATAAATGACTGAGAGGGTGTCTGCAACAGGGAATCGTGCTGCCAGTTTATTATTATTATTATTAATATAATATAAATAATGTGTTAAAATGTTGTTATAATTCATGTATTATTCGAACCAGTATTTTCAAACTTTGCTTTTACAATCACGTTGTATTAGTGAAAATTCTCCGTTGATGTATTGGGAATATTTTACAATATTATCTGGAACATTTTCAGCTTTGTTGTTTTAATGTTACAACAACTAAATCCATGACCTCATGGGACTGGAAAGGTCGAGAAAATTAAGATTTTAAATCTGAAACCTGAATGAGAGTACTTTCCCTCAGTAAATATTATGATGATTGCGAAGTAGTTGCAATTGATTGATTCATTTTTACGATTCATCAAACCTTTTCAGGTTATTTAAAGCCAGAAAATATTTTTAGATTATAAGATTTTATTGAGATAATAATGATTCAATGATGCAAGTGTGTTACTGATTAAGAGGAGAAGAGGTGTATTCATATATTTCCCAAGGATATTGGCGAGTAAGTAAGCGTAAAGAACTCGACTGGTATTCGAACACGGCTCTCCGATTAAAAATTCAGAGCCATTGTCCATTAGAAAACCCGCACATCCAAGCTTACAGCACCTCGTATTAACAAACGATCACCCATCTAGGTGCTGTCAGGCTCAACATTGTTTAACTTCGGTGATCCTACTGGAACCGGTGTTTCTACGTGATATGGTCGTGATCCTCAAGCAGCTGCAAGTTCAGTATGCTAGTTTTATATCCGACTATTTAATAGAGGAAACATTTCTTCTTCTTCTTCTTCTTCTTCTTCTTCTTCTTCTTCTTCTTCTTCTTCTTCTTTGTGGCATGTCTCTTCAGGGCGTGGGCAACCATGCCTCTAATCATTTACGTCCACTCAGCACCTCCAGTTCTTCTTGTGTAATCCACTTACGCAAACTCGTTGGATAGGTTACCCGCTGTTTCTCTTCGTCACTCTCACCTTCAATATGTTTCGAAAGTGTCAAATTCTCCAAGCACTCTGTCATCATTTTGTGTTCTAGAAATTTCATTCCGATCTTAATCAAACGTGACATTCTAGTTACCATTTCTTGGAGAACTTCCTTCTTGGTCACATGTTCTTTTTACACCATTCTCATCATCCTTCTGTAGAACCGTATGTCTGCTTCCTTATGACACCTCTTCATTTATAATAACATTGCTCAGTATTCACTGCTATATAAAAGAATTAATATCATATAGTTTAGCACTTTTTTCTTTGTTTCTAATGTAATGTTCCTGATTCTTGATACTTTGCTTAGCTTTCGGAAGGCATCTTTCTCTATTCCAATGCCTCTTCAGATTTCGCTGTCATATTGTCTATCATTCCCCGATAATTATATTTTTACACTTTTTTTAGTCGGATTCTAATCTCTAATTTGTAAGTCGCATCTTGAGCTGTTCTACTTGCTAACGACCATATGTTATGTCTTGATGGTTAATTCTCCAACTACTAGAACATTAAACATATTTTTCCCTTTATGTCTGTTCAAAAATCTTCGTACGAGACACAGCTGTTGACTTTCAAAACTATCGTTTATTATTACGTGACATATTCGCGTGAAACTCAAGATATAAAAATCCTCTTAAAGAAAACAAGGCAAAGAATGTTTGCAATTTTTGTTTGTTGTAACAATCGTTGATTTATATTACATTTTTGTATTCCAATGTTTAGATATGGCCTAATACAGGAGCGTATTTGGCGTGTAGGGCAACGGAAAGAGAAGCGAGGTTATGTGACAATATTCACTAGCATCATTATTTCGTATCCGATCACAACAGTTAAGCAAAAGCGAATGATGTTGCTACACGGATCGCTGATAAATTATGTATACAGGATACAGTGCCGTTTGAAAGCACGAGTTGCTACACTGGGGCGTTATTTAGAAAACGGAACGTACCACCAAATATTTCACACTAATATTTCTCGTAAAGGCATAAAGACAGACAAAGTTCTGCCTACCTGCATTTAAAGATACTGGCCACAGACATATCATGATGGCACCAGGAAAGACATATTGTGTGATCATATCGGCAATCCAATCGATCATTGATTATTTATCGGTGAGAAAGCTTCGCCTTGTTACAAAGTAAGTTATCAGTTGTGACAAATGAGTGTGAAAGCCGGCCTTAAGTATAGATACTCGTATATACTCAAGTAAAGACAAACACATACACACACACTCATATATATATATATATATATATATATATATATATATATATATCTATATATATATATATATGTATAGATAGATAGATAGATAGATAGAGTGGAAGAAAGCGAGAGAGAAAGAGAGATTGATTGATTGATTTGTTTTTTACGGATTATCAACCATAAGGTTATTTAAAACCAGAAAATATTTTAGATTGTACTAATTTGGGGGAGTTAATAATTATTTTCTGATACAGGTACAACTCTTTAAATTTCAGCTGAAGAGGAGGATGCATAACTTTCCCAATAGTATTTGCGCATATGTAAATATAACAAACCCGACTGGAATTGGAACTCGACACTCCGATTTCCAATTCTGAGGTGTTATCCATTACACCATCCGCACATCCAAACTTACAGCAATTGGTATTTACTATTGATCGCCCATCTAATTTACTGACTAAGGTTGACGTTGCTTAACTTCGGTGATCGGACGAGAACTGATGTTTGAACGGGATTGAAAGATAAGATGTGTATCGTTTTTTTTTATTGTTTAGCAAAAAGGTTTCCGTTGTGAATCATTGCATTTAAATATATATATATATATATATATATATATATATATATATATATATGTGTGTGTGTGTGTGTGTGTGTGTGTCAAAAAATATAGTCTTAAGATGTGCTATATTTATGGAATAAAGTGCTCAATATCAGAGATAGAGCGTGTGTAAATATAAAAGTGAACATAGAAGTCAACACTTAGAGGCGACAGTCTGTTTCATGCTATATGCAATCGTCATGCCATATATATATATATATATATAT
>OZ010577.1:58530562-58575562 GCA_963932145.1 Acanthosepion lycidas
TGGAAGAAGTGGAACTTATTCCTTATTAATGGAATACGAATGGAATGAAAGCGGTTCACCTCAATGTACGCGGCGTGGTGGGCTTAACTGATAGGGCTAGCGTTGAGGCAACTAAGGAATTTAGACATTTTCCTTGGTAATATCGATAGAGTAACGATAGGCTTGCAATGTTTTGTCTGTGGGAAAGTGGTTGTAAGTTGGGAAACTATACATCGCTCACAATGTCACGTAGATGCGTTTGAACTCTGTCAAAACTGGAAAATGAAAACTGAGCATCTGCAGCGTTGATATGGCAGCAGTATTTAATTTTCGGGTTGATATTGCTCTTTTAAATGTAAAGCATAACAAAGGGAGTCAGGTAAAAAATGAAGTAGTACAGGGGATTTTTCAGTATCTTTACCGATGGATCGTATATAGGAGTTTCACTTGAGGTGTGGGGTGAACTTAAGTCGCACGGAAAATAGAGACTGATATTTTCCCCCTACAGGTGTTCAGATAATTTATATATCAATTGACTTAGAAAAATAAGAATTAAGAAATGAATACCGCATAAATAGGCTTGACGTATATAATTAATAGATGGCCATTTAAGATCAGAAACCCTCAAAAAGTTAAAGACTATCAGTTTTTCTGTACGAAAGCGACGAAAATTATTTTTTTGTTTTGTTTTTGGTTCCACTTGTTCTCGCTAATGTTTATATTGGTTCACGAGTTTAATTATCCGTTGTGACGTTTATTTGCCTCTGTTTTTTTTTCTTATTTCAGAGAGATGTTGATTTTTTTTTTCTGGGTGATCAACGGGATTTTTGTCACGGACAAGCTGAATAAACATAAGAGAAAATAATTTAGACAAACTTGGAATATTACATTTTCTCCTGATTTTTTCTACTTCTGGCGCAAAAAAAAGACAATGTATGCAAAGGGAACAATAAGGTTTTGCTTAAATCACAAAAAATCAGAAATAAGACAAACATAAAACCTTCTTATATTTACCATGTATAGACCAAATTAAAATACAATATTTTCGTTACATTTTTTGTGAGTTTGATCCTAACTGAGAGTTCTGCACATACAGTGTCGCTTCAATATACACTACATCTTGCAAATTATCATTTCCACTATGTCATGTTTTCACAGTGAGCTCGCAACATAGAGCCATTGTGAACTTTGACACCTTGAATGATCTTCAGCTCAATCAGGGAATATTATTTCAGGGAATGATTAAGACAAAAATTTGACATTTTTAAATAAAAATAGGGTTATACGTCTATCTAGAAAATTTGTTCTGAAATGAAAAGCCCAAATTCCTGAAACGACCATGAATATTGCATTTATCACATTTAGATATATTATTAAGGGATTTTCAGTGTTAAAAATAGATTAAGCACCACATAAAACATGGGTATAGTCGTTTCTATCATACTTTTCTGATATAATCAAGGAATGTTATATCGAAATTTAATATTTGGTGCCCAGCATATGTCGCCAAAAGATAATGATATATGAAAAAGACTGAATACGTCTTAAATTTCCCGAGAACAGTTTTCTTACATCTTGTATCAGACATTTTTTTGCTAGTGTTATTCGATATTGTCGTGTCAGAGAAAATAACAGGGAAAATATTGCCAAACATTCTGTCAATTTGTCATAGATTTTGTATTATAGGGTCTGAAAATCTACTTGATCTAGGTAATTATAAAAAAAGGGTTAAAACTATCACTTATAATATTTCCTTGAATAAGATTCCAATGACTTTTCTAGAAAAAAGCAGCAGAAAAAGCGTCTATCTAGAATTGTTCATTTAAAAGTAAATGATAAAATATGTGCGACAGTTGATTAACTATGAACAGTAATTTGACCAGTACTCAAATCCTGAGGAGATGTTAGAATAATGTCTCGCACATATCACTTTGGAAAGTTTCCAAAAATGCCAAATGTTCTTTTGTGAGCCCACTGAACAACGAAGAGATTTTAATGTAAAATGAAAACAAAAAGGTTAATTACACTTAGAATCAGAAAGAGACAGCTAAATGTTTTGGGATTCATGAATGGGAAAGCGAGCTTGTCAACCAGCAAGATTCTGGCATCTACTAGCCCTAGAAGTTTATGTAATGCACTTGACTACATAGTCTGCCTGTTGGATATTTTTCCGTCCTGCTTTGATAAGACTTATCCAAACAGATAACTGAAAGGTTGTTTTTTTTTGTTCTTATGTCCATCGTCTTTGTCATGTTCAATTGATAATGTTAATTATATTTTATGAATATGTCCTGAAGATGGTTTATTAGACCGAAACGTCCGACGTTGACATATTAACATTAAAACAGCATAATTGCATATAAGGATTTTTGTTTGTTTTTTTCCGTATATTTTTCTTCATACTGTCGGATCTATATCCATATATTTGCTTACACACACACACACACACACACACAAACACACACACACACACATATATATATATATATATATATATATATATATATGTACATATTCCTGAGAAATTTTATATTTCGGATGCGAATATAAAAACTAAACCCATATGGACCTATATGCACGTGTAAATGAACCTTGCTGGTTAGCCAAGCGGGCAAAAGCACGTCGGAGCAGATAATGTTAGCGCTTACAAAGTGGGTCGCAGATTCGAACTCTATTGTCTTTAACCTGTCCTGTGTCTATCAGATTTTCGAAACTCACTTTCCTCATTATTTTTCCTAGAAATTTCAACTGTTTTTTTTTTTTTGATTTTAAGTAGAAGTCTCTTTTTTTGTTTCCATCTAAAAATTGTATTCACATGTTAGGTTATTCGAAGCACCCTTCTGTAAAACCATATTTCTGTTACTTCAAGTCACTTCTTCAGTTGTGAGGAGATTATTCTGCATTCACTGCCATATAGGTGGACTGGTATTAAATAATGGTCCAGTACTCTTCTTTTGTTGTTTATAACGATATTTTTCTGTCTCTTAATACTTTGTTTTGTTTTTCGTAGGCATCTATCTGAGTTTAAATATTGCGAGATCGTCTTAGCAGGCAGATGTTACCAACTGACAAACCAGGCTCTCATGTTGGGAATCTTAACAAGCTGACCCCTTGACCACGCGCCTATTCCAAACTTTGTATTGAAACGATAACGTCAAATAGTTTTATTTCATCTGCGTACTCATTGAGCTAAATATGTGTTTAGTTCAAGTACTCTTATGTCAATAAAAGTATTTGAAAGGGTACTATCGTACTGAGAGAAATCTGAATTCTTTATGTTTTTGCCAATATCCTTAAAGATTTTTAAAATGTCTGGAATCTTAAAATTATCTACCTTTTTACTAATACATACACACATACATCTTATATGTATATATGGATATACTTGAAACGATGCATCTGTATTGATAAAAACCAGCGATTTTTTTTTTTTTATCAATAAATTTAAAGACTTTTGCAAGATCTTCAACATTACTTACCTTTTTACAAATACACACGCACAAATTATATATATATATATATATATATATATATATATATATATGGATATACGTATAGATGTTTAAGGACAAATTTAAATACCACACAATTCATGGCACCATTCATCAAATTATACATACCTATAGACGCATTTGCGACAAAAATTATTGCTTGGATGTGTTCTAAATAAAGTGGCTGGGAATCGGTCCGTGGAAAGACAAACAGAGAAAGCAAATATATGAAGAAATTTATTGCGCTCAGCTAATTTGATAGTTGGACGAACTGTAGATCTCACACGCGAAGTAATGAAGAAAAAGAAAGTAACGTTTGTCCAGCTGGAAAAATATAATATAATATGAACGTCCTTTTTTCTTTCCTTTTTTTGTTACGGTAACTGACTCCCGAGTTGATAACTGATACATACCTTTGTAAACATGGGAGTTTGTGGCGCAAGTATTAGTGAACCCGCTTGTTGTAGCACTGGTTGGGTTTTTAGGATCTCTTTGGAAATTAGAATATCTATTCCTTTGTCTTTCGAGAATGGGATTAAGAATTTACATATTAAATATATGTATCTAAGTCAGATCTGCTTGTTGATCCGGATAACAGCGAAATTAACTCTATAGCTATTGTTTGAATTCAAAGGAACAGCTTTTATAATACAGAAATAAAAAAAGAATGTATGCTTCATCTCCTTGGAAAAAGTTTGACATAAAATGTTTATAAAAAATCTCAGCAGATACATAGAACATTTACTGGGAGCAAACCACCTGCATGCGGATATAAAATGAATTGAATAAGTACATAAAAATAGTAAAAGGCCAAAGACAAGGATGCATCCTCTCGCCAGATTCTTTTAACCTTATAATAAGGCAATCCTAAGAAAACTAACGTTTTATTACGGTGGTTCTCAACAATATTTTCACTATAAACCAGAATGCCAAAGATTGTTCGAATCGAAAGTTGCATTCCAAATAATATGCATATAATATTGAAAATCTTCATTCTTTTCCATATTAGTAGTAGATAAACTTTTACATGGATTACTTTTATAGAATATTTTTTTAGAAATGTTGCTTTAGCCTTGTTGGTTTCAAAGAATCATTTGAGAAAACTTTTCAACAAAATACACACTGAGGACTTTCTTCTATACTGATGATGAAGGATGTGTACCCATATTGAATATATTCATCATACAGTCTTTTTTAAACGCGTGATGGGCTCCAAATTATGTAAATTAAAAACAGGCAAAAGCAAAAGATTTTCTCTTCCACACTGAAATCCCCTTTGCAGGAGGTCTCAACCCCGATTGAGAAACCCTGTACTGTCAGGATTTATTTCTGATGGACACAATCTTAACAACGTATGATATGTAGATAACAGTGTTGATGCCAGACATTGAAACAAACTGTGGGAATTCCTAGTCAAGTTAGTAGAGAAAAGCGAAAAGAAAAGAATGAACATAAATTTTAAGAAGACAGAGGGCATGGCCGTTAGTAAGTAGGGCAGATCGATTTTGGAACCGTAGTATTGCACTGAATTTGAAAGTTGGGGTTGGACATAATAAATAACGACACAAAATACTTTTTTTTCAAATTTTTAGCGTTTTTTGAGGGAAAGGGTTTAAAGATTAAATTTAGATTCAAAATTGCAACGTTGGAATTTCCGGTGATCAAGAGAAGCCTTATAGCACAGCCATATTAAATTTATAAACGTTATATGGACAAGATGCATGGCGAATCCACATTATTACTAAATCATTTTGTTATCAAATAAAACCCTCATTTACTTCAATGGGTAATTATACTGAAAAATGTAGCTATATTATGATATAAGACATTATACAATGACGTAGTTTCAATGGTATTTTTAATAAACAATGCAATTTTGTCTTCTAATTTATGCCCAATAGTATTATGTTGTTACATACAGCTTTATCTATTTTTAATTTTATTTTATTAATTATGATCTAACAAATTATGTAATATCTTATTTATGGAGTAGGCTTTTTGTAATCTTTTACAATTTTTTTTACAGTTTTTATTTATCGAATACAGTAAGAAATTGAATATTTTGCCTATGGTGATGCATAATTAGAATTCTGATTTCAATATATTTTCCATTCAATGTATCTAATAAAAAATATATCAAATTTATTTGGATTTATCCTTGTAAAATTTTGAAATCAGTTTGTAATCTTATGGAAATTAGGTATTTCTGTACATTGTTCAGATGATCTTTAAAACTAAATGCTCAAAGATTGACAAAAGCTACGAATTGAATTTTTGGTGTCAATATTTATCACATCACACCCCAGCTTTGTTACCGAATGCAATGTTGATTTTCTAAAACGTGAAAAATCAACACGCCCCATTAGTAAGAGAAACAGCCCAAGATGCAACCTGCCAATTGAAGACGTCAAAATCAAGCCAATACAAACATTGGAAAGTATTTTAATAGCTAATAGCAAATTTGGTACATAAATCAGAAGGCGCATTGAAACAGGGAATGATGACTTTTAAAACCTAAACAGAGTGTTAAGGAACAGAAACATTTCGTTAGAAACAAAGGGAATAGTATTTAACAACTATGACTACACATTGTCCTATATGGCAACGAATGCTGGATAATTTCGTTGTTACATCCGTGGAAAGGAGTTGTAGTATGGAAAACTACTCACATAGCCGCGTAGACGCTTATGAACTCTATAAAGAGTGGAAAGTGAGGACTGAGCATCTCCAAGTCCAGATATGCCAGCAATAGTCCATATTTTGGACTAATCTGGCGTTTGTAATGATAGAGCATAGCAGGATGTCAGATATTTACTGAAGAGCTGCAAAGAACCGACTATCTTTTCAGCATGGATTGTACAGAGTCTTAGTAAGTTTGGGCCCCAATAGAAGTTCAAGGTAACAATTCTTCTTGAGAGAACAACCATTCATAATGTTTGGTGAATGTTTAGCGTCTATTCGGTGACGGTAGAACGTTGTTCGTTTGGTTTTGGAGGCATTGAATGTTACAAACATTTCCTTCCCCCTAGCGAGGGCGAGGTCAGAGTAGCGATCAGCTGCCAGGTTCTGGTAAACTAGATTTTTAGAGGTGCTGTTTTATCATCTGGTATTTAACCAATATCTGAGGTAGAGAGACGAGATGGCTTCTTGCCTTCCTATATTTATTAGTGCGAAAGTGAATCGAAGGAATTTGAATTCGGCTCGTCGATTAACTTTTCGCTTCTGAATGTTTTACACTATCCACAGATATTAGGTTAGTCAGAAAGTCCCGACTCGCTTAGTAAGCAGTGAAAAGAACAACAAAATTTTATGGAGCGACACCAACATTTATTCTTTAAAATAAGGTCAATATATTCTCGAAGATCTTCTGCCAGCGATCATCCAGCATCCGAATCTTTCCCAGATAACAGTCCGCTGGATTTGAAAAAAAAAAAAAAAAAAGAAAAGAACTGTAAACAAGCTTCTTTCACTTCATCAAAAGTGTTGAATCGCTTGTCGCGGTGGAAGTGTGCCATTGACCGGAATAGGCTATAGTCACTCGGGGGAACATCGGGACCCAATGGTGGATGTGAAAGAATCTCAACACCGTCCATCTGTTTGAATTTAGTCAACCTGGAAGTGTGTGACCTCGCATTGTATTACTGAAATAAAGCCCGACATCGATTGACCAAAGCAAGATACTCCTTTTTTAGTTTGTCGTAGACGCGGTCTAGTTGCTGTGAATACAATTTATCGTGAAATGCAATACTCCTTGAAAATTCCACCAGAAAGAAAAAGATCAAGATTCGTTGTTTTCTTTCCGCTTCCTGAGTCAGGATTTTCAGGGTAACCTAGTAGTGAACAGATATCAATAAAAGGTTATAAATTTTAATCTTTGATTAGACGATTTTAGGAGAATACGACTATTCTCATGACATTCACAAGAGAAACAGGATATACATCACTCTCCAAGTATTTACTGGGTTTTGGTCGTTTTCGAAACTCAGCCTTAAATTGATTTCAACTTTTAATGTGAAATGTTTCCTCTGACTTTTTCTTATATCGATATATTTCTTTTGACTCACTACTTACTGCATTATATTAACCGAGAGCATGTGTTTATTTTTAGTTTCTTGGTTAATGCAGTTTGGAAAAGATTGGCCGACGCCAGGTAGGTCAGCAAGAATTCAGGTCATCCAGTGTGCAACTTAAACTACACCAATTCGCTATAGAAATTATTGCCTATCCGCTTGCAAGCAAATCCTACAGACCGATGGTGTCTGAAAGGCTTTGGAAACATTCGAGATTGAAAGCATCAAAGAAAAATATGCTGTAAAGTTAGGGATGCTAACATCCTACATCTCTCAGCACATTTTACATGAAAATATGTGCACATTGCAGGATATGGAGATAAAAAGACAAAGAGAGTTTAAGCATTGATGAATAACCACTTATTTGCAAGTATAGACAAGGTTATATATATATATATATATATATGGATTTACACACACACACATATATATATATTTCATTACTGAAATATATATATATGTTTATATATATATATATATATATATATATATATAATAAAAAAGAAATAAATGTACTTTAAAAAAATCTTAACTTAGCTTCATAATTTACATGAACACATTAGTATGTCTTATCTTCACTATCTATCTATCTATCTATCTATCTCGGTCTCTTCCCTATCTATCAAGGTATGAGTAAATAGTGAACGTGAGAGAACGAGAGAGAGAGAGAGAGAGAGAGAGAGTCAAAGACAGGGAGAAAGAGAGATAAGCAGAAGACTTATACGAATCGATTCAGAAAGATGTCGCCCAAATCAAATACATTATAGAGACACGAACATATATTCACACACACACACACACACATATATATATATATGTATGTATATATATATATATATATATATATATATATATATATGTATGTATATATATATATATATAAATATATATATATATATATATATATATATATATATATATGTATAACATAATGTTATAAAATGATTGTAACTGACAGTAACTGACCCAATGATATATATATATATATATATATATATATATATATATATATATATATATATATATATATATGTATATATATATATATATAATATATATATATATATATATATATATATATATATATGTGTAAAGAAAGATAGATAGATAGATTAATTTATGTAATTTATTTGATTTATCATCTTAATAAAATTATGACTTGATGGCAACACCGATGATTATATAATCAGGAAATCATAATATTCTAAGGATAATAAAATTTATGTAACTCTTTTTTTATCCAAAATTTCCTTTTTTTCTAATGAACGATGTAAACTAATAATACAATTCCTTTGAGAAAACATTCGTGTATAGACAGAAAATATAAGTAGAGGGCATCATAAGCAATCTTACCCTATATTTTCCTTCACAATCGTTGACATTTGCATATGTACATTTATATATGTACATCTAGTACAATACATGAGAGTAAACGCTTGACAAAAGATTACGAAGAATTCATTCTTTGAAAAATAATGTGTAGACGTTTGGCTTCATTTTGTTGCTTCTTGGTTATTCCTGTATATATATATATATATATATATATATATATATATATATATATGTATGTATGTATGATATACACTTTGACTCACACAACTTATATATATATATATATATATATATATATATATATGTATATATATATATATATATGTATATATATATATATTTATATATATATGTATGATATACACTTTGACTCACACAACTTATATATATATATATGTATATATATATATATATATATATATATATATATATATATATATATATATATATATATATATATATATGATTCCTTAAAGTTTTACGGCATTCATTTATTTCTCATTCTGAAACCATTGTTTGGATTATATTATTTTGCCCTATGATGGCCTTCTTTTAAAATCTTATTCGTTATTTTTTTTTTATTCTGGCGGGCGGGTAATAGAGATGAAAAGGTTATGGCTCCGTATTCTTCCAAGATATGTTTTCTAATGTATTTACCTTTATCTTTTGAACATTACTCGCAGAGTAACCGAAATTGAATCGAGTATGGTTCGGGTTGGAAGTGTCCAAGCGCCAGACATACGACGGAGCCACGGAATCCGTTTTGTATACCCATCTTGCATCTCATGGGGAAACTCTTCAGTCAATGATGTCCTCATCTACAGCCCCTTGCTTTAGATTTTATTTGGGATAAAAAGATTTTCGGGTGGGGGGAATGATGTAACATGGGGAGAGGTCATGTAAAAATATATTTGAGAATGTCAGCGATCTCATTCATATGGCTCTGGTTTTTCTTAAAGGAATTTTCAGTGTTGTTTTTGTTTAAGTCGCTATTGTTTTTTGTTGCAGCTTTTTTTTTTCCATTGTGATAACATCACCATCAGCCCATATTTTTTGTATGAACATTTATCGTACTTATCCTGCTTATCGCTAAAATGTGGAAATATGGATTTGCATATACGTGCGGGTCTGGGTTTTAGTTTTTATGGATATATATAAATACAGGCTGATGAGTCGACAGACATATGTGGAAACAGACTGAAACAAATAGATAGTAATGATCAAATTGAGATAGATAGATAGATAGATAGATAGAGTGATAGACAGATAGATAGATAGATTGATAGACCGATAGACAGATAGATAAATAGATAGATAGATAGATAGATAGATAGATAGACAGACAGATAGATAGATAGATAGATAGATAGATAGATAGAGATAGATAAATAGATAAATAGATAGATAGATAGATAGATAGATAGACCGATAGACAAATAGATAGATAGATAGATAGATAGACAGACAGATAGATAGATAGATAGATAGATAGATAGATAGATAGATAGATATGAATTGAGTGAAGATAATTAAAGATGAATGGTTATAGTTATAAACAAAAAACGAAATATATATTGATGTGAAAAACACATTAGTAATTGTCACCAATTCGCATATATCCATACAAACTCTCTCTCTTTCTCTCATACACACACAAACACACATATATATGTGTGTGAATGTGTGTAGCAACACAGTTGTCGTTAATTTAACTATTTAATGAAGAGGGATATCTACTGAAACACTTCTCACTAAACATAACTTTTAGAGTAACTCTCTATCTATCTATCTATCTATCTATCTATCTATACATATATGTATGTATGTATATATATATATATATATATATATATATATATATGTATGTATGTATGTATAATTATATATATGTATAATTATATATGAGAATTTTTTATTTATTTTCCATACAAAGTAAAATTAATAAAGTAAAATTAGTAAACTCTGCAAAATAATTGTATTGCGTACTTGAACAGACATATATTCTAGTATAGATAGATAGATAGATAGATATATAGATAGATAGAAATACAATAAGATTGCTAGCTCTATGGCTATGATAGATAGATAGATAGATAGATAGATAGATAGGTAGATAGATAGACAGATAGATGGATTAGTAAATAAAAGGCCGATAAATTAAATTGATGAAAAACTAGTTCTTTTTTAATAAAAAATATCTGAAGCATTAGCATATTTATGTTTCCGTGGAAAGTTTGAAAAATGTCGCTAAAATCAGATAAAGACCAGATAAAAACTCTAAAAGATCAAAGGGAAAATATAGAATATAAATTAAAGAAAAAAAACCCATAAATTAAGACAAAATGCAAATGCAACATGAATAGAGTAGAAATACTTAAAACAACGAGCATAGCAACTTCATATATTTATGTTTGTGAATACATACATACTACGTACATACATACATACATACATACATACATATATATATATATATATATATATATATATATATATATATATATATATATATATATATATATATATATATTGCATTTGGTCACTAAGTCATTCATAAATCAGTCAATAAGTACGGTATATGATATCTCAGTCTACTTTGCTGATGGTTCGGAGACATCAGCGATTTTGCGTTCGCCTTAGATTTCTATTGATGATCCTTGCATTGACAGGACAAAGAGCATTAAAATGAAGAGCTAGGTATTCAAGTTGTGTTTGCTAATGCCATTTACTTACGCTCTAAGACCAAACTTCCAATATGCGACATACGGAGCCAGTTAAAGTAGAGTATAAACAAAGAAAACAATAGGACGCTTCGGCTTATATATTACCAGCCGTGCATAAAACGAAGACTTGAAACTTCGTATAATACTCAATTTGAGAAAACTGTAGGTAGAAAGAAAAACATAGTTTACCCAAGTACTTTCGTGTTCCTGAAAAATTAAGTTTATATCTTAGTGACTACTTAACCTCCTCGCAAGCATTGGTCATAGAGCAGTGGTTTGCGTTCTTGTCACGGAGGCTCATCTTCCTTATAGCAAGCTACATACATTCGTCTGATTCAAGCCAATAAATATGGACTTGGTTCACTCGAGTTGTATACCCTACGTTCAATGATGCATTGACTAGTATCACGTTCATGGACTAAGGAGGGAATCATATACAATTATGACATAATGATGTTCTCTTCGTTCCTCGGTTCATATTTTATATATATAATTCTTTTCTCAAATTTTCTTTTTAATTTTATTAATTTCATCTCAAGCAAGGCAATAAACCACTAAGACTCAAGGCATTATTGAGTGCAAGAGAATATGACAAGCAAAATAGAACAATAAATAACAGGAACTAAAATGCAATGGGTTAACGAGTGTAACAGAATATGAGGTAATTACTCACTTTATTAAATAAAGAGCAAAATACAGGAACAGGAATCAAGAAGCCTGGAGATAACGATTGACATTGCATTTAAATGTTTGAATATCAAAGTTGACTGAGAAGCAAGAAGCTACAACTTAGAAGTGCGTTAGAAGAAACTATTAGCATAGAACTTAGGGTTACATCCCAGCCATTTCAACTTTAAAGTGATGAGACCTTGCCGGCAATCTAGTACTGTATTCATAGAACGTGAAGACGCTCCCAGAGATTTAAATGAATTATATAATGGATAAACGGAACAAGTTATTCGAATTTATTAAGCGCAAAAGATTTAAGATCCTTTTTGTAGTATATAAGTAACAGTAATCATGATCTTTTAAAATCATTTCACTCCAAGCAAGGCAATAAAGTTATTTAGATGAAAAGGGTTAATTGGTGCCAGTGAATAAATGGGGGGAGGATACAGGAACAGGAATTAAGAAGACAGAAGATAACGATTGACATTGCATTTACATTTTTGAAGATGAAAGGATGACTGGAAAGCAAGGATCCGAAAGAGAGTTCTACAAGCGTGAAGTATCCAAGGACTTACGGTTCCATTTAGACATTAAAATGATGAAACCTTGCCGCCAATCTAATACCCCGTTTAAATTCATAAAGTCTTGGTACTATCAGTCCGTTATGTGCCATGCGTGATACACGCTTAGGCCATCATGTATCTTTAGATTCATGACTGACGAGGCAGATTTTCTCCGGCAGTATGTTGCCATTTTTTCTGCGGTAGACCAGTTGCCATCCAAGGCTACAGGAACCGGTCTGTCCTGCTATTTACCCATAGCGGGAGGGAGAAGAAGAGGATTCATACCTTTCCCAAGAGTATTAGCACGTAAATTAATGTAATGGATTCGACTGGAATTCGAATAAAGGAGGCACGACTGAATCGTGCGTAGCGGCTTGGATTCACAAAGCCGACCCTGTTTATATAGTCTTTAATTCAAAATTTAATGAGCAGTGCAATCATTAGAATTTGAACAAGTACAAAAGCTTTTTAATTGCAAAGATTGAATGGCTCATTGAAGATTTTGGGCTGGTGGGAACCAAATTAACTTAGTTTTGCCAACACTTACATATAGCAAAGAGAATGCCCTTTTAAAATTGTTATCGATTCCGAAAAAGATTTAAAAGGATAAAGTAAATACTATCTTATTTAACTGTTTAATTCGCTTAAAATGATGGTTTGGGATAAACGTTCGTAGCGTTTATAACAGGTAGCATTGGACTATATGATGTCTTTTCTCAAATGACTGGAAAATATATATATATATATATATATATATATATATATATATATATATATATATATATATATATATATATATATATCTTCTGAATAGTGATATGTGTGGATTGTACATTTCAAATGCTTGTTCGTGGAAAGTGTAAATACAGAGAAATGAGATGCTATTTTGTCACATTGACAATTTGTATAAAATGAAAGTAATCCTTACCGGTTCTGTATGATCATCGAAGTTAAGCAACATCAAGCCTGACCAATACTTAGATGGGTGACCGCTTGGGGATACCAGACAAACAACGAATCGACAGTTGAGGTAATAAACCATTGACTTTTTCCGAGAAGAATGATCAGAGGCCGAAAGACCCTGCTAACGTTGCAAATGATACGGATACTTGAAGTAACCTCCATGCACTATTATGAGGTTTACGACATGCTATTGTGCTGATACGGAGATCGTTTCCGACAACATGTAGACTGTGTTTTTTGTGGTCAGCTGAACGAGCGGATCTCGGTTTTTCTCGATCCATAGTTTTATGGTACCACGGATCCTGTCACAGCATCACGACGATTAACGTCTGCTTTCATTCTGGAAACGCAATTTGATACAGTCATGCAGCTTCGCGTCCATTACCATTCACACGGTCGTATGTAAAAGCCATATGCGCCTGCTCACGATATGAATATCCTGGCATTGTTAAACGGAACACTTCTCAGTTAACTCACTACAACATACGTTAAACGCTGAAGACAGACTAGCCATAAATGTACACGAATAATAAATGTAACCTAGTCTACACAGCGCTATCTACCGTAAACGTCTATACATGTTTATGCGAATTGCCTCACGATTTAAAAATAAGAATAATAGAACGCATTTCTCAACGCGATTCTTTGTTCAAACCCTACAAGAACAACCCAATTTTGAAAGGAACGTTATGGTTACGAAAATTAATTTTTACAACAATGTAGAGCGTAATATTTCTAGCGAAAATGAAAACTTTAACATTTCAAAAGGCCAGTCTGCATGCAGAGAATGGGTAGCTGTGTTTCTGATCTATTTGAAGGACATTATATATCATGGTATTCCTCCGTAAAATCGGACGTTGAATTCAGAAAAATTGTTTGCCCAACTAGTCCGTGTAAATACAGAAGTCGATAAATAATGCCCAGAACTCACCAATTGGCATCTTCGTTAAGATGCTCGAACTCACGTCTCTTTGCAGATCCGGCAGAAATTGATATTAGCTTGGCTGGGATGTCCATTTAACATGATATACTCACCTGACTATGAGGGCACCTCGAGGTGGTGTAATAGTTAAAACAATTACGAATGAGTAGTGAGTTCGATCCTCACTGGGTGTCCCTTACTTTCGGCCTTGTGCCACATCCAAGCTACGCTTGGAAAATCACTGGGGGCACCTCGAGGCGGTGTAATGGTTAGCAAGCTTGTCTCGCTAGAACAATTACGACTGAATCGTGAGTTCGATCCTCACTGGGTGCCTCCATACGTTCGGCCTCGTGCCACATCTAAGCTAAGCTTAGAAAATCACTACTCACCTGACTATGAACATTCGGATTACCACTTACTTGGATACATTTAAAATTATTTTAATGGAAAGGGCTTCATTATCCTGGTAAACGGTAAACCCGCTTAGAGCTGCTCTTTTTACGTAGAAAATGTGAAGAAATGGAAAAATTAAGTAGTTTAGATCGCTAAAAGTTTTTATACTGTGTGCTGTGTCCTTTCAGTATGTTGATAAATTATGACTCTCCACAGATTCCTATCTTTTGTGGTTCTTTGTAAGTGTTATAATTTCGCTACCACATCGGGTTGTCTCGCTAAGGACATTATGGTTCAGTGGTTAAAATCGTTGGATTAATCGAGTGACTTGAATTAAAAGAGTTGTGAGTTTAATACCTGGCCACAGCAGAGTGGAACAAAAACAGAAAATTACTAGAAGGAAATAAGTGAATCTGAGATATCCAGAAAAAGTTATGACACGCGGAACTAGAACAATCTACCACAGTGGAGTAAATAAAGAGTTCGACGAACAATGTAAAGAGTATAAATACTTACAACACCTCATCTCGGAAATGTGTACACACACACACACACACACACACACACACATATATATATATATATATATATATATATATATATATATATATATATATATGTGTGTGTGTGTGTGTGTGTGTGTGTGTATGTATACCGGGTGTAACAGCAAAATTGTCCAAATCGTGTAACAACATGCGATAATTATCCACCCCACAAAATGTTTAATATCTAAAAACACTAAACTAATTGAGTTTCTTTTTTCTTTTCGTTTTCTTTGCGTCCTGGGTATGACGTTAAACTACGTCCGCATCCTGGGTATGACGATAAACTACGTCCAACAGCAAGGAAGGCCTCAGATAGTTTTTTCAGAAGAATAATGTTGCCAGCTATACGTTTTTTTTTGGAAAAAAATAATGTTGCCAGCTATACGTTTTTTTTTAAAACTATAATGTTGCCAGCTATATGTTTTTTTTGGAAACAATAATATTGCCAGCTATACGTTTTTGGAAACAATAATGTTGCCAGCTATCTGTTTTTGAAACAAATAATATTGCCAGCTATTTGTTTTTTTAGGGGGGAAACAATAATGTTGCCAGGACAAAATAGGCATTTAAAATTCATATAAACTGGATTTGGCATTAAATAACCCACAGTGGTTGATATGCCATAGAACCCAAACAAACAAACAATCGTTTTCTTTTTTTTTCACATAAGACATTTGACCATTTTGACACCATTTGTCTTAAGAATCATTGAAAGACCCTTTGAGTTATTGACCTAGAAAGAAAACAGGTTAAAATCATTCTGTGTCAGCCCCACTATCTCTTCCCAACGGAGCAACTGTGAGAGGAAAAGGATCATTCAGGCCTTCAGTAATGGTATCAACATTCATTCTCCATTCAAGAGCCATCAAGAGAATGGTGAATAAGTTTCAAAAAGAGGGAAGAGTAGAGGGGAAAATGGATCAGGAGGTCAAAACACCAAGAGGGATCATCATTTCAACTTAGAGCTAAATACATTCTTATTGTTCAAAGTAGAGTCCCCAAGAGTATTATAAAAACATCGGAGAATTGCAGTAAGATATCTTTAATCATTTCTAACATACAACGGTTCAAATCTTAATCTAACAATTGGACAATGTTGCTATTACAAACGCCACTATATATATATATATATATATATATATATATATATATAAAGAGAGAGAGAGAGAGAGAGAGAGCGAATGATGTCTGCGTGCATTTACGCGAAAGAAATAATTCGAATATTGGAGGAGTTTAAAATTATTTCACAAGGGCCATCTTAAAGCTACAAAATCCACTGAAGTAAAATAGCAAAATCCACAAATAATAATAATAATCCCAACAACCATAACATAAGTAGGCACATAATTCTCCCTACCATAAAAATAACTTATCTATCGTTAAAATAAATTCCATCAGCATCATCTGTAAAACAATAAGTAATATAATAAACACCGAATGAGACAGAGGCAGGAGAATCCAGATTAGATTGAAGAAAATATCTCGGAACCAGTATTCATAGAGTTTCTTGTATAGTTTGATAGTTTTTCAAATTCCTTGGTTATTATGTTACAGTCCCCTGGGCAAGTTATATCAATTAGTAGGCAAATTCTTTTCGATTTTTGACAATTATGTCTGACTGTTTCATTCTTCCGGTCTGTAAAGATGGTGTAATCCCATAGAATTGCGATGTCTTCGATTTCTGTAACCGATGCTGGCTGATGTTCATACCAGTGTTTATTAACATCTTTTTCAAAGTGTTTGCACATTGTCCAGTATAAGTATTGCCCAATTAACTCTATCGTGACGATTTTTATATTCATTTGGCGCATTGTGCAGAACATCCTGCGATTAGATGGTCCATAGTTTCCTGATATTTGTCACAGAGCCTGCATTTTGGATCCACACTATTATCTATAATATTCGCCTGAAAGATACTATTGAAAATACTCAGGTCATATGCTGCAAGAATAAAGCCTTCCATTTCACCCTTTAATCCGGGGGCTTGTAATCTACATGAGAGTTAACTTTATCAACATCGGCTTTATTAGCACGTTTTTGTTCCATCTGTTCAAGTGCATAATCCTTGGCTTTTCATACTTTTTTCTGTGACAGTTGGTTCTTCGGTTCTGCTTTCGTTTTTTACAGAAAATGTAAATCTCGTTTGTATTTACAGCCTTCTTTCATGATTGAATATTTTTTTCTTTCTGTTTTTGCGTTGTTTGACTAATTTTATCATCCAGTTCTTTGTTTTTTCCATGTATGTTAGTAAGTCAATAGCTGTATTCTATCATAATTCTAGCTGAATAAGACCTCTTTCACTTACTTTACGGGGTATGTATAGACTGTTTGCATCAGCCAAAGGTTGATGCATGTTATTCTAAGAAAGAGGCTTTCTTATGTTAGAATCCATTCGTCTGATATCATTTAAAGTTCAGTTCAAAATGTTGAAACTATATTGAACCACTGGGATGGCCATAATTCTGTTCTAAGTGTTCAATTCAGTTCTTAATATCAGTCGCTCTCTTCTATAGTACTCGTTTCTCACTATTTCTTTCATTTTTTTACGATTTCATTTACACCGAGGTACTTATAAGTTTCTTCTTGCTCTAAATCTTTGATTGTTACCCCAGGGTCTAAACTAATAGAGGAGGTTTGTTGTACCGATTCTCGTAAAATGGTGGCTTTAGCACATTTATCCAAACCGGATTCCATTCCAATGTCATCATTGAAACATTTTACTGTTTTCAGCAAACCTTCCAGTTCACTATCATTCCTAGCATACAACTTTGTCATCCATGTAAAATAGATGGCTTATTTTCTTTTGAGATATAGCCATATTCAATCCTGTTAAGTTCGCTAGTTAATGCTATTAGGGATATACAAAATAGTAAAGGAGACAAAGAGTCACATTTAAATATTCCTTTGTTGATGTTTATTTCATCAGATTTATAGACGCCATTTATATGATTGAGCTGAAGAGTTGTTTTTCATATTGACATACTTTGTTTGATGAAATTGATGACGACGGGAGATAACTATTTATATATTTAAAGACGTTAAGATACAGGAATGGTGTAATTTCCTTTGATTTCTGTTGTATACACATTTTCTTCCGGGATCCAACCAGAGACCTAAGGTCAGAAATAGCTTCATGACATTTTCCCACTGATCATTTTTGTAAATGACAAAAAAACTAAAATCACATACATTTTACATAGATAAAGCTCTTTGTAATGTGCTTTACTTGTGAGCACAATTTTTCTGGTAATTTCTTTAAGGAATGGGCTACCAGAAATCCATTCATTGAGTTTATTGCAAACTTTTTCAATCAATCTAAAGGTTCCAACTACAACACGAATTAATGTATCACGTTTTTGAGACTTCCACTTCAGAATCATTGTATTTTGATAGTTGTTTTGAAGATCTTCAAAGGTTAATAATAATAATAATAATAATAATAATAATAATAATAATAATAATAATAATAATAATATATCTTTATATTTGAAGACTTAAATTGGTGACCATTTGAGCGGATCCGGTAACCCAATTTGAAGGTATTTCTAACTGGGCCCAACCTGCAAGATTATGCGCTGCTTTTATTAATACCTTTAAACTTATTGCATATATTTGGGTGTAATTTTGTGACTTGTATACCCTTATGTAACTTGGTGTCAGGATGGGTATATTGGGCTTCGTATATTTGTATCCTTGGGTCATTTTGTTGGTGTGCTGCTTTCTTAACTATTATTATTATTATTATTATTATTATTATTATTATTATTATTATTTCCTTTGATTTCTGGTGTGTAGACATTTCTTTCCAGGTTCAGCTCAGAGACCTAAGGTTAGAAATGGTATCATGACATTTTCTACTGACCAATTAAAACTCTCTCTCACACAAACACACACACACACAATTCACATAGAAAAAGCCCTTCGGAAGGTGTGGATTGTACTCGTGAGAACATTTATTATTATTTAATAATCTTCAAATATTTATAAGACTAATTATTATTGGTGTTGCTTTTGCTATTGTTAATGTTGCTGGCGATATAATGTGGAGAAAACTCGAATAGAACAAAATTTAGTTATGTGGTTAGATATAACCGAAAGTCTTTTTGGCCGAATAAATAAGGTTTCATCATGTTTTTTGAACTTTCGCATTCATCGGGTATGATTCAAATCTCAAGTTTAACAATCGCAAAACGGCCTAAGACAGACCAATAACAACATGAAAGTTAAATAACTTATTGTACATTGTAATTGCTAGTTTCTTAGCTTTTCTTCCAGCCGAACTACGTTAAAACATCTATTTGTGCTAACACTGGTTATATTCGAGCATGTCTTCTTGATTACCTTAGTTAATGATTTTATTTAGATAATAAATTGTGTAGAGTATATGTTCGTAGATTTAATACAAATGAAAGACTTTCCGAATTCATCTCATACCAAAACAAATTACTTGGTGATTTGAATCTTGAGTGCCAAACATATCCCAATGAATTTTCTATTAACTCCTGAGACTAACCGGGATATTTTTCGACCTTAACTTTTATTGCCGCCTAGCTAATCTTACAGAAATTGAGAGACGGAAAGAGAGAAAGAGAGAGAGAGAAAAAAAAAGAGAGAAAATTAAGGAGAGACAAAGAAAATAAAGAAATTACACTAATGTCTTTTAAACTATTGAGTAATTGTATCAGGTGGAATTTTCTGTTTTTTTTTCCTGGCTCATACATCATTTGGACACATGCGAGATTACGCTCAGTAGCATATTGGAATACGACGACACACGGATAGACCAGGGTGGCGACACTCAAATAAATAAACATATATATTAACGTGGGAACAAGCACAGGATATAAAATAAAGGCGCAGACTCTCACACACAAAAATACTTATGAATACACATATATACATGAACAATAATACACTGGAATCAAAGAAAGAAAGTAAGCATATGAACCGAAAAATATACCTAGACGTCTATTCATTTCTAATAAAATAGTGACAGCTATTAACAGACATATAAAAATTAACTGTTGAAAGATATAACACATAACAACATATAAAATTTAATGTGCAAATCTTAAGACTAATTTGTTATCATTAAAATAAATATTAACAGCATAAACATGATCTATCTAGCTATCTTAGATATTTTGTATTGAGCACTGTTTTTTAAAAATAAAAACAAAAATACTAAAGAACTTCTGACTATTTACTTAACGTATTTTTCTCTATATTTGCACACGCACACACACAAACACATATACACTTCGTGCCAAATTATTAACGAGATAACTTTTTTTCTAATATTTCAAAAACCGCCCAATCAATTCACACAAAATTTTCACTCAATTTTGGCAACACTGACCTGCGCAATCTCTGAAATTTTCATACTGAACTGCGTAATGTAAACAAACTGGTGCCATATTTGTTATCAGCTCGGTGATTTGAGCGTGCCAAATTATTAGAAAGGTTTAGTAAAATTCCCAGAATTGAGCAAACAAAACGTTTATTAATGTTGCACGTGAATGTTTATGATCAAAAGAAGGTAATAAATAAGATAATCAAACAAATAATAACAGATACAAACAAAGGCACAGTTTTAAACAAATTAATAGGGAATGTATATAACACACACACACACATATATATATATATATATATATATATATATATATATATATATATATATATCCTTAACTTTGTGTATACAAATGATTCCATTCCACCTCCATTCATCAAACCAAATATCCTCAAAAATTATTGCATGTCTGCACAACTAAATCTCTTTCGACGACCATAATGGCAATATCTACACCAAAATGCACAAATGGGAAATACGTTCGGCCCGTGCTTCTCCAATTACTGCATGTCCCACGTAGAAAACACAAGTCAGTAAACTCAAAATATATGTTCGTTGTGTAATAAATATTTTTATTTTAGGGAAAAACAAATAAGAAATTGATAATCTCAAAACCACATTAAAAAAAACTCTGTCCTTATCTTTACCTATGAGCTGAGTGAAAAAAAAATTACTCCCATTCTTAGACCTTCACGTATAAAATATTAATAATACATTCACCACATCATTATAGAAAAAACAGTAGCAGTAAAACTTGGCAGCTTAATTTTAAGAGTGTATGCCCACTTAGATATTTGCAGTTAGAAAACATTTCCTAAAGAGAGCATGCGAGAATTCATCGTCTCGTTTACTTTCCCTTGAAATATTCAATAATCCAAAGAAGATAATAGTTAACAATGGTTTTCCGAACTACCTTATCGACCATCAGATAAGACTATATCTTTCTAAAGTAACTAATAACGATACTGAACATACAGACAAAAACAATAACATTAACATCTGCAAAAGTCAAATACATATCAACAATAAACAAGACGAATTTTCTCTCAGAAATATCATAAAGCATTAGACAACCCCGGTTGACCTGAACAAGAAAGTTAAATTAATTACCTATTACAACAAATTGGAAACAGCTAACCTTATCATTAAAAATAATGACACACCTGCAAAATCAAAACAACAAAGAACCAATATTATTTAAGAGTTCAAATGCCCCTTAAGTATGAAACCAAACACATAAATAATTACATTGGTCAAACTACTACATACCAATCTAGATGATTTACGTTACACCTACGAGACTATAGCTCTATTAGGACTCAAACAAAAACCTACCAGATTCCATCCGAAACATATCAATAGAAAATATAACCATAATTTCCACATGTAGAAAAACATTAAAAATAATTGAAGCCTTAGTAATAAAAAAACAAAAAGCCAATACTCAATAATATTAATATTAACTATGAACACGGCAAAAATGTCCTGACTGTGTTGGAAAATAATACATTCTTAAAATGTCAAACACATGCATAAAACAAAACCCAGATATTTAGTTAAAAAAAAATTGAAAATAGCCCATGATAATGGCTAAAAGAATAGCTGAAAGCGCTCGGATATCCAGAAATTTTGGCCATTTTTTACATACTGAGCCCAGAAAAGAAAACACTTGTACGAACACAAGACAAATTAAAAGCTTAATGGCAATACCTTGTCAGTCGTCTTTAACGAAACATGCATGAAACAGGGATTCCTGGCTAAATACATAACACACGCATATAGATATATGTATATATATATATATATATATATATATATATAACGTTTGAAACATTCATCTATTTTCATATATATATATATATAAATAAATATATATATACATGTGTGTGTGTGTATGTGTGTGTGTGTGTGTGTGTGTGTGAAACCCAATTCAGAAACGTCAGAGACGCCAAATTTCACCGTGACTTTAAATTTCTTGCTGTCTTTAGACAGTTCAGATGGCCATAAGATAAAAAAATCGTTCAAAGGACCGTAAAGTAAAAGCGTTCAGAGAACGGCAAAATAAAATAAGCTTTCGTAGGACGGTAAATAAAAAAAAATACAAATAGCATTTAGAGGACCGTAAGTCAAACACGTTCAGAGAAAGTAAAATATTAAAGAACAGCATTCAGAAAACGGTAAAATAAAAGAAAAAGCGTTCAGAGAACCGTAAATTAAAAAGCTTCAGAGAATCGTAACAAGAAAAAAAGAAAAAAAAAACGCGTTTAGAGAACCGTAAAGCAAAATCGTTCAGATAGCACAAAAATGGAAAAGGCTTTAAAGAATGGTAAAATAAAAAAATAAAAAAGCGTCAAGAGAACGGTAAATAAAATAAAAACGTGGAGAATCCTACAATGAAAATGGAACGTAAACTGTCACAGATCCTAATCAAGAACAAGGATCACTTCGCACCTAAGACGTATAGGCAGTTATCGCAGCGCTTCACCAAGTTACCTCACGTATACGGTCTCCCTAAGATTCACAAAGACGGTATTCCGCTCAGGCTGATTGTTAGTTGCCAAAGCTCTGTGTGCCACCCTCTGACTCGCTTATTTGTAGATATAATTGACTCATTGATCGGAAACTCCGCCCACTTCGTGAAAATAATCAAAGATGCTCTCATCCTATTCAACCAGATGGTGATCTTGGACGTGGTGAGTTTGTTCACCAAGGTACCCAAGGAGGAGGCAATCTCACTAGTCAGATTGACCTCTGACTCACCCCTAGAAGAACGGATCAGTATTCCAATAGATAATCTGATGGAAATGTTGACTTTCTGTATGAAATGTTGACTTCGGAATGGGATCACACATATATCGACAGGATGAGGGCTTAGCAATGGGTTCGCGATTTTCACCAGCAATGGCGAATATATACATGGAATACTTTGAGGAAATGGCATTAGAATCTATATCTTTAAAGCCAACTCTATGGTTAAGGTACGTAGCTGACACCTTCAAACTGTGGCCACAACAGAAGGATGTTCAGGTTCTACTGCACCATGTGAACTTAATAAAACCTTCGATAGAGTTCACAATGGAGAAAGAGAGTAACAACACACTCCCATTCCTGGATGTCCTAATATCTCGAACAGAGCATGGGTTCAAGACATCCATATACCGTAGTCCGACATTCACCAGAGAGTACCTCAATTTCAACTCCCTCTATCCATACAGCATAAAAAAGGGACCGTCCGCTGCTTACAACACCGAGCAAAAGTCATAATTGGCGACCCAGAGACATTAGATAAAGAATTGGTCAGTATAAGTAGTACCCTACAACGAAACAACTACCATGAGTACATAGCAGCAGCCCCCAAAAAACTGGGATAGGCGCATACAAGAGGAGGAAAACTCAGAAAACAGTCTGCCTGCCTTATCTGAAGAGGTTATCAGAGAAAATACAAAGGATCTACTGTCGATATAACATCAGAACAACATTCTAAAGCTGGACGACACTTCGCAGATATCTCTCCCGAGTAAGACCCCACACCCCTAGAGAAGAACATGACTAAAAACTGTGTGTACGATATCCCATGCAGCTTCGGAAAGAAATATAAAGGGGAGACAGTCTGCATCCTTGCGGTAAGACTTCAAGAACACCAGAAAGCTGTAACACGAGTGGAAAAATCAGGTGTGGTTGACCACATATGGAGAGAAAATGGAGATCACCTCTTTCTGTAGGATCAGGTTGAGATCATAGAAAAAGAAAATCATTGGAAAATTCATAAACTTAAGGAATCAGCACATATGCTAGGCCGCAAAAATCTCTTGAGCCGACCAAGCATAGAAATGAATACAATATGGGAACCAGTAATATGGAGTGCCAGAGAAAAGCGATAATAACAAAAAAATTGCAATATAACCTCTGGTAAAAACATAAATCATAACAGCAAAAATTGCAATATGAGCACAGGTAAAAAGAATTCGGAAGACATTAGGTTTATAATACCCAGAAATTAATATACAGATCTACTCAAGGACACATGGTAGAATGGATAAAGGAGTTAGATCCAGTGACAGAACTCAATACCTGGTTATGGTAGTGGAGAACTTCGAGAGGGGAATTAACAGGAGATAACTGATAACTGATATCCATTAGACATGGCACGTGTCTACCCCAGTGAGCGAAATAAAGGGTTCAGTTCGACATTCCAACCACCTGAAGAAGGTCGGAGCTTATGACAGCCGAAACGTTGTGATAAATATGACGACAAAGATGAGGACAATAGTCCGAATAATGTAAAGGTTATATATATATATATATATATATATATATATATATATATATATATATATATATATATATGTGTGTGTGTGTGTGTGTGTGTGTGTGTGTGTGTTTTGAACAATAAAAATATTAAAAAATTAAATGTCTTCAAACATTTTATATTAATATTTTTTCGTTTTTATTATTTCAGTTAGATTCCTCGACTAGGACTCGACTGGCCATCATCAGGAGAAAAAAAATCTGCTTGTTAGTAGCAGTGACCTACAGAAATGGATGACTTGATGGAGAAAATGAACTTTTCTCTGAAGTTTTCATTCGTTTTTTTTGGGGGGGGTGTTATTTTTAACATGAATTTTGGTCAGACCTTGTGTTGGTCAAACAGTCTCTTTTAAGTTGTTAAGAGTTGGATGGATTCATGCTACTCTGAATTCCCTTGGTCATTTTGACAGTTTTATTTGTTCCTGTTAATGTGTGTGCTATTTGGTTCTTAAGGAGTGAGTGTGTTTGATGTGTAAGTGTGTATATTAGTATGGGTGTGTGTTATCATTTGGCTCGTTAGGGAGTGAGCGAGTATTTTATATGTAAGTGTGTATATTAGTATGTGTGCGAAACCTCAACACCTATTTAAAACAAAAAGTGGTCCACGTGTACTTCTTATAATATCTAAAATAGGGTACCAATGAAATCAGTACGATAACCATTTATTATTAACCATATTGACAGAAATAGAACACTAGTCAATAATATAAGAAGGGCTCTGTACACTGAGGACTACATCCCAGTCATCCTCTTTATACCATCATTGAATCTATAACTATGGCTCATTTGCATATAATCTTACTTAAGAAAAGGGAAAGGTTAGTGAAGATATATATTAATTGTGTACATGTATTTATATCTATACGTGTATGGCGATTCCTATGTTTGTGTGGTGGCTTGTGTATATTTACACATCGTTATGTGCACATATGTACGCATGTGCGTCGATTTATGTACACGCCTTTTTCTGTCAGTTTTTATTTCATTTTATTAAACGCTTTTTTGTTAACAATAGATTTCCAAATTTTTATCTATATCTTGTTCTTTCTCTTTTTCTTTCTCTTTTTCTTTTCATTTTCTTTTCTTTTATTTAATAATATTTTATTATATATGACGTTTTTTTCTAACATTTTCTTTTTTTCTTTCTTTCCCTTTTTTCTTTCTTTTCATCACATCATATTCTAACCATAGTTCCTTCTTTCAACACTCGACCACGTGGTCTGCCAATTTTTGCTACAACTTGCTACACGCTGGTCGTCTTTCCCTTCCCCTTATATAATATTTATGCTCTGTAGATTTGTATTGGGCAATGTTTTGTAAAAATAAAAATATTAATAAAAACGCCAGATTATATATCTTACTTTTCTTTCTCTTTATTATAATACATATATATATATATATATATATATATATATATATATATATATATAGAGAGAGAGAGAGAGAGAGATAGATAGATAGATAGATAGATAGATAGATAGATAGATAGATATAGATATAGATATGTATATATACGTATATTTATTCAAGCATATATATATATATATGTGTGTGTGTGTGATCTACACTTTTACGGATTTTAAACATTAAAAATTTCTCTGGCCTGCCACATAGTATCCACTGTCTCCTTCGAAGTAGTTCCGTCGTTTACATTGTCGGTAGAAGAAAGTGTCATTCGGTTAGCACAAGTTGTTAAGATTTTTCGTATTTCTGTCTGCTGTCTAGTATTTTCGACCAGACTTTGGAGATGTTCGCTCAGTTTTTCGGTTTTTTTTTTTTAATTTCGCATCAAATATCATAAGCACAAATATGACACATTTATTTTAATAGTCGTCTTAGTGAAATACAACTCTAACAACTTAAATTAATTTATTTAAATTAATAGCATATTTGTGTCTGAGTCAAGTACAGGAAAAAATTATGGGACCATAAATAAATGAATTACTGTTAGTATTTTTATTACTCCTCCTGTGGCTTATAAGCGCTTGGCTTACTTTAAGTATGGACGTCACTAATGAAAACAATATTCCCCTTAGAGTTGATTCTAACTTTCTGGAAAGCTGTTGACGGGTCATCTTTGCAGGATTGAACCTTCTCATGGGCCATTCATATCGACTCATGGATGGAGTCAAACAATTCCAGAAATATCTAAATTGTCAGATGTATTCCACCTGCTTTTTAAGATCAATGATTAAAAATGGATTTCTGTGAATTAATCCTGTAGATCTGGGAGATCCCTATCCTTTTTTTAGCATAGACTAGCGTTACAGCATCACGCACAAAGAACTATACCAGATAATTAAATCACTTGAAGAATTACAATAGCAGCAACAGTTAAAATGGATATTACATAAAATTCAAGGAGAGAATATAAAGACTTAATTAAAATATTAACGTTCCACACTACCTCAAATAAAAGGTTAGGGAGGAAGACCCAATCAATACTGGAAAGAGCGATAACAGCTACTGGACTTGAGAGAAAAACTTCAACAAACTGTAGCAAGATTATTATAAGCCTGAAAATGATATCAACAAATTTAAATATCAGTAGAATAAAAAACATATGTTCAAATTCTCAATTTAGTTTTGTTGAGCTAATGATTGCCATCTACAATATAAATGGGCGAGTAAGTTTGATTTTTCTCTTCAGGCGATCATATTTCATTGGCTCCATTACTGAATATCTTCCATAATATCATCCATTCTCAATATTATCTATGAAGCCCAGTGTAACGATCCTTTTTTTTTATCATTTCAGTGCCTGTTATAATTTGGCTTGTAAATCCAATTTCATTCAGCTGATTTCATACAGTTCTGTCACAAATATTGGCTGCTTTTTCAAGGCATGTTGAATTTACGAATAAAATATTTAATCAATCTAAGAGATTATATCAGAAGCAGAAGTTTACCAAACAAAATGTAAACAATATCTCCCCGTTAAAAAGAATGGCTAAACATCTCGAAAATTAAAGAAAGGAATATACGAACCAAAAAGAGACTTAACACTTAATGCATTTAACTTACATGTATGTCACGGAAAACTTCATAATAAAAATTTTGACTTCAAAATTAAGATAGAATAAATAATGGATATAATTTAAGTACAGGTAGATGCATTTAACGTGACATAAACTAGGAAATTCCGACAATTAATGTACGACAGGACTGTTTCAATTTATCGTCCGGTCTTATTAAATTTGTGCTGATATTGTGGGTTACATAAACGTTGTTTAAAATACGAAAAGATATTTTCTTCAAAGTTTATGAATACCACAATTTCAGTACAAATTTAATAAGACCGGACGATAAATTGAAACAGTCTAGTCGTACATTAATTGTCAGACTTTTCTAGTTTACAGACAAATAAAAACCTAAGTAAATTTGATTAAAATATAATTTCTGTTACAGTAAAGGTAGGAGAAATTCAATCGTCAAATTCTTAATGTAAATCACGTTTTATTACGGTAGATTTTGGTATTATGAAATGAAATTATTGTTTCTAGTGATGCCGGTTCACCAACGATTAGAAAATATTTCAAATTGTCTAATATAATTACCATTTCGTTGGATTCCCATTCAAATTTCCCTCCACACACACACACACACACACACACACACACACACACACACACACACACACACACTCGCATATATGATCAAATTCTATAATTTATCAGCGAACTGTGAAAACTGGAGTTGAACAAGACATGTATTACATTTGTGCCATGAAAAATTCGAAATGTTTGATCATTAAAAAAATCATTCATATAATAAATTAATTTAATTTGTCTTTCGAAATGTCTGTGGTGTGTTTTATTATCCTAAATTTAACTTCTTTTTTGGAGACGCCCGATTCCACAGTGTACACCTTCAAATATCTTGATAATAAGTGCTTAGCAAAGTCATCTCTCCTCTGACATCTCTCACAGCTCAATGGGGAAAAGACTTGATGTTGTCATTCAAAACATCCAAAACTAAACTCGTAGCATTTCCTTTCCTCAGAGCAAATCCTCAACCTGCATAAATCCTGATGCTTGGTAATAACTTCAAAGAGGCTCCTTACCTCGAAAGAATGCTTACTGGGTCTAAAGTTGACCCCAAACTCAGATGAATTGTGTATATTCGTACCTTCTCCAGAAAATACCCAACTACTGATGCTATACTCTATCTTTATAAAAGCCAAATTAGACCAAGAATAGAGTATTGTTCCCATGTCTGCTGGTACTGCCCAATCCTCACTGTCCAGCTTTGACAAAGTTCAAAAGCACTTACGCAGCCTTGTGGGTGATGAATTATTCTCGAACCTGCAATTCTTATCCCATAGACGCAATGTCATCAGCCTGTCACTATTCTATCGCTATTACTCTGGCAGATGTTCGGACGAGTTACATTCCTTAGTTCCACCAGACCTGACCTTCAGATTTAGGAACCACCATCCCATGTACACGGTAGCAAACCATCTACATTCTTTTCGTGTTCTTTTGATAAGGAGTAAGTTCCACTTAAGTAGATTTTTCTCCAGAATTGTTGCTTTGGCGGACAGACTTCCAAGAGGATGCTTTCATGTCAACTATAATTTTGATCACTTTAGGTCCACGGTTAACCTATATCTATCCTATGCGTCCTCATAATAATTTCTTTCCCACCCCATTTACAACAATCTCACTCAGTAACTCTCAACCTTGGGCCTTATATGAAGTGAAGTGACAGTAAAAAAAAAAAAAAAAAAATACACGTTGAAACCTCTGAGGGTCGTAATCCAATATTATTATCAAGACTATTATTATGATTGTGCGTATTAAAAATTGTTACGCTTTTCTTTTTATATATTAGGTTGGTGCAAAAATAATATCGTTTTTTGACGTTAAAAAAATACGTCAAAAAACGATATTATTTTTGCACCAACCTAATAGATTTGCAGACGAGCAACTAATCTCGTGTCATTAAGTGATCAAGGCAATTTCTTCTGGTCAGAAATATGTTATAATTCTGTTATATGAAATAACACAAGTAACTGTGCCCCCCCCTATTTACAAAATAGTTTGATATGAATAACTTTTTATGTAATGTTAAGAATTATTTTCATTGTAATATATTTTCTTTCATGTATTTTGTTTTAAGAAAATTTCAAAATGTGCAAACATCACTGGAGAATATGAAAATTTTTTTGCTTAATTATTGATTTTGAGGGATTTCTTTGAAAAAATATAGAATCCGGAATTACACTTAAAAGAAAAAAAACAACAAAAAAACGGTGTAAATCCTGTGAGTCTTCGAATGTAAGTAAGGAGACGAGTGTTTCTATCACTGGATCACCAACTGCTTTTAGAAAATTATATAGAATTAATTGTACTTTTTCTTTTTTTTTTTTTACTTTGGCAGCAGTATTTAAAATATTTTTAATGTAAACAAGAATGTATCACGAGGATTTTTGCAAAGCAGAGTATTTTGTATGAAAATGTTTTTGCTATTATTGTAGTTTGATATGTCTTTACTTAATGTGCCTCTTATGTCTGAAAAACATTCATTTTAGGAAAATTTAAATTTAACTTTTCACGTGGAAACGATGAATTGGCTTAAAGTGGAGGTTCGATTGACAGTGTATATATAATGCAAAACGACATTTTTTTGAAGGTTTTTAAAAATCGAACAAATCCTGGTTTTCTATAGTGTCAGTCTCAATTTATTATGCAAATCACAAAACAATAAGTTGAATATGCCTTGAAAAAATATCAAATTTTGAACGATTAGTTTAGCAGTCAAACAAAGTCTGAGTTAAATTTTTAAGTAGTTTCAAAATGTTGTATTAAAGTTAATAGATTTATTATAAAAAAAAACTGTATTCTGAAGTTATTATGCAAAATCAGAACGTCACTTTTTACTTTAATAACAAAGGTAATAACCAACAACTGATCAATATCTTTAATATTAGGTTGGTGCAAAAATAATGACGTAATAATGTCGTTTTTTGACGTAAAAAATACGTCAAAAAACGACATTATTACGTCATTATTTTTGCCCCAACCTAATAGAACAAACAACAAACATATACAAGTCTTTGAAGCATTTACAATATAGAGACTCTTCTCAATAAGAGCCAACAATTTATTATTCATTGATTTTATTATATTTTTATTAATTCAGCAGCTTCAATGCCCGACATTTTAATTTGTATTCCATTAATCTGTTTTGCTGTCATATTCCATAAGTCTGTTTTACTGTCATATAATTTCACCTTCAAAATTAACCATAAAGTTTCGATCGGATTAAGATCCAGACTTGATGGTTGCCATTCGATTATCTTCTTTACCTTTTAACCCCCCAAAATTCACGGGTAACGTTAGATAAATAAGAAGGGGCATTTTCGTGCATAAATGCACACTTCACTTTGAACATGCAAGACTGGGATTTGTACCATTCAAAGAAAGTCGTGTCCATGAAATTGCAACAGTTAGTACTATCCAGTTTAACTACATCATCAACTGAATAGTCGAATAATGATTTGGTAGACAATTCCAGCACATATCATCACACTACCACCTCCTTGCAGCATCTTTTGGCTACAGGTACACCTACATCGGAAAAATCCATACTTTGGCACAATCCAAGTGTCACTCGAGATTCGTCCATGAAAATTATTTTAGAAAAGTCAATCTTCATGTACCTTTTTACCCAGTTTTGACGTTTTAAAGTATTTTCTTTATTAGGAGGAGTTTGCCTAGGATATATCTTTACAGATCCCAAATTGCGAAGTATTCTACACCTTTTGTCCTTCTTGACTCCCTCAATTCTAGCCTGTTCAAAGATCAATGGTCAAAAGTTATTGTTTAGCTATAACTAAATGTAGTTTACGTTCCCCTCGAGGTGCCAAGTCCTTAAAGTCTTTTCCTTTGCTTCTAGTCCTCAACTTATATTTTCAACAGCCCTCTTTATCATTCGATGATCTCTAGGAAGCTCCTTTGATATCTCCAATGTGGAGAATCCCTCACTCGATAACTTCGTTATTTTCTGTTTTTCCGCATTTGCTAAATGCCTTTCGTTACTCATGTTTCAACATATATTAAAGAAAGAAGAAAAATATAGACCAGAGGCCTTATAACTAATATTAGTTTAATCTGCATAATAACTTCAGACAACAGTTTTTGTAACAAATCCAATAACGTTAATAAAACATGTTGAAACTACATAAAAATTTAACTCAAGCTTTGTGTTGATATATAAATCAATCATTTAAATTTGACGAAAATTTTTCAAAGTAAATTCGAGTTATTGAGGTTTTAGTGATTTGCATAATAACGTCAGAAAGAGTGTAATTGATAGCATTCGTAGGGTCATGTTACACTTGCCAATTTTTAATTTTAATTATTTTAAAGAAAAACATATCTTTAATATGAAAGAGAAGAAAATATCACTAGTGATATTTCAACTGGCCCAATAAAGCCAAATTGGGCCCTTAAGCTTACCAACAACAGCCTGACTTTCCATAGCATATAACGTGCACCACAACGAACCGTTAAGATTGTTAGGTTGATATATTTGGGAAGGATATTAGAATAATTCAGAACCTATACTTACAGTAAACCTCATGCATACAAGTAGAAAATGAATTCAGTAAATATAAGAAAACAGAAAGAGTTTTAAATCCTTCTAACCGGACTTATTCAGCCTATACAGTTAGGTGATTCTGTGAGATTCTGAGATGTTCTACTAGGATTCATTGATGGCGGTCACAATCCTAACAATATATGACATGCAGATGAAACAGTATTGATAGCAGACACAGAAAGGACGACAAGAACTCCCTACAGGAGTTAGTGAAGGAAAGCGAGAAGAAATAATTAACATCATTTGCAAGAAGACCGAATGAATAACTGTTAACAAAAACATCCCAACATGCAAATGACAAATTGAAGACACCAAAAACAAACGAGTTCGGAGAGGACAGAAAGTGCGACATTGAAATCCGAAAGCGGATTTGGATAGCAAAAGTGCCTTCCAAGAGCTAAGCAACGTATTAAGAGATAGGAAAATTTTTTGTTAGAAACAGTGAAAAGAGTACTGAACCGTTATAGATGAAGAAGAGGCTTAAATTAACAGATGAAGAAGAGGTTTAAATTAACAGATGAAGAAGAGGTTTAAAGTAGCAGATGAAGAAGAGGCTTAAAGTAACAGATGAAGAAGAGGCTTAAAGTAACAGATGAAGAAGAAGCTTAAAGTAAGAGATGAAGACGCTTTAAGTAAGAGATGAAGAAGAGGCTTAAACTAACAAATGAAGAAATTCTTAAACTAACAGATGAAGAAGAGGCTTAAACTAACAGATGAAGAAGAGGCTTAAAGTAAAAAATGAAGAAGAGACATGAAGAAGAGGTTTAAAGTAGCAGAAGAAGAAGTGGCTTAAACTAACAGATTAAGAAGAGGCTTAAAGTGTCAGAAATGTAGTTCTACAGAAGAATATTGTGAGAATGTTGTGAGAAACGACGAAGTTTTAGAGAAAATTGAAACTAAAAGAACACTTATACTCAATATCAGAAAGAAAAAGTTAAAATGTCTAGGGTACATAATGAGAAAAAAGTACTTGGAAAATTTAACACTCACAGGACATATTGAAAGCAATACTGACAACGAAAAACAGCGTATAATCTACCTAATGATCTTGAGTAAGTGGGTGGCAGGAAAGAGTTTAGGAGAGATAGCAAAAACACAAAATTTATTAAGGGCTGCAAAGGACAGGGAATTGTGAAGTGCCATGATCACTAACGTCCTGAATGGACACCATACAAAGAAGCAGAAGCAAAAGCAGAAGAAAAAGTGATATATATGTCTACAACTATAATGTAATTCACTTCTGTGGTTTCGGCCTGTATATAGTTTTAATAGATACCAAAATAACGCATGGTTATATTCCCTTAGATCAATGATTCCTAAACTTCTTTTTCTCTGAGCCGCATTTTCGGAACGAAAATTTTTTCGCACCTCACAAAAAAATTATGTGATAAAAGGTACATTTAAAAATAAAAAAATACGAGAGAAGATTAATGGGAGATAACCGTGGATTTGAAGTCAAAACATTATCATTGATAATTCTTTTTTCCAATTTGAAGAGCGTAGTTAATATATTCTTAATACTTTATATAAGGCAAAAATAATTATTTATAACTATTTATACTGTGATTCATGCATGCAGTTACAAGTAATCCATGATAATATTTTACATTTTGTAATCATATTTATTTTTGAATTTTTAAAACTGTTACTAAATCTTTGACTGTCTTTCGATCATTCCCCCCTCAACTGCTATCCTCTTCCGACGCAACCATGATGCGCGCAGTACTGTTTAGAAACCACTGCCTTAGGCCAATGGCCAAATCTCAGTCTCTCATCACTCTTCTTGAATGGAATCTCATGTAACTTCTTCATACCTTTCTTTTTTCATGTCTGATTGCAATAAACTTATGATTACAGTTAAGTACATCTTATTTTCATTCAAACACCCGATCTTATGCTTAATATGTAGCCATTAAGCCAGAGTTATCTCGTTTGACTATAGACTGATATCAATTTTAAAGTTTTTACCAGTTTATTCCTTTACAGATACGGGATGATAAGCTATTTCCAGAGAGTTGAATCACACTCATTTCCTCCATGTTCCAAAGGTAAGCAAAATTAGTGTTCCATTCAGTTTTTTCCAAAAATTGTCACGTTTTAGAAGAGACTCACGTGTGGGTCCTACTCTGAAGACTACAATCTTAACCTGTTGAAGTCAAACTTCTTTTCCTTATCCTCATCATCTTCACTTCCTACTATCTTCATGACGCACATCTCATTCATCATGACAATTTTAACATTAGTGCTCTACCATTTGTGACTCCTGGGCCTTGAATGTGGCGTATTTTAGTAATAAATAATTACATTTTAACAAGACACTCATTATTTTAAAGTTAATATCTATCACGGGTTTGGTATGTATTTTTTAAAAAACAGATAATTTCAGTTAGTATATTAATTTAATGATACAGAAATAAAATCCAATAAAATATCTATACCTATAGTGAATAGGATGTTTTGAAAAATTGTTTTTATGTACCCTATACTCGGACTTGGCCAACTGTAAGAAGATCTGAGTAAACCAACAATTGAACTGACTTAAAAATACTAATTGCAAATTACTTCTCAGGTTAAACAAACCCACGTGTATGTATGTATTTATCTATCTATCTGTTGTAACCTAGGGAAGGTTACTGAATAGAATAATCAATCAAAGGTTGGTAATGAACGATAATACTTAGGACAAGAGTAACACATATAAGATTCGCCAACGCCGCGTAGAAGTAGTAGTCAACTGCTAGAAGTGAGTCAAGTGAATTCCCCAATGAATCTCCTACTGCAGGATATCTACCAACTGCCTCACACGTAAGGTATCCGAGCCCGTAGACTGGGCCAAAAATTTTCCGTTGAGCCCATACAAAACGGGGTCGGGTAGCTGTTTCCCGAGACTAGACTCTGCTCTTCGACATAGCCTCGTCTGGGGACCCTCTCTGCCCGGAGGCAGAGAGTCTGACCAGCACAGCTGGAGACGAATCTCCAAGTGCAAACCACCATACAGTATTTACTACTGTATTTATATGAATGGGGACATACCAATTATCGTCAGTAGGTATACTCCAACACTATCTATCTATCTATCTATCTGAGGAAAGATGAATGAGAGTTTTACGAAATGATAAATATACAGACAATGATAAATTTTAGTAAATTTTGTAATTGGGCGCGAATGTCTCATCATTTTGCTGTTGAAATATCTAGAGGTAACCGTAAATTCTATGCTAATGTTCGCTTATGGAACTTATTTCCGGTTTCTTACTTCCACGTTTAATTTGATCTTAAAAATTAAATGCCATCTTCTGTCTTCTGAATTCCTGTTCTTTTATTGTTTTCTCTACTTTATAGTGTTGTTTTTTTTCTCATATTCTCCCACATTCAGTAGCCCCTTGATTTGATTCTTAATGACTGCATTGACTTGCTTGGGGTGAAATGTGATCAATAATTATTATTTTGATAAACGATTTTATTTTTGCATGTTTCATCAGGAAATAAACTGTCTATCCATCTATCTAAAGTTGGATGAGAGTCTACCTAAATCATAGAGTCAATTTTGCAAATTTTTACTTTTACTTACTGTTATTCTATCGCCGAGATTTGAACACAGTGATTAAATTTGTAGACATTATGTATTGAAATGCTGAAAACCTTCACAGTTTATTCAATCTATTTCAACGATAGTGACATTTCCATTGCACTAATTGTAGAAATTGATGAATTGCGGGAATGCGTTGGAAGCAGTTTGCCCAGATTAAATTGTCTTTTACCTGTCATTTCAGTGAAAAATCAGTTTGCCGGTTTTTAAGCTGGCATTCGAAACTATGAATTATGTTAAACGGACTGAACGATGCAGACATTTAAGCAAAAGTCTTACGTGTAAAAATGTCACCAGAAATGGTTCTGTTGTTTAAGAGCGTTAAGTTTGTCAAAAGGAAAATGATTTTCCATTTTAATCGCATCTATCTATGCGTCTATGTATATAAAGGTGCGCGTGATTTTCAGGTAAAAAGGCAGTAAACAAACATACATGCATATATATATATATATATATATATATATATATATATATATATATATATATATATATATATATATTGTATTTGTTTTTCCCTAATAAAATGTAAAGGTAAAGATGAATATAAAAATAACACGCAAGTTCAACAAGGGCTAAGTTTTTTTAATGTTAGCGTACGAATGAATAACTCTATTCAGCTGGAAGATTTCAACTCCGCCATTGTCTAAGCAGATCTGAGAGTGCATATGTTGATGATGACTACTTAGTACCCTCTATACGAAAAATGAATTTCGCACTTTCCAATTTTTCTCAAGTATATATTTGCTTTCTTTTTCAAATGTTTTAATCAATGATTTTTTTCTTTTATCGACTTTTTTCAGCAAGTATGTTTTCTTTCTATTCAATTATTCTCTTCCATTTCAAAATTCTTCATTTCTCCAACTATTACGTGTAATTCTTTTAAAGACTCGTGAATGTCTTTCTTAGTTTCTACTTTTGATCTATCTATCTATCTATCTATCTATCTATCTATCTATCTATCTATCTATCTATCTATATATATATATATATATATATATATATATATATATATTTACATATATATATTTACATATATATATAAATATATATATATTTACATACACACACACATATATATATATAAATATGAAAGTGAACATAGAAGTCAACACTTAGAGGCGACAGTCTGTTTCATGCTGTATGCAATCGTCAGGCCACCTGACGATTGCATATAGTATGAAACAGACTGTCGCCTCTAAGTGTTGACTTCTATGTTCACTTTTATATTTACACACGCTATATCTCTGATATTGAGCACATTATTCCATAAATATAGCACACCTTAAGACTATATTTCTTCATATATATGTATATATATATATATAAGGTTGGTGCAAAAATAATGACGTGTTTTGACGTATATTTTAACGTCAAAAAACGTCATTATTGTTGCACCAACCTTATATATATATATATATATATATATATATATATATATATATATATATATATATATATATATGTTCGTGTCTATATCGATATATATCGATATATATATATATATATATATATATATATTTCTGTTATTTCCTGGCTGATTAAACTGTTGTCTATATTTCCAATCATGTTTGATTCAGAGCAAGTCGACTCAATCAAAGACTATGTCTTGCAATCGATCAGCTTATCTATCCCTCCATCTATCTATTTAAATAAACTCTAGGTCATTACGTCTGATCAGCAATATCGATACATTATTTAATTTTTTATTTTCTTTCCTACTCTGAATTATTATCCGTTTTTTTTTTTTTTGTTTTTTTTTTTCACTTTTTGTTTAATCATTCATTTTCACGTTTTCTCTTGCCCGCCTCTTTCTTCAAGCTCTAACAGATTTTCGCTTTGTCTGCCTGGCCTTCATTTCTTCTTCAAACTCCCAATATAAATTTAATCCCGTCATCTCTCCTGCGCGGTTCCTTTCAGCTCGCATCATTTCTCAAGTCAATTCATCTAAATTCTCTCACTTCAAGACACTAGCTTTTCAATTCGTTACGTTTTGTCTTCTTACGCGAAGAATTTTTTTAATGCCTTTTTACTTTTTTATGCTTACGCGTTATCTTTTTTTTCTGACTTCATGCCTCTTTCTGCTTTAAAAAAATATTTCCCTTCTCTCTATTTCTGTTCTGATATTTTTTCTTTTGGTTTTATTTATCTTTTTCTTTTCTTCCGCTCATTTCTCCTTCTCTTTTTTGTTCATATGTTTTGCATCTCTCTCAAATATTGTCTCTAATTTTCATCTGTCTCTATTTTCTTCAACTATGTCAGGTCTTTTTTTTTACGTTTTCTCTCTAATTCTATTGTTTGTTTTTTATTCCCGCTTAGTTATTACATCTTCTGCTTCATTTCAAAACATTCTTTTTTATGACTTTTACATCACAAACATTTTGTTTTTTAATTTCAAATTAAAAAAAAGAAAGAATTGGTAGATGAATAAGGTTTCCAATCCATAACATTTCATTCTTCCTTATCATCTTCTTAATTATTTCTTTTTATACATCTTTTTATTTAATTTCTTTTACTTTTCTCATTCAATTTTCTTTCTGGTTTAATCATTTTTTGTCCGCTTTTAAATCTTTTTTTTTTTTTTTTTGTTAATTCTTCTTTTCCTTTCTCCGCTGTCAAAATTCAAACCTATTAATATTGCTATAACCATTATTAAGTAAAACCATAACATCAACGCCAACACACGACGTTTCTTCTCTCTTCATCTTACCGTTCAGCGTCGCCATTTTACTTTTTGGCATACTGCAGCCATCATCATTATTGTTCATATTCTTTTTTCTATTTCGATTGTCTAGTCACGTTCTGTTCATTGCTTTCTTTATTTGTTATTGTTTTATTTTGTCTTTGTTCAGCTGGCTTTCTAACTACGTATTAAGGATTACGGCCCGCTCCGTTCATCTGTAAAATCTCGACTGTTCTGTCCATTTCTAGCATTCCCGTGAGGACAGACCTGTCCGAGAGGAATTGGTAGCCAGCACTTAACTGCTCTTGGGCAAAAACGTTTTGCTTTAGCTAAACGTCTGATCGAATTCAACGCTCGGCCCATAATGAGTGATCAAAAATCTTACGGAGTCAAACAGCGTGAAATAGTTCTTAAAAATCAATTTACCTTTTTTCTATCTTCACTGTGCTGTATAGTTTTCCGCTCTACTCATCCTTATCACGGAAGTTTTTTTTTCTCTCTCTCTCTCTCTCTCTCTTTGTCTTTGACTCTTTTTGATACTAAATCTTCTTTCTTTGCAGTACCCTTCGTTTCTTTCTTTTCTTCTTTCTATTGTTTCTTTCGTTATTTCTTTCTTTCTATCGATTTATTTCCTTTTTCAGCTTTTGTAAAAATGTTTAATTTTTGTTTACGGACATTTTGTAACTACTTTTCAATTGTTTGCCGAATATTTACATTTTTCCTGTTAAGTACTTTTTAAAAACTTTTCCTTCTTTCTAAGCCTATCGAAATTTGGTCTCCATTTTGGCGAAGTTGAAGGGGAAAATGATTTTATATCGATAGAGAAAAGCTAGGAAGAATCATCGAAGACCTGAAAAATTAAGAAAATTCAAAGAATAAATTATATTTTTTTCGTCAATTGCTTTTTGTTCGTTTTTTTTTTGTCGCTTTCTTCCTTTGTACTTTTCTTTTTTTCTTATATTGTATATTCTCTCTATAAACTGGTAAATAAAAAGACCCGTAGCCTAATGATAAAAAAGTATTTATTTTACACATCTAGTGTTTATTATTGAACTTTATTTAGATAGAAATATTTATCAAATATATCACATAATACAGTGAAAATTTCAGATCAAAATTCAAGAAGTAACTACGTGACCTCTTATAAAATTATTGATTTATACTCATAGTTTAATTTTTCTGCTTTTTTATTTACTTAACAAGTCAGTTAATAATACCTGCATAAATGATCTTTTCGGGTTTTATTTCTCTTTTCTTTTTTCATCTTATTCTTTTCTTTCTCTTTTTCTTTTTACTTTTTTGTCGTTTGTCTCTTTTTTTCTCTTTCCTTTTCTTTCTTCTTTTTCTTATTTCATCTTTCACTCTTTTCACTTTCGCTATTTATATTCGTTTTTCTCTATGGGGCCACCTTGGCGTGGTGTAATAGTCAGCAAACTTGTCTCGCTAGAAAAAGTATGACTGATTAGTGAGTTCGATCCTCAATGTGTTCCCTATACTTTCGGACTAGTGCCACATCTAAACTCCGTTTGGAAAATTACAATATTTCTCTTTCTTTATTCGTTTTTCTTTCTTCGTCTTTCTCTTTTTGCTCTCTTCTTTTTATCTTTATTCGTCTTCCTTTATTTTGCTAGTAATCTTTCTTTCGTTTGTTGTATTTCTTTCTAAATCCATGAATCTTTCTTCATCTTCACGATCATTTTTTTTTCGAGTTCACTTCATTCATCTGTCTGTCGAATTCATTAACAGCAAAATCTGAAATGCCAGCTAAAGAAACGCGTTTACATACTCTTTCTTCTCTCTCTCTCTCTCTCTCTCTTTATATATATATATATATATATATATATATATATATATATAAAACACACCACAAGAAGTCAAAGAATATGAAATAATTATTAGGAATCTCAGGGCTTCTTATAGATTAGTTGGGCAGTTCGCCCAGCATCACCGGAGCTCACTGGCCCAATCAAGTTTGCCATCAAAGACTTCTCAAATCTCTATATAATGGCTGGTCGCTTGTATCCAAGTATGCCTGTCTATCGCGCAGCTAACCAGTCTCTGTTACAGATGTCTGCTAAAGCACATTTACGTTTGTTCATCGCCCACAGAACAGCTATGATTTATACAGCAACTATGCTAAGCGAGCCATAGTTTCTGGCAGAGTGCGCATCATCTGGCATGATCAACAATTTATACAAGGCTAGTCACGATGACTTTGCGCTAGCACTACCATCGACAAAGTATTCGGTCTACCCAATTTCATTCACAAGCCCTGCGTCAACCCATGTTATGGTTTTCATACACTTTCCAAAGGTACTGCCAGTTAGGATCGCCTGTCCAGGTTGATAGCATCAAGAATCCACCTTCCTTGACAAATCGACCACGGTAAGATTCTCATAGTTGCAAGTTGAACGTTCTAATCACTCAGTCCCGATTATTATTATTATTATTATTATTATTATTATTATTATTATTACATGTGTGTAATAACGAATCATTATTACACATATAAATAACCGTGGTAATAACAGATGTCCAAGATATGGCGACGTCTTGAATTTTAATAATTATTTCTACTTATTATGTAAGAAATTTGATTTTAATCAATTCATCCAGTGTAAATCCATAATGCCAGTAAGAGATAGGTGACTACTGGAAGTAAAAGAGATGCAACATACTTTAGAAGGAACCGGAAACCCATTAATAGCTGAAATTTCAGAGTTTAGTTGGAGAAGTTAGAAGTATAGAGTTGAAAGGACTGGAAACTTAATCTTAAAAAGGAAATAAGATATAAACCTCGACTTCTGTTCAAAAGACCGGGAAGGATTTTGAACTATTGTGTAAAAGAAATAAAATAATAAATAGACAATAAAGAGATCAGAGTTTTCTTCGGAGTCTTTAGAAGTATATTCTTGAAATAGAATTTAGAAGGGACTGAAAACTTAATCCTAAACAGGAAACAAAAGATAAGCTTCTACTCCTGTTCAAGAAGACGGGAAGAAATGTTAACTATTATCGTGAAAGAAGAAAAAATAAACAGTGAAAGTTTCAGATTTTATGCGGAGATGTTAGACGTACAGAGTAGAAGTAAAATTCAGTAGGAACCAGAAACGCAATACTAAACAGCAAACAAATGTTATACGTGGATAAACAAGTAAAGGCAATTTCGATACAATACCTAATTTTCCATTAATGAAGAAAAATGCTTATGTCACTTTTTAACATAGTACACCTGCACGGCGATGAACTTCTGGTATTGTTCAAACGAACTTCTTCATTCCTTTCAAAAAGAAGCTTTTTGGTTGCTCACGAAGCCTCGTCTGCACCGCTTGCTTGTTTGGGCAACCAACATGCAGAAACTCATCATACGCTATGCTTTACGCAGATCCATAAATGATGTCCACTTCTGCTAACATGATCAAGTTATCAACCCGCTAAATTTGTTCTTCCGTGCGCTATGCTGAGGGTCATCCAGATCGGCTTTCATTTGACTTGTTCTTCCCACTTTGAAGAGTTCTACCCACACATACACATTTCGTTGATCCACGGGGGGTGATCCATACAGCACCAACATTCAGCAATGCACTACCGCAGGTCTGACTCCTTCTGTCTACAAAGAGTTGTTCCTCGATGATTCAATCACTGAATGGCGCGTCCATACGTCTGACCTCGTTGTTTCCTGTCAATGGATTGCTGCGCATCGTCCCATACGCACGCGTGTTATCTCACGTCTCTATCGGTTTAACGCGTAATTTTAAAAATGCCTTTACTTCCTGATTTACCCTTCTTGTGTGGGAATATATATATATATATATATATATATATATATATATATATATGTATGTATGTATGTATGTACGTAGTATGTATGTATTCACAAACATAAATATATGAAGTTGCTATGCTCGTTGTTTTAAGTATTTCTACTCTATTCATGTTGCATTTGCATTTTGTCTTAATTTATGGGTTTTTTTTTCTTTAATTTATATTCTATATTTTCCCTTTGATCTTTTAGAGTTTTTATCTGGTCTTTATCTGATTTTAGCGACATTTTTCAAACTTTCCACGGAAACATAAATATGCTAATGCTTCAGATATGTTTTATTAAAAAAGAACTAGTTTTTCATCAATTTACTTTATCGGCCTTTTATTTACTAATCCATCTATCTGTCTATCTATCTATCTATCATAGCCATAGAGCTAGCAATCTTATTGTATTTCTATCTATCTATCTATCTATCTATCTATCTATCTATCTATCTATGTATACTAGAATATATGTCTGTTCAAGTACGCAATACAATTATTTTGCAGAGTTTACTAATTTTACTTTATCAATCATGCATGGTTGAATAATCTGAACATATTATGTCTATTTAATTTTATTTTAATAGAAACAATTACATAAATTAAAGTTACCTCCCTTAAATAAAAGATTAAAAAAAACATAATTGCTTTAACAATGCCAATGTTTAATTTTTTAATTAATTATAACGGAGTTATACGTGCTTATAATTATAACAGAGGCCGTTTTACGCGCATTTACGAAAAAACATCACAACTATTAATTACATTAATTTTTTGTCTTCGCAATTCACCTCTGAATGATCTTGGCTGAAAAGTGTTTGGGAAAATAAAAGAATGGAAAAAAAAAACAGAAAAATACGGCGCCTTCGTTAATGTCTTTAATATCAACATTAAGAAGTTGATCCGAGAATTCAAGAAAATTAAAATAAAATAAATAGACATATGTCCAAACATGATTAAATGGACGGGCACACACACACATATATATATATATATACATACATATGTATATACTTTTAAGGACAGGGATCATAATTTTATTATTAAAATAAGATACAAAAATATCATGTTTTAAGATTTAAGGCACCTTTCAGTCGATACTTCTTCAGAAATAAAATCATCGACAATATAACATAAAGTAGATGATAAGAAATTTTTTTGCTAACAACTGATATTAAAATAAAATCTACAAACCTAGAGGAGGGAATTAGGGGATGAAAAATAAAATTGGTCCGATTAGTCAAACATACAACAGCAAAATTTGCAATTCTATCAAACCTGTGTTTTAATGCCATTATGGTCTGCAGTATTTTTTCAACCAGAAGGGCTTTTCCCGCTTGCCGTAAGGATGTCTTGCCTACCAATCAAAAAAAAAAATGAGCAATTTATTAATATAAATATCAGTGCGAGATCGACTATGTGGGCAAGAGCATCCAGAGTTTAGAGGTTAGGATCGCCCAGCATGTCACTGGCCAGGTGTGCAAACACGAGTCTGTGACATCCGAGCATTCACAGACGCATGACTCTGTGATCGGTGAGCACATTTTAAATTCTGTTGCTTGCAGGAACGAAATATTCTCCCAAGTTCTTTTCTGTCTTGCACAGGGCACGGACCAAACTCCATTTTGACCTCCTGGAGTCTGTCATTATTAATATGCAACGTCCTGCCCTGTATAGATAATGGAAGTTGAAACATAAGTTGGCCCTATTCGGGGAAAAAGTTGTCTAACTGGGAAGAAAATTAGTATTTTTTATGTCCACATTCTCTCTTTCAGCTTGATTATTTATATTTTAATATCAGTTGTTGGTAAGTAGTTTCCTTATCAACTACTTTGTTTTATATTGCCGACTATTTTATTTTTGAGGAAGTGTCGGGCGAAACGTGCTTTCAATCTTAAAACGTGATACTTTTGTATCTTATTTTTAAATTATGATCCCTGTCTTTAAAATTATTTTATCCTGGTGTGGCAACAAAAACCTGTTTATATATCTATCTATGAAGAAAAAT
>OZ010577.1:58578062-58615562 GCA_963932145.1 Acanthosepion lycidas
CAACCAGCCCACAAGGTCATATCAATAACTGCGTTATCTAAAAAACGAAAAAAAAAAGAATTTATATTACACAAAAATCGTTGTAGATATGATCGTAGTCTACTCAACGGTTCTCCATCTATGAAATATATCGCGTATTTTCAGATGAAATACGAAGTGGTGATGAAAAGTTCTCAATCCGACAAAAAAGGAGTAAAAAGTATTCTGATATTTATAATAGGCTATTTTGCCAGTCCCGCTAAAATAGACACCAAGACTATTTCACCGGTAAATATAAATAGTGTTTTAGAACTCAGAGTATATTTGAGATCATCGGCGCAGTGATTGTGTGAGCTGTGTAGGCAGTATTTGAGCAACATGGATTCTGTGCATCTGAAGTGTACTGGCAAGAGAACCATGCTCAAGGGCAAGTTTTGGATTTGCAGACATTGTTATGCGTGAAGCGCTTAAAATATTCAGACTTCTATATTTCTTTTAATAATTGATTATGGATAAATGTTAAGCTGTGTTTTAACAACTGATGGTAGAAATTTTACCGAGACAGATAAAATAAATTTAAAAGTATGTTTGTCTATTTTACCGGGGCCGGCAAAATAGACTCTTTCTTATTTATTTTTTTATTAGGTTTACTTACGTGTGTAAGGCTGATAACTTTTCATATATATATATATGATAACTTTTCTGATTGATTCAAACTAAGTATTGATTGATGCATTCTAGTCTGTAATTAAATATATATCTGTATGTATTATAAAAACGGGCAAAAGTCTTCGGTAAATTAAAATATTGTTGATTTTAATGCTTAATTATTAACTAACATTGTTTCGCATTGCTTTGTCTCCAGATGAAAGATGATCTTCCTTTTTTTGAGTCAATTTCATACCTAAATAGCAGGGACTCTGGATGAAAGGTCAAAAGTGGAACCTCAAAAATGTCTCTGTAAATGTTTCCGACCAAAAGCAACCCAAACATATTGTCGTAAGATAGTTAAAATTCCTATAATCAAAATTTGTCACATAATTTCCATTTCGAGAAGTTACCGCATATTGTTAATATTTCCTGTAATATATCCTAGCTTGAGTTTCTCCTATATGCCTGAGAATGGAGGCGCATAAATCATTCATCATCTTCATACATTTTCTGTGACTGACCACCCACAACTCTTCAAGATTGCATGGATTTTTCTGACGGTCTCTTCTATTTATTTATATTCTACTGTTATTTCTTTAAACACTAAATCCACGTTATTTAAGTGTAAAGCCTTGGATTTGGGCAATCTTTCACTACGGTGACGCCTTCATCAGCCAATCTCTGTTGTGATTTATGAAATCGGTAGTGCGGGACAATGTCATGTTGAAAAATCTCGCCTTCATCCAAGTCTGATATCAAATGGTTCTCCGGTAACTTGATGTATTTGGCACTATTTATGCTCCTAACATTCACTCATGTCGAAGACAAAAACAGTAAGATGATATGGTCGAAAACAATAAAAATACATTGAAAGAAAATCTAGTAAAATTTAACATTGCATTTCGTTTCAACTTAAATGCTTAAATGTTATAATTCATAATATTTAACAATGTAACCTTTTCCATTTGATTCACTGTCCATAACAATAGACTGTCATGTTCTCGGTTAATTATCACTTACTTAATTATGTTTCGTTTCTGAGGGAGAAATGATAAAATATATTGCTAAGGTATAATAAAGAATACACGCCGCTACTCGAAGCCAATTTTCTTCGTACAACTTATATATACAATTAAAACTTATATATACAATTAAAACTTATATATACAATTAAAAAATAATTAAAAATTAAACCTATTAAAATTTTGAAGTTAACCAAAATAAGAATTAAAAAATTACGAGTTAATAAAAATTTTTTATAAAATGATAAAAATAATGAAATATTTACTTTTTTAGAATAACATAAAGTTTGCTTAGTATCACTTGAAGGGAGAAGGCGTCCACTGATCATAACCACAGAGTTTAAAAGCAGTCTTTGTTTTTAGCTTTAAAGGAACAGGGGAAATTATGCATAAGTTTCATCATGGGTTTTAATCGTTAATCTGGGTTTAGCAATACGCTTACAGTCTCAACTGTTTTCTGTAAATAAAACATACAGAGCGATCCTCACATGGCGATTATATCCAGTCACGCCTTCTAGCAAATTTAATAGTCGAAGTATTTATAACAATCACTTAATAAGGGCGTTCAAAAACAAAACAAATTTTTTTTTCACAAACCTTCGAGGAGTTTTCAATCTCTATCTATAAAAGCAGGATGTGTGTGTAACGAATGCACAGTCGCAATTTTCGACGGATTTTAACCAAAATTTACATGCACATGCTCCAAGTTAGCGGGAAGGCTAAAACCGACTTTACATTTCCCAACTCTCATCGATAGTGGAAATAATCGATTTTTTCATGCTTCTATGGCAGTTTTCATGTAGTTTGCGGCTATTTTCTACTGGCCAGAGTGAGAGCCTATAGCTGGCTGCCACGAATAGGCAGGAAGATTCAATTAGCCAGCGTGAGAGCGAACAGCTGACTGACACGAATGTTAACTAGCATGCTAGCATGCAAAAAAAAATCGATAGCTGCATTCGTCACAAGTGGGAAAAATTTATATCTGCATGGCACTTTACTCCAATTGGCTCATTCGCTTGCTTAAACTCAACGTTGATTCTGATTCCGCAGAACTGGGTGGGTGTGAAACAGTATTTGTTGTTAACATTCTTTTTTCATTCGGTTTTTCCAGTAGGAATCCTTTTTTAAAGCTGCTCGTTTTGTGTTCATTTTGTTTAGTTCTTTTTTCGTAACAGATTTAATGTTTAGTATAGAGCTTAGAAAAAAATTGCAGTGTGAGATAGGCAAGAAGTAAGGCATGTAGCAACATCAGCACGACAAAGGGCACTCCTTTAAAGGCAAGGAAGGGCAAAAATATTTTAAGTCAAGTGATAGCGATTGCTGTATGAGTCGTACGATTTTTGAATCAAGCAAGGGCAACGCCGGGCCATGCTGCTAGTATATATATATATATATATATATATATATATATATATATATATATATATATATATATATATATGTAACTAGCGGCTTCGTATAACATGACTCTAAGTGAATCAACACTTACCAGCTTACACTCACAATACTAATGACTCGTTATGCTCTCATTATAATCAGCTTCTCTCCAAATCATGATGGTTTACGCGTCCTGGTGACGATCACACAGCTTCAAACATCGGGAACAGAATCGCAAACAGAGATCTGTAACAAATGGCATAAAACACTTGACAACGTAACGGCACCAAACGGCAGAGAAAAAAATGACATAATCAAGAAGTTGACGACACTATTTTCAAGCCAATTGTTAGGAAAGAAACCTCAATCAATATTAGAAAGAGCGATAACAGCTATTGGATTTGAGAAACCTATTTTCTTGAAGAATTTCTTAGAGAAAGATTTTATAAATTTCAGTTGACAGCAAGTCTAAATGCTTGGTCAATGAATGCCGAAGTCTTCCTTGTCGGGTAAATGCTAACTATTACCATACCTGGCGTAGATAGTTAATTCTGCTAGTATATCTATCTATCTATCTATCTATCTATCTATCTTATATATGCATAAAGTATTGGACATTGAGGGAAAAACTGTATATTTAGTATTAATATATATATATATATATATATATATATATATATATATATATATATATATATATATATATAAAGAAGTCAAGGTTCTGTCACTCCTCCTACTCCAATATAAAACATACTTAAGAGAGATATAAAATTAACCCCTCCCTATACTTTATATTGTCTGTTTAACTACCACTCTCAACCCCCTCTATTAAATTACAAAAATTACACTTCCCACCAATTTCTAATCCCATTTTTCCTCTCAATTCGTTGTTGGAAGTTTTACCTGATGATCCTGAATCCTTAAAAAAGGATTTAGGTGAAATAAATTATCGTAATGGTACCTTAAAGTGGTTTGTTTTTCATTACATATTAGCTCTGTCCTCACATTGAGCTCTCAGGATTTCATCCTCTTTGGATTTACCAATTCGGTTTACCAAGTTCCTTATAACTTAATTATATATATATATATATATATATATATATATATATATATATATATCAATTTCACACACTATGGCATTCACACAATATTCTAACCAGAATATTCTAACAACCAGAAGCTGTGCCTCGAAGCTGTTCCCGCTGACAGCTAACGTGAAAACCGGAACAACGCTTTGCTCGGGACTCTGTTTCCTGCATACCGTAAACAACAGTACTTTCGCTCTTTCTCTGGAACACGAGTATAACCTTCACCAGCCTCAAAGAACAAACTGCCGTGAAGCAAAACGTCAGCTCTTTTCATCCTTCCTCGGTCTCGGACAAGAAACCGAGATCTCTCGCTTTTGTTAGCCTCGTTCTTGCCGATAACGCATGCGCTGTGTCACTTCAACATTGATTTGCCGAAGTTCGCCTCGCAGATCTATGATGCCTACAAACACATGTACAGACTATTCGTCTTCTCTTGCGTCGGCGAGCTGTCTCCACCACATTCTGTAAACTTCACCATTGACGACACCCTCGAAGAAATATTCATCAGTGCCACTTGAGCTCATACGATCCAAGGCAATAATATTTAGAACATAATGATCGAAACATCATTGTCTTGGGATGTGTGACTTGTATAACTGTTGTCACCAAATACTTTTTTCATGTACGCCTCACAGTGACAACGCATTAAATTATTTCGATGTCATCAGACACAAATAAATTCATCAAGTTTCATCTGACCACAGTACACTTTTCAAAATCATTGAATTATAGTTCTTATATTGTATCTTCATCATGCTCGGTGATGGGCTCCACTCAATAATAATGATGCTTTCTTTTTCACAGCAGTTTATCGCCAGTCAGTTTGGTTCAGAGAAAAAAGAACTTCAACAAATGGAATTTTAAACTTAACTATTTTATTTACGTCGACGTATACATCACTAACTGTCCAGTGGGGTTGCTCTCTTACTTCCCTGGGCAGCCGCTTCCAAACACGAGTGAGAACTCGTCTACACTGTTCGACGGTTAAGACTTGACAAAAACTTTTCTCTGTATCTATCATTCCCACGGTGGCTCAGACAATCAAAATCGACTTCCTTTGTTTTGTCCTGTATCTGACCTCAAAAGTCAACCCAAGAAAGTCCGCGCAGTGATACCATTTCCCCCTAAAAATAAGAACTAAACTATTATTTAACACTTTGTCTCCTTCACAAACAGCCTTCTTCATTTCTCGATTTAAGAAGTAGTTTCTTACACATTCACCGACTATGTAAGCTTGTTACGGTTTACTAGATATATCAGGGCTTCTGTGGATCGAAATCTGAGGAAGTTTCGACCCAAAGGATCAAAATAGATGAGATAATGAGGTGAAATACTATCCTTATAAAATATAGACCAATAAAATGATTCTTTCTTTTCCATCTTCGACAGAAACAAGAGCTTCTTTTCAACTTAATATATATTTACACATAAATTCCAATCGGCACACAGATCCGTTTGACTTTTATTTTTACCCCAGTCGTAGTGCAAGTGAATAATTGTCGGAGACATGTACAACTAGTAGGGTCTAACGGGGCATGAAAGTGCCAAAGAAAAATAAAGAACGGGAAGTAAGGATTTTGTAATGAACAAATGAAAGAGACTTGGATATGCGGCTTATTTGCCTGTTGGATGTTACAAAGCAGTAACATGTAGTATGTCAGATACAATTAGAAACGACAGAATTCCAAGTCTGACGCCAACAATTTCGACTGCGCAGTCTTTGAGTACTCCTATATAAATAAAAACCAGGTTGAACATATAGATAATGACTAGAGTAGCTTGCTTGATTGTTGTCACTCGACTTATAACGACACAACACGGTTTTTCTTTTTGTCGTAATGTAATAGTGTAGGGTAATTTAAATAATATCTCCTGTTCATCTTGGTTCTTTCACGTTTAGCATTGGCGAAGAATAATTTGTTTGAATTTTAGCGATGACAAGTTATTATTTAAACTATATAAATGTAAATTATTTTCCTCATCTTTGTTGGTATCACAACAGTTCGGCCATTGTCCCCTCTGGACGTGTTTTTTTCCGGTGTATGTCGATCCGAGTAACTTATAGCGAATTTCGAATTTCCGGGGTAGACTGTTTTCGTTTCACTGCCTGTGTCTCGAGTAATCAAGTCTAGTTGTTACTTTTAGTACTGCTCAGTTATTGCTCGCTCTGTTTTTTCACTCACTCCATGTACACACTGCCGGCTTCAGGAACTGAACTCGAAATTATCACATAAAGGCGATACTCATTGGTAGAGAACTGCTTTAACTACGACAATCAAACTGATACCATTTTACGTTATACTTATTGCTAGTTCATAACAAATGCAAAAGTATATGGCTGCACACACATGTGAGGTCTGTCTTGACGATATGAAACCATCAATATCTCAATTGTGCAATCGTAATGGATATTGACCCCAAATCTGTGAGCATCCTATTGCACATGTATAAACAGACACCGTCTTGTGAAGCTCCTCAGTGATCAGTAAAATTCTAATAATAAGTAATGAATATGTTTTACGTTTTGTTTGAAAGTTGAACCCGCAGAAACTATTTAAACTATTAAGATAAACTTTCCTAGGAGGATACATAACCCAAGCTCAGATAACATTTTGACATCGACGTTACAAATTTGGACTAGAATCCTTTAAAAGCGAGCCATATCTCAGAAGCCATTCATCAAACTCAGTACTCAAAAATATTGCAAACCTGTGGGCTAAAATCTACATTTTCTAGTGTCATAATTACAATTTTCAAGTAGAGGGTTACTATTTAAATGGTTAACGTTAACTTGATGTGTGAATATGAATAAAAGAGGAGGTGTTAAGATTAAAAGAATATCAGAATGAAGAGGACAAATGAGAAATGATCCTTGATTTCAAAATGTTAGAAATGTAGTGTTTAATGAATCATACCCGAAGGAGTCTGTTGCAAAAAGTAGCAGTTATTGGAAGGAAGTTTTCCGAGTGGTACTATCTCCTTACATATAAACATCAACCTAACAAATTATTTTTTTTATTATATACTCTTTAGCTTAAGTCGTTAATGTCCATCACCAAATTTTTTGAATCGTGCAAAATGAATGGGTAAAAACACACTACAAGTAATCTTTAGAAACGTATAGCTATTATAGGATTTTAATTTTGATTTTTACAATTAGTACCGGATCTTACGGCGAGCATTAATGTTTTTAAAGCTTCTTGACTGTGAGAGGCAACACTAAAATAAGGTATTTCTCCAAGAACTAAGAACAATTTTTGTATTTATCTTGATATCGTCATCACATCAACATCTTTTGATGGTATCTAAAATTTTTTGACTATAAACAATAATCAAAATCTGGCTTGATTGTCTTCTAATTCGTGTTGGCTGAATTGTTACATGAAGGATCTAACCTCTAGCCGTCCATTGTAACTCTTTATTCATTTGCTAGACAATTTTTCTCGCCGGAATCCATCTTGCACATTTATAAGTGTACTATTCGTCCATGCATCGAATATTGCTGCCATATCCGGTCTGGGGCTTCTGCGATATATCAAGAGATACAGACAAAATCCAAAGAAGAATCTGCAATGTTATCAGTTCTGACCTGGCGTCTCGGCTTCTGTTAAAGTACATTCATTGTACTTTTACCAGAAATATTTTCCCGGTAATTGTTCTGATGATACATGGATTTCACGAATTTAAATGCAGTAATAGATTGGCAGTTAGATCTCATAATTTGAAAGTTTTTAAAGAAGAAATCATAAAACATCGCTTTGACCGTTCTGAAAAAAAAGAAGCTTGAACATTCATAAAGCATGAAAACAAATGTTACAAACGAAACTACATTATCTATGGAAATTTTTGTATTGTGCGTATTTTATGAGTTTATTTACTTGCTTTTCAAGACAAAAAACGGTTCCATATTTTTAAGTCATCCGTTACCAAACTAATTAACCCAAATTAAAAGATCTGCTAACACAAAGAGCTTTTCGTTTTTTACGAGCCGGAACGGACCACCTATTCTATTTTTTTTTTCCTTTTTGCTTCATTTTGTCAAGACAGGCGTGAAAAACGTCTTGATGAAAACAACAGGGATACCAACGTTGCTCTGACTGAAATGGAGCGGATAACAGATGTTGCAATGTTACTGTCAAGAAGTTCACAATGCTGATAATGGTTGATAAGAAAAAGTTAATTATATTATGGTTGAAGTCTTAGTTAAATTAATGTCATTCATATAGATTAATGGAACGGAACTCTTAAGGTAAATTCCGATGAGGACGGTGAGTATATTGATGATCAGAATAATGAATAAATACTTTTATGAAGGGGTTGAAGATTATGTTCATTACAGATTATAAATATTAGAGTGCTCAGAAAGTAATTATGTATATCATCGCTCTGAATTATAAGTCAACCAACGAATGCGGAATGGTAAGAAACTGCGTTTCGGATTGGTTTATCGTTTCTTCTGTTAGGTTGGTGCAAAAATAATGACGTAATAATGTCGTTTTTGACGTATTTTTTAACGTCAAAAAACGACATTATTACATCATTATTTTTGCACCAACCTAATATTTAACGTCGTGTCGTTTATATTTTTAAACTTTAAATGGGAATTTCTGTTCGTCCTGCGCTTTTTACTTGAGAACCAAGCACACCATAGTCTTTTAAGCAGGAATTTCAACCTTACATTTTTACATCGCATTGTTACAGATGATAACAAATTTGTTCCACATGTCAACAGAAAATGAATAAGAAAGTGGTTATCACAAAATGAGAAACTAATGCCCACACCCATACCAGGATTCTATTTAAAAGGGCCTTGCTTTGTAGCTGGTGGAAGATGAAATGCATCGTTCATTACGATCCGTTGGGGCATGGAAGGACCATCTCTAAAGACGTTTATTGCCAGCAACTCTTTCAAGAAAATGAAACATTATATCTTAGGTGTTCTGCGTTGGTAATCAGAAAAGATGTTAAAGGGCGCAGTAAATAGTAAAAGGTACACTTTTTAAAACAACCCCTAAGAAAAAAGAAAAAGAAAATGAATTCTTAGGAGAGGAGCTTCTTCATTATCCTCTATACTCACCAGATTTTTTATCACTGGAATATTTCCTAAATGGCACGACATTCAAATATAAAGAAAAAATTGGAAACTCTTTCAAATATTTTTTCAAACAAATATCAATAAGTTCTACACCAACATGTTCAATATGCTTTTGTTTTTGAGCTAATTTTGCTAATGGGAATATTTTTCTGTGCTGATTTTATTTGTTCTTAAGATTACGTAATTAGTTCTAATACTCTAATTTTTGGTTATTAATAACAGTGACTTTAAAGGTTTCATTTGTTCACGATGAAGACATGAACAAATATGGTCTTCATTATTTTTCGTTTTCCACATTTTTAGGCTGCTTTTGATTTAATAGTTAGCTTTAGGTTTTCTCTATTTTTATAACTTTTTTGCCGTTTCAGGTTGTTTCTATTTGTCTTTATTTTACCATCCCTCTTTACTCATAATCGAAAATATTCTTTCTGCTGTTACTGCCTGAAGAAGCAGTTATTATAGCTATAAATGTTGCATTGACTTCAATAATGAAAACAATATTTATATTAAACGCGACAATTTCAATAAAATCATGAACATATAGAAGATTAACTGGATAATCTGGAGCTTCGATTGGAAGATAAAGGGAGATGAAGGTTGTGATGACAATGGAATAGTATTAATTGATCAGTATTAATGGCTATCTGTCTGATGCAACAATAATAAAACTTTTCTAAATGAACATATCATTAGTGAACAATTGAGGGATCTAATACGAAACAAGTGAAAATTTGTGAAATTACCTCCTGCCAGATCCAAACCGGACAGCTGCAGCTATACTGACAAGACTATCACATATATCTGCAGACATTGAGGACGGACGCTGGTCGTTTTATCTGGAGAGTAATAAAGAGCAACCTCCGGAATTCGGCAGCATGGAGGCACAAACGTAATAACATTTCATGATTTGTTATTTTATGCGCAGTAGATCATAATTTTTTTTAATAGGGGAAAAAACTAAATTACGTCAAATTAAAGGAGTTAAACAAAACAAAAAATTTCACGCTTGCAATTTAACCAACAAATTTTATCAAACATATTTTCCGAACTATATTTAGAACAGCCATGATACACAGTTGAGTTTCATATTATTGTTCGCCCAATATATGATCCAAGAGCCACTGAAGATAGAGCGTTATTGAATATAGTTGCCGTAAGGGCGTAAAGAGAAGAAGAAAGAAGTGCATATTATGAGGATATGTAGGATAGATAATAGGTGACTATAAATTGTCATCGCGGAAGCATCTACTTGCAAATTTGTTTTACAAAGTAACTATTTTGTGGAAGAAAATGCTTGAGAGGAACTTTTTCTTTAACAATGGAACACGAAGGAGATAAGAATCAGTCGACCTTGTGTACATAACCTTTGCCATGTACACAGGGTCGAATAATCTCGTTGCTGGAACTAAGGAGCCTCCAATCTGAACATTTGCGATGGAACTAGCGACACTTTAGCCAGATGTTAGCAGTGTTTCCTCCAGCGGAAGGTGTTTGCAGGGTGGGAAATAATTCATCACTCACAAGGCCGCGTAGACGTTTTTGAACTCCGTCAAGGTTGGACATTGAAGTGTAGGCAACAGCAGCCCATATGTGCCAGAAATGTTATAAGTGTTTTTTCTGATGGAAAACAGGAAGTTTGCTGATGATGATGATATCGTCCACAACTAATGGTTACGATAATGTTTGTACTTATTATGATGGTGATGTTAAATTATATAATAATGCTGAGAATCATGATGAATTTATAATAATAATGATCATTAGGTGTGTAATAGTAATGAGAAGCAGGATGAATATGGTGGTCGAGTTAAAAACAGCCGAAACAGTTTTGATAGCGGATATTGTACTAATGATGGGTGCAGGACATGATTTGATCTGATAGAGATAAAATAATCTGTGAAAAGATGGGATCTTGCAATTCGCTTTTTTATATCCTTTTTTCAATTATTGCTTTTTTTTTGCGCGTGAATAAATATGTTTTTAACAGCTCAGTGATGCTTCTTTCTCCAGATGGTTTCCCAGCATCAATAATTTTTCATTGATAAGTTAGTAATCCATTAGACCATTATCCTGTTGGTATATGAATGTGGTATCGTAGTAACTGTGAGCGCAATGTTTGGGTCGGGTATGTATGCATGTATAGCTGGCCACTCGTATTCGAGGATACCTGTCTACTAGGAAGGGCGGCTAGTCAATCCTTATTGCAGACAATTGTTCAGGCACATTTGTGTTCATTTAACATTCACGGAGTCCACCTGTGGTTTATACTGCAACAATGCTGGGAAGACCTTAGTTACACTTTCTGAAAAATAGTGTGTTATATAGCGTGATCAACAATTTGAACAAGGCCAGCACGCTCAAGCCTTCAGCCACGATGACATGTGACTGTGTGCTAGCAGAGCTATCGACGGCCCCCAAGGGTTCCGTCTACCCAATTTCACTCACAATGCTTGGGTCAACCTGTGCCATGGTTTTCAGGCACTTTCTAAAGGTGCCGCACGATCGAGCTCGATCCAGTCTGATAACATCAGGAAGGCGCCTTCCTGACAAATCGATCATGGTGAGATTCGAACCCGAGTTTTATGGTCAGAATGCTAACGTTCTAACCACTCAGCCACGTATCCATATTTGGACACGTGGCTGAGTTAAACGAAGTGGAAAGAGGACAAGCAATAACTGAGGAATATTAAAAAAAGAACGAGACGAGATATTCCTAGATATAATCAACGGGATGAGAATAATGTGAATCTTAGGTTAAATACTTAGATTTCATGGAGTTTACATGGATTGACATGTACCTAAAAATGGCCGAAGAAAAAAAAAGGACCCGAATGTTGAGATAACAAAAATAAAGATGATATGAATAGCCAGAATGCAACTAATAACTCATCATAACAATTCAGCCTGTACGTTTTTTTATATAGCAAAAATGCAGAATCATTAATTTAATCTGCATATTTTAATGAGTTTTGCCGGACATCTGCTTTTACTTGTTTGAAGATCATCCCATTTACATTGGTTTTGTTCACAGAAGTCCACACTATATTTTATTTTTTGTTTATTCGTCTCATCTTCTTTATCTGAATTTGATGTAAATAAACATCGAAATATACCCCAAAATTACAAGATATTGTATTATGGATTTCTATGTTAGTTTCTGACTGTTTTAACATTTTCTGGTAGGCAAGCAATTTCTCTATTTCAGCTGTGGACTATATTTCGGCAAACTTTTCAACTGATGACTCCACATTTATTTTTTCCTCCGCCCTTTTTGCATTTGGCACTAACTTTTTACGCGTATTCCAGCTTCGCTAACATCTCCATTCCCTACCAAAAGCCAGAATCCTCATCCGAATTCTTTACTTCTTTCTTCTTTTGTTTGGGATTCTAATTTTCTTTCCCATTCCGCGCTCTTGCGCCAACATCTCCACCTTCTCCTTACTGTTTCCTCCTCATCTTAATTACCGTCCTCTTGAATCTGTTCTTACCGCATCCACCATATTCACTCATTTGTGTTTTTCTCTTATCCCACTTGGTTAGTTTTTGATGTTTATCAGTTGTAAATTAAGCTGTTAAAACTCATAGCCATAAAACCTAAGAATACTTGACTTGTGTTGCAAGCACGTACTTACTTCGTCAAACTAGACTGTCAACAAAGACAGACAAAACATACGTGTATTCGTATGGAAGACAAATCTCAGCTGGTTAAAAAATAAAAATAAAATCGGAAGTCAGTCATAATTGTAGCTATATGGGCACTTCAACGTGGTATAATGGTTATCAAGCTTGTCTCGCTAGATCATTTACCACTGAATAGTGAGTTTGATCCTTGCTGGGTGCACCATACTTTCGGCCTTGGGCCACATCTAAGCTCATCTACAGGAAACTCACCGGTAATAATCGGAGGCGAATTCATCTTTCCTCGCTGATCCGGGACATGTATTTTCGAAAGCAAAATTAAATATTTAAGATTTCCGCTTTGTTTTCAGGGATTTATATTTCTTTTTCCCAACTTTGGGCTAACAGGAACTAAGAAGGCACTCATACTTGAAATCACAAAGAGACAGTTGAAATATCTGGGATACATTATAAGCAAGGAACGCTCGGAAAATTCAAGTCGTCTTGAGAGAAAAGAACGGTAGAGGGAAACGAAAAACTTGCGTAATGGGTTTGTGTGAAGAGAGGCCAGAACAAGGACAGGGAGAGAATTTTTTTTAAAAAGTTCAATATTGCTTCGAGTTACAAAGGACAAGATGTGTTGGACAGCCACGGTCGCTCACGCCTGAAGGAAAACAGCAAATGATGATCATTCATTATAAAGGGGGGAAAAAAAAGACAAAGATGAAAAAATGTATTTAGAATTTATTCTATACCACGTTATCATACTTTTTATCCTTTCACACCAAGCAAGGTAACAAAGTCACTAAGACGCAGGGGTTACTGATTGTGAAAGAATATAAGAAAAACTAAAGCATTATTAAGGAGCAAGAAAAAAATAACAGGAATGAGGAAGACAGAATATAACGATTGACATTGAATGTAGATTTTTGATAATCAAACTTGATTGGAAAGCATGAAGCCGGAAGATTTTCCACAAGCGAGGTGCCAGAAAAGATAGGGTTAGCACAGAAGTTAGGGTTACACCTAGCCATTTCAAATGTAAAAAGATGAGATCTAACCGCCAATCTAGTAGTGTTCTTATATTAATGAATTTTAAGTAACAAATGGAAAAATACCATAAATCAAAATCTTCATATCATTTTCGATGTGCTCTGCCCTCTACAGCACCGGGCAAAAATGATGAAATTAGCACACTTAGAGGATATTCACCTTCATTTTTTAATGAAATTAATCCAAGGCACTATTTTATATGACAATAAATAAACACATGACAGATAAAACGCGAAACATTTTTGTTTAATAACTAAATAGAGAGACACTATAAAATATACTGGGTGTAACAGCAAAATTGTCCAAAACGTGTAACAGCAAAATTGTCCATCCCACAAAATGTTTGATATCTAAAAAAAAAAAAAAAAACTATTTGAGTTTCTTTTTTTCAGATTTTCATATAAAATGTTGAGCAATCTTGACACCATTTGTCGTAAGAATCACTGGAAAAAACACTTTGCGTTATTCATCTAGAAAGTGAACAGGTTAAAATCGTTTTGTGTCAGTCGCACTGTCTTCCCAACAATGGTGAATGAGAAAATATCATTCAGTCCTCCAGTAATGGTACCAACAGTTATACTTTGGCTTCTATTTTCAATCCATTCAACAACCATCAAGAGAACGGTGAATAAGTTTAAAAAAAGAGTAAACAGTAGAGAGGAAAACTGGATTATAAGGTTACAACAGCAAGAGGCGATTATTATTTCAACTTAGAGCTAAAGAGATCAATTAGAAAAGATCCAACTCAATCCATAAGACGTTTTGGCACTTGAGAGAGGAGTTTTACCTATACAGTTCAAATAGCAGTGAAAAGACTTGAAAATGAAATTATACGTGAAACCTGTGGGACACCACGTTACTCCAGGATAGAGCATTTTTTGAAGATTAAAGAGAGCGAAAATCAGCTTGAATAAATAAGAAAATGACCCTGAAATAATCTATCTATCTATCTATCTATCTATCTATCTTAAAAATTAATTTTCTTTCAATCCTTCATGAGCTTTCGATCCTTTGCTATGATTAATGATGAACATGTCATTTTCGTTTATGATCCATGATTCTTCTCTTAAGCTTGGAGAAAAATTATAAATTCTTTTTGCTCAATGTAGAGTACAATAGTTTTATAAAACCTCGGAGAATCCCAGTAAGATATCTTTAATCATTTTCAAGACACATCGGTTCAATGCTTAATCTAATAATTGAACAATTTTGCTGTTCCACTCGTTATTTTAAAATAACAAGATTAAATTATTTAAATTAATGCTATATTTTTTTTACGTTTCCATGGTATGTACACTGGTAGTATTAAAAACGCGTCAGTGAGTAAAAATTTGAAAAGTATTCAGGTCGATCCATTTCCCAAAATTTGTTTAAATTACCAAATTTTCGAGGTTCATTTGATGGTCTAAAAACTTTTCAGAAACACTCATATAAGCATGCAAATACATAGAACAAATACATTGAATCAATAGCTTCATCTACCGCAAGGAAAGTTGGTTCTCTGTGTGGCGCCAGGGAGCTTTTCTCGCCCGGGCCCATCCTTCAAATCTATAAATTAACCATTCGCCCTTGCACGGAATACTGCTGTCATATATGATCTGGATTTCCCGCTGTTCGTCTCAAGGTCCTCGACAAAATTCAGAGACTGATATGCAATGTGGTTGGTCCTGGTCTGGCATCTCACCTACTGTCACTTTCTCACGTCTGTGGTCAGCAGACAGTTTGAGACTAAGAAGTCGCAAAGAGGTACTCACGTAAGGGAGGCAGGGAGTGTTCTCTATGTTGGGTAATGGTTTTGTTTTTAAGGTATTAAAGATAACCAGTCATTTCCTGCCCCAGTCAACCAGAGATTGTAGGTCCTTTTCGAGACCAACGGCCAGCTTAGTTTTGTCAGCGATGGCGGATTTGCTATTGAGGTAGGAGTAAAAAGTAGTGTCGTTTGCATAGATGCTTACTTGGGAACTGATGACATCGGGAAGGTCGTTAATGAAGATCGAAAACAGTGTAGGACCCAGGATATAACCTTCAGGAACGCCAGCCTTCGTGAAAAAGGAACTGGATGAGAAGCCGTTTAAGACGACCTTTATTTCACGGTTTGACAGGAATTATAGTATTAAGTAAAATAATCGTTCGGAAATCCAGTATCCCTGAAGCTTACGAATAAGGCCGGCATGCCAAACCCTATCAATCGTTTTAGAGATATCCAAGAGCCACAGCTCGAGCTTCTCCGTTATTGTGAAGTGCATGGTAAACAAATTCAGTTCTGGACGTGAGCACATCAGCGGTAGATCGGGCAAAGCGGAAACCATATTGCTTGTCAGAGAGCAGATCATGGGATGTAAATTGCTTAATCGCTTCGGCGTTGATTAAAGCCTCGAAAACTTTGCTGAAGAGTGGTAGGAGACTGATAGGACAGTAGTTAAATTGGTCAGAAAGGTCGCCAGAGTTCTTGAAGATAGGTACAACAGATGAGGACTTCCAAAAGGCTGGAAAGCAGGAGTCTTTGAGGCAGTAGTTATATAGTTTGGAGAGGTCAGGAGCCAATTCTGAGCACATTTCTTCAGAACAACGGCTGGTATCCCGTCTCCGGCATTAGCCTTATGGGGGTCTAATTTAGAGACGATGCCCGATACCATTGATGGAGTTATGTGCATTTAGCTCAAAAGAAGCTTAGTTCTAGGGGGAAAATCGGATGTGGATAAACCGGATGAGTCAAGCGTTGAATTGGATAAGGATTTCCGAGCAAACCATTCAGCCTTAACCATTGAGGAATTCAGGACCTCAAATTGATTGAATAAAGGCGGTATTGTGGATTTGCTGTTGTTCGGTACGCTCTTGCGGTGATGCCAATAATCTTAGGAACCAAACTTGTGAGATGCAATACGTTGTTTATTGAGGAAACGCCTTGTGACACTATTTAGTTTGCTAGAAAGAAAGAAGAAAAAAAAAAGAAAAAGGCGAGAATTAAATTTAGGTGATAAGAAGCCATCACGAAAAGGACACTAAGCGGTGTTATTTTTTTTTTAAACAAAGGAAAGTGGTAAAGATTTTATTTTCATTAGCGGAGAAAGTAAAACACAGAATTTAATTTGATGTATGACGATGCACCGGATAAACGACAGCATAATGATAAATCCCAGGTTGGTAAAGTGGCCTATGAAACAGAAACTGGGAGACATAAAAATTAATTGGGTCTCGAAAGAAAATGTCCTCTGGACCTCCCGCAGGGTGCTGGGAGATAGAAAATTAATTAGGTCATGCGCTGACCGAAAAACAAAAATGTCCCTTGGACCAACCGCAGAGTTACAAAGAAAGAAAAGATTGACCCATTAGCTATCTACGGAGATGTCTTTGGAAAAGGCATCTGTTTTGTGCCAGAAGCTGGCTATGATAAGAAAATTATTTTATCGAAATGAATAATTGGCTGTAGCGCAATACGTCCAGTTAAACCACCCACTTGATGCTGGCGAAAAGTCTCGATTGATAAAGTCCAGGTGACATTGGGATAAGAATTGAGATTAAGGGATCACACTACGGGTCGTATTGGTTTGTTGTCGGTCAGAGGAAAAGAGAGAAAGAAAAGAAAGAAAAGAAAAAGAGGAGATAATTTTTTTTCTTTGAGCAAGATTTTTTAAACCGGGGCTAGTCTGGCCACACCCACACCGCTGGGCACCCATTGGCTGAATGCTGGCGTGAGCGTTAGGCGAAGGTAATCATGTGAAGTAGGAGGGGAGGCCTGTTGACACCTCCTGAAGGGATCGGTATGGGATGCCACTGTGAGAGAGAAGGGAAACCCGTTGACATCCTCTGATGTTATGGTGAGATACCAATATGAGAACAGAAGAAGGTTGGATGACGAAACACTTCCAAAAATGGAAATTAAGTATTCTTCCTGAGCGAAAACAAAGAAAACCTTTTTTTAGAATTGTCAAGGAACTCAAACCCCGACAGGCCCACCCCAGTTTTGGTCGGCGTCCATATAAGCAGAGTCGCAACGAGTAAGACGGCAGTTCGCAGTTGAATTAAGGAGTTGAATTAAGGAGGTTGCAGCTGAGTTGAATTGAGTTGGGCCGCCTCGCAGAAAGCTGACTGAAAGATTCCACGCAATTCCGAACTCATCTTCTAAGCAAGAACAATTTATTTTTGAAGAACGACTTAGACTCACACCACCAAAACAAGTTTTACGAATATCGCCTGAAGATACACCATAACCAGTTTCTTAAAAGAACAATTAAAGATGTTAAGACACAAAGTGTCACGAATCCATATAAGCGGGTTGGTAGAAAGACACAGTCCTGTATTCAGCAACCAGATATAAAATATTGTTATCCTTTTTTAACACATTTGAACTTTTCGAGTTATTACTTTATTCTCTTTTACATATACTTGTGTGGTATTACCCTTGTTCGAACTCGACTTGCATTACGGCCCGGCGTCTGATTGATTTCGTCTACCTAAGATCAAATGACAACGTGGGTAGGTTAGACTAGAAATCAAAACAGTTACTTCGGTAACCAGACGTTGGAGGCGAGCTGGGAACGACAAGGCTGATACTGAATCTAACCAGATTCCCATCCGAATCAGCAAAAGGTTAGAACGTCACATTTGGTGCCGCGACCAATACCAAGTCACATTGGTCATCACAGGACAGGATAGGACGGTGACGGCGCGGCGACAGACGGGGTGACATCACAATTGTCGCCGCGACCAGGACAGCACGGCGGGCGCGGCCAGCCAGACGTCATATTTGGCGCAGCGACACCTCCGGGGGACGTCACAGCCTGCACTCATTACGGACATAGACAAAAAGACATCTGTTGCAATCAGACATGTCGCTACGGTACAGAGGGAAGAAGTGATTCCTATGACCAATAGCAGCTGAGCAAGCAGCTGAGAACTAAAGGGATGAGCGAGATTTAACTTTCTATTTCCTTGCGGGGATGAAATCCTCGATTCCAGCTTTTACCCAGGAGGAGACATTGGAAGCGCATTTTTGAACGGGGAGATTAAAGACCACATTCCAGAAGACATCTCGAAGGAAATCACGGAACGAGTCCCAGTAAGCTCGTTGATAACAGAAAGATGTTCTGTTGGTAGGGGGTTCTTTTCTGGGGGAGGAGTAGAAGGAGATGTTAACAGACACTACATCACGATCGGAGTTGCCAAGAGGGCAGAGTTGCGTGGCATGACAAGACTCGGTGATGGAGGTAAAACAGAGATCAAGAAGGGAAGCCTTACTGTCCTGGTTATTGGCGAAAGGGTTGGGAAAGTAAACCACGTGTGTGGGGGGTTGAGTAATTGAAAAGTTAAGGGTTTGTATGTCAGCATGTTCAGTTATAGAATTTTCAAGCCACGTGGTATGGTGGCCGTTAAAGTCACTGAACACGAAAATATGTGCAAGTGGATGAAGAAAGATAGCCTTGTTTGTATTATCAAAAATGCTATCGAGAACACCACAGTCTTGGAAGGATGGAGAACGATAGAGGAAGAAGAGGTAGCATACAGCATTAAGAAGAGATAGATATTAATGATCAGGAGATTCAAGAGAGAGCTCCCTGGCCAGTGGGAGATGGTCTTTAACATAAACTCCAAGCCATGCATGTGGGTTTTAGAGTCTTTTCTAAGGAGATGAAGGTAAGCAGCGATTGAGAAGTCAGAGGAGGGGATAGACGAGTTAAGTTTGTTCTCGCAGAGAGCTAGTATGTCAGGAGACTTCTCAACTTCCACACTGCAGAAGTTAATTCGAGTGCCACGTGTTATATATATATATATATATATATATATATATATATATTAAAGAAAGAACAAAGATCATTGATAACGTCTCGTATAAAAACGACAATCTTGAAAAAAAACAAGAGAACAAAAGGCCTAAAGGCAAACTTACATACTCAGTAAATTGCTCGAAGCTTAAATTGCCTAGACCGAGCAAAAATAAAAGAAATTTAAAAGAATTATATCCCATGAATGTATGGCCCTAGTTGTAACCCGAGTTTCACACTCACGAGATCATCAGGCGACTCGAACGGAAATGAAAGAAGGGACGGGAGAATATTATATAACCTGTGAATATATATATATATATATATATATATATATATATATCAGAACCGGTTTCGAATCTCACCATGGTCGATTTTCAAGAAGGAGCCTTCCTGATGTTCTCGGACTGTGTGCGGCACCTTCAGAAAGTGCCTGAAAAACATACCACGTGAGACCCAAGTCTTTTGAGTGAAATTGGGTAGATGGAACCTTTGGGGTCCGTCGATAGCTGTTCTAGCACGAAGCCACAAGTCATCCTGGCCGAGGCTTGAGTGTGCTCGCCTTATGCAAATTGGTGATCACGCTTGATAACACGCTCTTTTCCAGGAACTGTAGCTAAGGTCTGTTCAACATAGTTGCAGTATAAACCACAGGTTGGATCTGTGGATGTTGAGCAAACACAAATGTGTCTGAGCGAGTTCTGCAATAGGGATTGGCTAACCGCTTTAATAGATTGTTATCCTCGAATACGATTGGCCAGCTATTGTGCATGTATGTATATATATATATATATATATATATATATATATATATATATATATATCTGTGTGTGTGTGTGTGCATTTTCGTATTTATGCACACTTGATTTTATTTTGGACCAAGTTCATCGAGGTATAAGTCCCATGTACTGGTCACGTCATCCGTATAGTGAAACCTCACATTCCGAGACGCCTTTTGCACGGAGAACTGTTATGTGGCAAAAAACATCACGACCGATCAACGAAACGGTAGAAAGATCAGACTAAAAGAGATACAGGAGCGTACTACCGACCAATCTGGTTGGCACCCAGCCGTTCACCAAACCTTCTCAAACTTCGATAGAAGACCGGTGTAAAAAAATTAATCTGCAAAGAAAAGAGCACCACAGTGATGTTTTGGCGTTGGTCACAACCATTGAATTCCACTGTTCCAGACTTGCTTTATGGAACCACCCCGTATATTTCATGTCAAAGTCTTCTTCGGAACTGAAAGACAACTATGACATATTTAAGTATGTTTATATATTAGAATATATCCTTTATGTTTTTTGCATATGCGTGCGGGGAATGGACATGTAGCGTAAGAATAATCGGTGCGGAATGAGGGAACAGAGTTCAAATCCAACTTTGTGTTCTCTTTTGTATGTATCCATTCCTGCTCCCACTAGACGTAGACTGGGCTCTCGTTCGCTGGGTAGCATCCAAATGACAAAGATGAGGAAAGCAACGGGAAACTACTTCAATTACCAATATCATCATTATTCGCCGAAGAAAGGTAATTTTTAAACAATTTGGAATCTGAAAGGACTAATTATTAAAAAAAAAATATGTGCGTGTATGCTTGTATATTGTTGTCTTTGTGTACAAACACACGTCTAAACACCGTCTGCCCGTCCGTTTATTTACAAACCACATAAAAGGGGAAAAGAAAGAAAAAAAAAGAAGCGCAAAAAATAAAAGAAATAAAGAAATAAGGAAGAATATAAGAAGACTAAGTAGGAAAAGTAACTAAAAAGAAAGGAAAAAAGCAAAACCCAAAGAAATGAAAAAGAAAATCGTACCAAAAATCATACCAAAAAGGTAATAAACCCAGAATTACTGGAGGAAAAGAAAAGAAAAAAAAAACTGAAATAAAGAAATTAAAAAGAGTGAAAAATAAAAAAAATGTCATTAAAGAAAGGAAAAACAAATAAAAGAAAGAAAATAGAAAATGAATACAGACGATAAATAATAGAAGAAAAGAGTGAAAACAAACGAAGGAAGGATAAATTAATGGCGGAAAATGATAACGAAAAATTAACGGAAAGAAAGTAAAGGAAAAACAAATTAAATTCATCTCAAACTGATATAAAGATTTCTTTACACTTTCTAAAATTTAAATTACAAATAAGCAGTAATCCGCAAATGATAATAAAGAATGACTGAAGCATTCGCCAAAAGCAACACACAGACACAAAGAGATTTCCATAAAAAAAAAATTGGTGCATCTCCCACATCCTTTTTCAAAATTTCTTAGTTTCCCTTCTCCCTTGTTTTCTCTTTCATCTTTGATTTTCTTTCTATCTCTCTCACGCATATAGTATTAAGTGAGAACATAGTAAGCATAGCGTTACAACAAGTGATGGAAAGACAAATTCAGAACATTACGTTTGCTGTCAGCAAGACAAATATCTCATTGATTAACAATATTATTGGGGCATAGTTTTCCTAGTGAAACACTGCATACTCGACATTTCAAAACTGTTGAATGTTATTTACCGACCGACAAGAATTTATTTTTACTTTTCATAGTCACATAACTGTTTTACATCCTTTTTTCCCCTTTTTATATTTTAGTTCTGTTTTATGCAATTGATTTCTCTGTCGTTTTTTTTTTTTTTTTACGCCAAATATCGTTTTTATCGCTGGGTTTTAATGTTTAGCCTTTGTCTGGCGCTTTTTTTTTTTGATTATGATTGTAGCCCAGTCGTCAAATATACACTTTAATTTTTTTCCTCTAAGCTTTCTGACGGTAAGAAAGCACTTTACGTGGCGGCGCATTGAGTTCATACAATAAAGAAAACATGTTTATTTAATGTTTGTTTTTTTATTTTTCTATCAGTTTTATTTTACTAGTTTTATTTATTTCTATTTCAAGGTTTCAAATGCTTTAACTCATTCTTTGCCGTAAACAGTTTTGCCGTATTTCCAAACAGACACCCGTATACCATTTTAGTCAAATTACCTGATGACTACTCTAAGTGACAAGAGTTCATTCAAAGTATTTGCATTATTTGTTTAGTAAATTGCTCCAAGTCGACAGTGATCCGTATTTTCAAACGCCGGCCTGATCTGTCAGCTATGCATTAAGCAGAATTCGTTTCCTTTCCGTTTTTATGTTATTTATACGTCAACCATTTTCTTTTTTTTAAAGTTTTCAAAAATTTATTTAAAAGTCAATACCATAGAACGCCAACTCTTCGTGTTTTAGGTGAACTGTAAATTGATATTTGGTAAATAATATATTTTCTAAGCTAGACAACAAGGAATATTAGAAAAGATTTTTTTTTAATGACGTTCAGTCTTTACAAGGCCCAAGAGCCACTCGAGGTAAAGTGTTACAGAGTAAAATGTACCCCCAAACAAGCAGATAATCCCAGCAAGACGAAACGGACCACCGGCAGTGAAAGTAAGGGAAAAGACTTTATAAGGAACCGGAAACCAAGTCCTAAGAAGGAAACAAGGGATAAACCTCTACTCCCGCTCAAAAGACCGGGAAGGTGTGCGAACCAGACGATAGGTGAACCTATCTACTATTGAGAAGAGGGAGAGGGAAAAAGTAAATAAATGGTAAATAAAATTTCAGAGTTACAGGTGAAGACGTCAGAAGTTGAAGTAGACTTCAGCAGGAACCGGAAACTCAATCCTAAGCAGGAAACAAAGCATAAACCTCTACTGCTGTTCAAAAGAACGAGGAGGATTGTGAACCGGCGATAGGCCAGATTATCTACTACTATTCAAGATTATCCATATCGAGACAGTAACAATTGGATTTGGTGACGTTATTACTTTTCATGTCACTGTATTTAAGAGCCTGGTTATCACATGTGATTACCTAACCGCGTTATCACGCTGTTAAATAGTTTTACGTTTGGTAAAGATATAAAAATTGAAGAAGAATTTTGTGTAGACATGCAGCATGTTATGCTTAGATTCTTTTGGCGCCAACTGAATGATGTTTTTTTAAGGTTATCAACATTTTGTGGGTTATTTAAAGCCATAAAATATTTTTAAATTGTAAGAGTGTTTTTGAGATAATGATCATTTATTCATACAAATCATACTAATTAACCTATAACGAGAGAAAGATGGTATTGTTACATACCTTTCTCAAAGGTATTTGCGTTTAAATGAATAGAACGAACCCAACTGGGATTGGAACTCGTTTTGCGATTTTCAATTCCGATTAATTATCCAAGGTTAAAGCATTTGGTATTCCCAAGCGGTCATCCATCTTGGTACTGACCACACCCGACAATGACCGTAAACCTCTTTGCCGAAGAGGTTCATGATAGTAAACATCAGTGTAGCACGTCAATTCTAAGCGTAGCCCAATAAAATCAAGTGCCGTGATCTTGTCACATGAATTTTTAATATAAACGGGATGCAAAACTTTTTGCAACTTTCAGTCATACCGGTGAATTGATTAGGCGTATTTGGCATTCAGTAACACCTTTAAACTTAATTTCATTATCGTCTTGTTTGATGTGAAAGAATAAAAAAAAATGATATTGCATATATATGTATATGACATCCGGATATGCGCCCAAAGAATTATGCTTCAGCTGCTGATAGCAGTGCAGCATCTGCTATGGCTTTACATGTCCACACGCGAGTGACAGTTTCGATAGCAATGAATGCATGTCGTTTTCCTCCGGTGTCTCTTTCCGTAGAGTATGCTTCCTCCCGGCGGCAAGCCTTCGTTTCTCCTCTCCTTGTTCTAGCTCTCGGTGTAAATTGCGTCTCCAGTGTGAGCGATCGTTGATGACGTCTTCTCACTTCTTGATATTTGTGTTCTATCACCCTCATGTCCCTTTTACAGAGGTCATTGAAGCGAAGATGATGTCGCACTCGTGCTTTCTTGCCAGTGGCCAGTTCCCCGTACAGAAGGACCTTCGCAATCCTTCCGTCTGGCATATGGTGTACATGTCCAAGCCAGCAGAGCCGGCGCTGTTGCAAAAGGGCGTATAGGGTGAGTAACTGGGCAAGGGTGAGAACTACAGCACTGGTGACAAGGTCGGATCAATTGATGCTCAGAATGTGTCTCTGACAGCGAAGATGAAAAGCATTGAGGCGTCACTTCTGTTCGGTGTAGACGATCCAAGTCACGCTGCCGTAGAGCAGCACAGTGACGACGCATACACTATAGACTTCATTTTTGGTGTTCATAGCAAGCTTTCTGTTCTCCCAGATTCTCAAGGTCAATCTGGCAAACGTGGTGGTAGTTCGTCCGATTTGTCTGCTGACCTCAGTGTCAAGGGAGAGGCTGTCTGAAACGGTAGAGCCGAGGTAATTCATGAATCGCCTCCAGATCGTAGTTGTTGATTTTGATGGCGGGAGAATGTATTGGCCCAACACACTGGTTTTCTTCAGGCTGAGGATCAGAGGGAACTCTTGGAAGGCTTTTGAAAAATTAGTCGGGACAATTGCTCTTCAAAGTGTACAGCCAGCACTGCATCGTCTGCAAACAGGATGACTCTAATGAGCACCTCAAGAACCTTGGATTTCGCGCTCAACTGAGACAAACTGGACAGCCTTCAATTTGTATATATATATATATATATATATATATATATATATATATATATATATATATATAAGTATGTCTGTATGTGTGTGCCTGTGTGTGTGCAATGAAAAAGCAATGAATACATCTGTCGTCCCAGCCTAACGAGTTCTATTTACCCGGTTCATTTCAGAGTGAAAGAAAATAAGAAAGCCCTGGTGAGGGCAATAAAAGAACAAGGTTTTTTTAAAAGTTACAAGATGGTGATTGATATTCAATTTAGAACTTTGAAGATCGTAGTGTTATAAAATAAAATAAGACATATCTCGACTGATTTTCAGGCAAATAAACTAACATACTCAAGAGCGAGAGACGGATGTGAACGGGACAAAGCCCCGTTACAAAATGACCATTATCGTCGTTTGCGCATAGGCCCGACGCACGAGTTCCAGTCGAAAAATAAAATAATATTTTAAAGTGTTTCTATTTTTCGACCAATAAAAATGCTTCCCTCCTAATTATACTCGCGTCGTTTTTCGAACCTGTTAAGCCATAAAAAAAGCCATAAAAGGGGTCACACGGGGAAGTACTAGCAGTCAACAGGAGGCCAGGGAAGAGATCTGTCACGGTCAGTCTGGGCAGTCAGCAGCAGTCAGCAGGAGAAGCGCCACGCCAACCAGTAAGAACTACTATGAGAGATCAACCCAGAACGGGAGCCGGCTTATGAACTATACCACAAGATAGATGTCCCAAAACCACACGTTCCTATTGAAATAAATCACGTAAATCTATTTCTGCTGTTGTCGTATTTCTTTCTTGCAACCATACGCTTGTCTATAACAGTAGTTAGCAGGAAAGCAAGAAGCCAAAATAGATTTGTATGGCAGTGAAGTACGAGAGAAGAAAACTATTAGAACATAACTTACGGTTATGTCTAGCTATTTTAACGGTAAAACCATGAAATCTTTTTGCAAATCTAGTTCTACGCTTAAATTTATGAGGTCTAGTTACCAAAGAACAATCCCCATAAAAATAATTATAGAAAATTTTTTACGGCGGTGAGAAAAGAATTAAAGGTGGGATGCCAAGTCACTATCTTGTGGGCTATCCCACTTGAATTCGCTAAACACCCATTAGGTGATGCAGTTTAAGTCTATGAAAAGAAAATCATTTCCTTCCTCTTCCTTTTTTCTTTTCTTCCTCTTGTTTCAGGTTATATCAATTTGTAGATAAAAGTGTCTCTGCTGAGACGTGTTCGTTTCTCCGGACGACACACACGCACATAGACACGTGTGTATCACATACGTTTGTATCACACACACAAACAGCCACAACATTAATAGCTAAGTTTTTAATATTCTTTCCTTTAGTTTCAGTTGTGCACATACTAGTGTAATTTTTTTTTTGTTAAAATATGCATTAATTGTTTGTTTAAATTCCATTTGTTTCTCTTTATAATTAACCGGATTCACATGAGTCCGCCAAATATTGTTTGGGGAACTAATGTTCCAGGAGCCATTAAATATTTACAGGTAAACTTCCACACCTTGCATCAAAAGCGGTGAGTCCTATCACAGCCTATAACTTTATTGGTTATTTTTTTAATTTTGTCACGAATCTTGAGATATATAGCAGGAGCACCAGACCAAATGTGACAGCAATATTCAATGCTCGAACAAATTGTAGATTATTAAATGTGCAAGATAAAGGAAAAAATCTTAGCTACTTAGACGCATATTCTTTTTGAACTTTTTTATTTTCACATATGTGTATGCAGACACGCATCTATTTCATTTCTATACAAATAAGTGGAGAGTTCTTTTAAATGCTTAGATAGCATATACTTTGTATTCCTGTTCTTTTTTCTTCCTTAATTTTGTTTTTCTTCTTTTTCGTTTCATTCTTTTTTCTTTTTCTTATTCATTTTCTTCTCTTCATTCTCCTTCTTATCTCTTTCGTATTCATTTTCTTCTTCTTGTTCTTCCTTTCATTCTTCTTTTCATTCTTCTTCTCTCCTTTTGCTTATTCATTTTCTTCTTCTTTTTCTTCTTTTCATTCTTCTTCTTTTATCCCTTCTGAACATTTGCAATCATAGTTTTTCACAACTTTCTATTCAGTATAGCTCTTAGTAATGTTTGTATTTTTACTATCCTCCCCACTTTTCCGTTCTGCCAACCAGTTAAACACGATCACCAATTAGGTAACCCGCTCTTTCCCTTTGTCCATTTTGTCTTGGATATGTCTTATAAGTTTCAAATTTTTCAATAATTCTTTTACCTTAAAAAATTAACTTTTAGTTTTAATTTTCTTTAAAATTTTCTCGCTGCTTACATATTCCGTCCATGGTATTCTCAGTATCCATCTGTAGAACGACATTCCTGTTGTCTCAAGTATTCTCTACATTATTCACCATTCACTGCCATATAGGAACATTGATATTATAATATCATTTTAAAACTCTTCTTTTTTTTCTAATGAAACTTAGTTTTTAGAAGGAATCTTTTTCTCTTCCAGTGAGCTTTCGGATTTCAGTGTCAGATTTTCTGTTCTTCCCAGATATTTAAACTCCTGTATTCGTTTGATTTGACATCTCGAATTCCTTTGAATATATACGTAAATTCTTGCTAGCAGAGTATCTGTGAGTCCCTCTGAATATTTAATCTGTCACTTTCATAGCATTATCAGAGAGAATCTCCAAGTAAGATCTCTTGACTTACGCATTCTTACCACAGTTTTCTCTCGTTTTCCTTATCTACAACGATCATTTCCTTGTGAAAATTATACATCCATGCAAGACGTTCGTTTCATTCTTCGAATGAAGTCAACTGATTTCCATTTAGTGTTGAAATGTAATTTGCTTTTATTATACCTTCTAATGCAGTCCACATTTTTGTTCATTGAAATAAAAGCGTTCATGTTAGTAAAACCATTTAACTAGTAATATATCGCGATTTATCGTTTCTTTTTTTTTAAACCAAGGATCGGTTTTTGTTACATTATGGTGAAAGTACTGTCAAGAGCACATAAACATATTTACCAAGGGGACCGGGTTCTAATTTCTGTTACAATAAAGTTCCATTAAGAAAAGTATTTAAGTGCGAATTATTAATCATTCTTATCTATTCTCAGAACGATCACGCAAATTATGCCGGCGGTGCTTGATAAACATCAAACGATATAATGCTTATCAATGTGTATTTATTTATATATTTCCTGTACCATCTGTGGTGGGAAGGGAGGAAAATTAACTTGAATAGTAAATTTATGAGTGATTAGTACCAATAGCCATTTTAATAATATATACAAATAAGATACTTATTGGCATTCAGAAAATGAACCGTTTAGTTAATCAGTTCCTTTGCTCCTAGGTTTCTTAGATTGTAGTCTTATATGTTCAAGCCCTTCATGTAAGGCATACAGATACCTTTGTCTATTAAGTTATCGTCTTCCTACAACTTGGTTTTGAAATAGACTTTGTCGTCGCCGTTTTATTTCTTTCTTTGCTAATCTTTTCTTCCGAGAAATATTTCCATTTGACTGTCATATTAAATACATAAAAATTTCAGCATGATAATATACTCAGCAAAAAGCGATTTATATAATACTAGGACTAATCAATCATAAATACCACTGAACATGTAAAAATATAAAGGGAACCGGATTAATGAAACGCTTCCATTAGATTCTAGTCCTGTTGTGAATTCTTTCTGTTTCTTAAATCTTAATAAAATGTTTCAAAATTTTTGTTTCATTTCTATCACACTATTAAAACCTTCTAAACTATTTTCTCGACTGATGACATTACATTGGCGGCCCTTAGACAAGAAATTGAAAATGCATAAGCAGCAATCCTACTAAAAAACTTTACCCAAAATTGCCTAAACAGTAGTTCACCTTATTACAATGTCTGGAAGCTAAAGGCCACCATTTTGAGGAACACTTTACACACACACACACACACACACACACACACACACACACACACACACACACACACACACACACACACACACATATATATATATATATTAAATATATATATATATATATATATATATAATCATTCGCAAGATTCAGACATATTCCGATGATTTAATCTAGTCTTAGATATTCACTTCCAACATTCGTTTTGTCATACAATTAAAATAGACATATAAATTTTAGTTCACACTTAAATTACACGAAAAGCTCAAAGTAATTAATTCGAATTAAACACTCGCAGACGTTTTCAGGTATACACTTGACGACCGTGCAACCAATTAAAACTTAAGCAAGCATAGATTTTGAAATTAATGCTTACATAAAAACCAATGAGATAAAAAACGGAATTGGATTCTACACAACCAATGGAAGCAAAACAAGATAGAATTTAAAATTTGGGAATTTAATTCTACATAATTCGAATTCTAAAACTTCCTGATGAAGCTAAATAAATATCGAAACAATAAATTTCTAAACTGTTCCTCATTTAATCATTGTGTGGGACTTATTCCATATTTTCAACTTTCAAATACACATCTTCCCGAAAGTCAAAATATATAAATGATAGAATAAACAGATCAAAGTAATTCACAAAATCTAGAAGAATCCTCAACAGAACGCACTGGTGTAACTCATCCAAGTATACTTTTCTCATAAGACTATGCCCCCACGAGTAACGTCTTCTTTCCCCAAGTCGCTCCCTCCAGAGCATTAGAAACTGGTTATATATATATATATATATATATATATATATATATATATATATATATATATATATATATATAATAAAAAGGCTTAAACACTAATATTCCTGGACATTGAGTTCTACCTGGATTTTATCCTCTCGGAAATTTTTTATTCTAAAATATACATGTGTATATATGCACCTGTGGATTTTGCATATATATGTATATTTACCACTAATATTATCTATATATATATATATATATATATATATATATTGCAAATTGAGTGGGTGATGTTAATGAAATACTGCTCCATGTAATATAACAGTTATTAAGTGTATATTAATAAATATCTATATTTTTCTCACCGGTAAAATGAGTCGAAGTTTTATGCACAATGCAATGTTCAGCAACTGACGAGTACATTGTGCATGAAACTCCGAGTCGTGCACCGGAAAGGAAAAAATGTTTATTTATTAATAAATATATATATATATATATATATATATATATATATATATATATATATATATATATTATATCCTACGTTGAATGCACAACTCGGTGTTTCCTGGTATTTGTGCATTCAACATAGTGTATTATGCATATTTTATAATATTAGGTTGGTGCAAAAATAATGACGTAATAATGTCGTTTTTTGACGTATTTTTTATCGTCAAAAAACGACATTATTACGCCATTGTTTTTGCACCAACCTAATATATTAAATAGCTCTGTTATTTAACATTGAGTATCCTTCGTACAATATATGGTATTTATTTCTATTTGTATACGATCCTATATTTATCCATTTGATTATATATATATATGTGTGTGTATGTGTGTATGTATGTGCGAAGTGAGTGAGAGCAAGGGAACTTAACTATAAGTTAATGTAGTACAAGCCCAAAATGAGAAACTGTGACAAAAACTAAAAACTTCCTATATTTTCTCTGCTTAAACTCGGTCTGACCTTACGATTCTTACTTTCGTCCCACTCTTACACTCACTCGAAATATGTTTCTTTCTAATTAATCTATAAAGGGTTGATAAGTTGTAAAAAAAAATAAAGATCGGTCAAAATAATTTATTACTGAACAAGACCGGAAAACATTGAACCGTTCAAATGATTATAATGATATTTTTGAAGTAGGAAGAGTGTGCCAGGATGATTTAATCATGCATAGAAATATTTCTATAGTAATTCACGTAGAAGTGTCCATTTTAAAAAAAAAAATCCTATCACCTCATAGTAAAGACATTAACAAACAAGGGTTTAATTAGTATCAAACAATAAGAAAAAAGAGGAACATTATTAATAAGCCAGAACAATAGATGAATAATCAAGAAGACAGTAGATAACGATTGACATTGCATTTAATTTTTGAAGATCAATATTGTCAGGAAAGCATCGAGCCGGTAGAGAGTTCCACAAAAGAGAAGTGAATGAAAAGAAACTGTTAGCATAGAACTTACGGTTACATCTAGCCAATTCAACTCTATATTGATGAGACCTTGCTGCCAATCGATTACTGTGATTAAATTAATAAATCTAAGTACTATAGTGAAGAGTTCTTCTGAAAAATTAAAGTGAAAGTATTTATAGAAAAGGAACGAGGAATCTAAATTACGGCGGTGGGAGAGAGACTGAAACCGACACGCCAGGTCAGGACCAATAATATTGCTGATTCGTTTTTGGATTTTTAAGACAAATCTGTAAATATGCAGCAGGACCGCAGGAACAAATGTGTCAGGAATATTTAAAGCATCGACGAATGGTAGACTTATAAATATGTAAGATAGATTCCGGAGTGAAAAATTGTCTAGCAAATTACAGTGAACCAACTTTAGCTGCAAACTTAGAAATGGATTCAATATAATCCACTATATTTCAGCTGAGAATGTTACATTCTAATACTGTTGAAGAGTTTCTGATGTATGTATGCGTTTGTCCATAGATGTAGAAAGGGGGTTTGAATATTTCAAGTAAATTTTTCTTTCGTACTTAAGTACGTTTATACTAATATTCTCATATTCAACAAACACTCTGTCACTTTCACAAAGTTAATCAGCGAACAATATCTCTTGACTTGAGAATTCTTTTCATGATTCATTGACGTTTCATTTTTTAGACCAGATGTATATACGAATATTTGACATTTTTGACAAATCTCAACAAATAATATAGAAATCATGACTAATGACTGAAGCAACGAGATATTTTTCGTAGTGCCAGTTTTCATACATTTTAGTCCTAGCAAGTCCAGTGGTTTTGGAGTATATCAGAAGTAGCTAAATTCCACATTCCATTCTTTTAACGTCTATCAAAACTAACTGAAGCAATATTAAACTGTGTAGGATGCTAAGTGATGTACTTACATCACTTAGCATCCTCCATAGTTTAACTTTCACAGTTTGCTTTAAGAATATTGTTCAGTGTTGTTAAAAGTAAAAATTTTGAAAAACGAACGATTTTTTTGCAAACACGCAAACACACACACACACACACATACATACATACATACACACACACACACACACACATATATATATATAGGAGAAATATGATATTAATTTACACTTAGAATTTCGAGGAGGTAGGTTACATTAATTTGTTAGGGTACATGGTCGTAAAACAATTGTTTATACACACACACAAACACAGACACACACGCAAACACACACACTCTCTCTCTCGCACACACACAGACACAAACAGACACAGACACACACACACACACATATATATATATATATATATATATATATATATATATATATAAACTATTAGGTTGGTGCAAAAATAATATCGTTTTTGACGTATTTTTAACGTCAAAAAACGATATTATTTTTGCACCAACCTAATAAAAGCCACAGTAAATTAGTGTCGGTTAATTTTAGTGATCGATTTTTTCCAAGTTACGATTATTCGTCGATTCTCGAACAATAAGGAAATTCCATCAGATATTTGCGAAGTTACTCATATATATATATATATATATAAATAATTAAGTTATAAGGAACTTGGTAAACCGAATTGGTAAATCCAAAGAGGATGAAATCCTGAGAGCTCAATGCGAGGACAGAGCTAATATGTAATGAAAAACAAACCACTTTAAAGTACCATTACGATAATTTATTTCACCTAAATCATTTTTTAGGGATTCAGGATCATCAGGTAAAACTTCCAACAACGAATTTTGTTGGAAGTTTTACCTGATGATCCTGAATCCTTAAAAAAGGATTGAGGTGAAATAAATTATCGTAATGGTACCTTAAAGTGGTTCATTTATATATATATATATATATATATATATATATATATATATATATATATATATATATATATATATGTATGTATCTATGTATGTATGTATGTATGAATAACGGAATATGCTTGGATAAATGAAGAAATAACCGAATTTTCAACACTGCTTTACAAATTTTAATAATTTCTTATTATTTTAGTATTATTTTTCTTTCAAACTGAAAGAAATTAAATTACAAAGATGCTTTGAGAAACAATTCCACACAAAATACAAGGTTGTATTGTTTCAATGTTACATTCTAAAAACTCTTATCTCATGAACTACAAATGGCATCATGATTGATCTGGTACCACTTAAAAACTAAAAGTGTCAGGTTTTCGTCTGTTAATTTAATTTCAATTTAATTTATTTTCATTTTGAGCAAACCTCTGCCTGACAGTTGGGTCGGAATTTCCGGACACGCTGAATACGTTTTCCTCTGATGTCTTCCGTTGTCTCCAGATCACAGTCCACATGACTCCTTCCTCTTGTGGTATGGGAAAGGCCTCGTGTACGTACCTCCCCTTCTCAGAGACGTGGAAGACCTGAAGACGTGAATAACTGAAACCTTGTCAACCATCAACAATGGTATGCTTGGTCGCGTTTGGCAAGAATTGGTTTATCATTTGGATTTGTGTCGTGTAACCCGCGGCACTCACATTGAACACCTATAAACGCCTGTATAGAAACGTAGAAATATTAGCTTTCAGCAAATATAAATTGTGTTTTGGTATCCTCAATAGTTATTAAGAAATACAGTGATGTAATGTGACACCCTCTATTTTGTGTATCTTCTGTAAAGTACAATTGACTCAATTGAGTTAGTATAGAAGAAGAATGCGTCTATATGTGTGAATGTAGGTGACACGGATTTACGTTGTTTTATGTATACGTATAAATTGTAGCAGTCGGCAGCTGAATAAACATTGAGTTGTCTTAATACTAATGCTATAACTGTTGTTGACAAATAATTTGTTATGTATGTTTTTATGTGTCAATATCGCTAAGCACTTTTGTAATATAATAGGCTCTAATAAATATTTGAAAATGTCTGTAATTAAGTGTACAAAATTCCGTTTTGTATAACAAATGAACTATATCTGGTCAAAGGTTAACTAAAAACTAATAAGCGAACAAAAATTGATCGATTTTATAACGAAACAACAACAGATATAAACAAAAAATAGATTTATCAATCTCATAAGTTTATTGGTTAATAGATATTCGCCCATTTCTTAAATAACCATTGTTGATCATTTTCTGAAATGATACTCCAGAACAACAAATATTTCTTGTTTCCAAATTTAAAGACTACCGTGCGTCACATATGACGTCACTAATTGGTTAATATATAGGAATATAGAAATTCAAATTTGGAGCAGGTCGTGTTTTAAAAATGAGTTAGTTTTTGAGTTTAAGTAATATAACTTAAATCTATTGCATTTTTAGACGATTCTTAACAGGGTTCCACTCCCACTATATATATATATATATATATATATATATATATATATATATATATATATATATATATATATATATATATATATATATATATATATATATATATATATATATATATATATATATATGTATATATAGCGAGACTCTTCGCAAGCCGAATTGAGTCACTGTCGGTCACTGGGCGTGTTTCCAAAAATAAATACGCTAAAAATCCGCCTTCATCCTGACCGTGCGCCGACAGCTTAGTGGTAGAATATCTACCTGATACCAATTCAGTCAGGTTTCGATCCTAGCTGATACCAATTCAGTCAGGTTTCGATCCTAGCTAGAAGCAACCGGATGTCTAGCCGCACTGATGAGCTGCGAAACAGTCTGTCTGTGGATGACATTATATATATATGTATATAAGTCGAGCCTATGTAAACAAAAAGATTATTTCATTCGTTCCTTGTATTTTCTTGGAGGAGTATGAATAAACCTTTTCTATTTTATACTCTCTGGGATCTTTTAATATCTGTATTTTAATCGTCAATTACTTAGAATCAAAATTTGTTCCAATTTCTCCTTCTTATTCTCTTTTTTTTGTATTTTGTCTGTAGTTTTATTTAATTGTGCCAACTTTCACCTTTTGAAAATGTGTTGACTGAAAGGAAATCCTTCAAGGTATAATTAATCACGTCGTCTCTCTCTCTCCCGCCATCTCTCTCTCTCTCTCTCTCTCTCTATATATATATATATATATATATATATATATATATATATATATTAATATAGTAGGTACGAACAATGAAAGTTATAATTCAGAGTTCTTAGCATTTATTTTACTTTTAAAAAGTAACAGTACTCGATACAACCGTAGAGCGTAATGTTATTTGAATTTAAAAAAAAAATATATAATTATCGCTAAACCGGAATTCACAGGTTTCAAAACTGAAACTTCAATTCAACTTCACTCATAAAAATTAAACTTAAAATGCAAAGTTCCGTTCCATTATCAAGCGATGCTAAGAGTAACTTTTTAGAAATTAATTTACTTAATTTATAAATCCAGACAAATTTTGAGATGTTAGGGTTAAGGAAAATTCCCTTTTTTTTTTTTTTTTTTTTTTTAGGGGTGTTCAACTTATTTACAAAACTCATGTGTCTAATGTATTGTAGCTATCAAGTCGGTCAAGTCAAGGTGGGGACTGGGGTATATGTCTGTTGATACAAACTTCCTCTTTTCAAGTAGAAATTTATGTTAGTGTCTATGTTTCAACACATTGTCTTGGTTTCAATAGCAATAGTTTTGGCATTTTTATTTTTTATTTAATTTTTTATTTTTATATAAATTTCAAATTCGATATTTTTAAAAGGGACATTAAATATTATTTAGTCATTTTTTAATATTTATATTTTTATTCGTACCGATTTAAGATATTATATTTAATTTATTTATTAATTGAGTACTTATATGTTAATGTTAAAATTAATATATTGGAATCTAATTATGTATTCGTATACTATTTTATTTATGATCAAATATATATATGTTAGTCTCCTTTTAAAAAATAATAGCGATTACTTCAGGAAAAAATATGACAGTGTCTACAAATACGCACTATTTCATTTCTTTGATTTAATAAATTTTTATTTTTCAGAAACAATAATAATTAACATTTCATGAATGCGCAAAAGACATAGGTCATTTAAAGATCTACAAGTTCTTGTTTTTTTTTAATAATTTCCATTTTACTTTTGGTGTTTTATTGGTTTCTTTTAAATGTCAGAAATATTTAGATAAGGAGGTCTGGTTGCGGCATTTAGTATTATTGAAGGAACTTTGGTGTTGCTTCCATCTTAATTTAAATTCATTCTTTGTACATCCTACAAAAACTCTAACATCATTAGGATTCTCAATAGATGAGATATTACATTGATAAACTACGAATTTTATAAGACATTTATAAATCATAAGAGTAATTATATTTTATATAGTTAACTGCCAACTTATTGATTCTTCGAAGTACGGAAACTAGTTCACCCAACTAGAATTGTTTATGAAATTAGTACCTGCTTAGTAATTATCTATATTAGGACGCCTCGCGTAGTACGGTTTTTCACAAATTTCTCATGCTGGCTATTTTGCTATTATTGCGAGATCGAACCTAACAATGTAGCCTACGATTATAGTCTTATACCAAACGTAGTCTTATACTAACAGATATACTTTTCCTAGTAATAAAGTTTAAAGTTCCTAGGGCTCATAATGAGGAAAGAGTGTTTGGAAAATTTGATACGTACAGGACGGATTTAAAGGTAAGAAGGACAGAGGAAAAGAGCGCATTATCTACCCAGTGAGCTTGAATGACGGAACAGATTTTAAAAGAAATAACAATAAAAAACAAAATTTATTAAGAGCTACATTGGACAAGAAATTATTGAGGGCCATGATTACCAATTTTCTAAAGGGACACGGCGCATAGAAGAACTAACAATTTTAATACTCAGATGATACTACAACATAATTATTGATCACTCCGGGAGAATCGAAGTTATCACAGCTGTAACGATTTTGGGCATCACCATTATTAATCACTACAAAGCATAACTCCACGGTGAGGTACCTAGAAAACAGTCATGGCGCTATTCATCAGTAGTCGTTTAATGTAAGGATTGTTTTGCTAATGGTTTTATGTATTTGCAATTGCTCAGCAGCGACAAAACTTTCACATAACGCCAAATCTAGAGGGAATCTATCAGAAATTCAGTAAGGGAAGTAACTCTTTCTTTTATAATTCTTTATGCAAAACATTACATGAAGATTAAAGGCATCTTACAGTCACACCAAATGCCAGTACTTCGGATAGGAACAGTGAATTATTAATGGTCTGTAGGTTCATTTCAAAGACA
>OZ010577.1:58620562-58630562 GCA_963932145.1 Acanthosepion lycidas
AATATCAAGAAATATGGAAATTTCGTTCAAGTGAGCTTAGAATTTATGTAGTATCAATCCTCTGACATTGGAGTGAATACTGGACAATTTGTTCAGAAGAGAAGGAAATAGAAATGTGCTTTTGCAAATGGATGCTGAGAAGACTAAAGACAGGATAAATTGAGAAAAGAGAAAGTAATAAAGATTAGGGAAACAAAAACCATATTTGATTTTAAGATCAGAAAGTGGCAGATAACATCTGTGGGAAATATAATGAGGATGGACGACTTGGAGAATTTTACACACACATGATATTTTTAAGTCATGAAAAAGTAGAGGGAAACAGCGTATAACCTACCCAACGAGCTTGCGTAAATTGCTTACAGAACGTGGATTGGGATTATAGTATGAGAACAAATATTGTTTAAAGCAACAAAAAATAGGAAGTTGTGAAGAGATATGATCGCTCGAATCCTAAAAGACAAAAAAGATTGAAATAACTTGTCTGTTAAGAGGAAAAAAATGAAGTGTTTAAATACTACTCTCATAAAAGTTTGTATTTTCGTGATCTATGTCTTAAATCTGTTCTTGATAAATTAAATTATTCTTGATGCAACTAATAATATAAATTTAAAGATGCACACTTTGTGAAACGTACCTGAGGATTAAAAAAAAAAAAGTATGTTTCATTACTTTTCCAGTCTTTTCTCATTATATACGTCATTGTGTATCACTGTATGTGTACAAGTGTCCAAAATAGTAACAGTCAAATGTTTGGTTGTTTATTTATTGATTGGTTTATTTAACGGCCTATCAACTCCTCATGGCTCATTTAATGCCGGAATTTAATTTTCTTAATCGTTTTGAAGTAATTTTACTATACATATATGTTGTTAGCAATTATTTTATATAAAATATATTGTTCGTATATGTACTATAATAGTGTTTTATTTTTGTTGGAGGCTCATTATTTTCCTATAGCTGGGATCCTAAAGGGTGCTACCAACCCAAGTCAGAGTGGACCTGAGAAAAACAATAATTAAGACGTGGTCCCACACTCTTCAAAAGCTCCAAACTCCCGATCAGAAGACTTGCTAGTTTATCGTCATACCCAGGGCTATCAAAAGTTTGAAAAAACAATGATGAAAAGAGAAAATACTTGATAGAAATAAGATTCTTAATTTACTTTTAGAATGATCTCGAGAGATATGTCAAATATACAGCAAGACGTAAACAACGCTGGAAAACTGACAAGTGAACATAATGAGCAATTTATTCAAGTCTCATCGTGCATCTATCTATCTATCTATCTATCTATCTATTGTTTTAAATTAAATTTGCAGTGGACAGTGAGCGGCCCCGACTGCCAGTTTTATACGTTTTCACGCAATCATCAGGCAGTCGGTAACAGTTGTGTATGAACTTCATCCCTCTAGACAAGTCTAACATGGTAAAAGTGTATCCGATGCGTGCATATCAGACAAACAACAAGTAACCTCACTGAGAGGCTTGAAGAAAAACGACCAACTGACCATAATGAAAAAAGCTGTAAATTCACAATTATTACTAAAAACAGATGCCATAATTAGGTCACTGGAGTGCAAAAAAGAGTACTCGATAACATAGATAACAATGGAACCGTGATAAAGTTATCTTAATGCTTTTCAGCAAAAAAATTGCTCTACAATACTAGACTTTACTCATATATATATATATATATATATATATATATATATATATATATATATATATATATATAGGTAAGATGAGAACGAATAGAGTAAAATTACAAGGTTTGTAACATTTAATTTAAAAGGGGGCCTAATACAAAGTAGAACAATATTATTTATTTTAGGATGTTACACCGGAAAAATGTCAAAATCACTACACAATTGCAGTCGTGTTTCGATGCATATTAATGAATCTCATCAGGCAATTGTAAATTACCGGCGAGTGAACGAGTTATTTAGATTTAAAAGCAAAATACTACCTCTTAAAGCTTTAAATCTAAATAAATCGTTCACTCGCCAGTAATTTATGATGAGATGCATTGATACGCATCGAAACACGACAGCAATTCAGTGTGTAACCTCCTTAGGAGCATTTTTTAAAAATAGATTAAACTTTCTCTTTCACGGAACTCCTATAATCGCAATACCGTTGAGCATTTTAGCATAATGTCCTGATACTGACAATTAGCAGGTCCTGTAATAGTGAGCACTCTTGCGAAAGGACACACACTTCTTGATGTTCTGGTGACATGCATGTTTGGATTTTTTTTCTGAAAGGTTTACCTTAGCACCTCTGCTAGACTGGAAATAGTGGCGATTTTATCTTATGCCAATGGGTGATTATTTTCCCTCGGTTAATATAGTCTATTTCCGCATTAAGTGTCTATAAAAACACCCATAGTGTTTTGCGTCAAACGAGTAGGAATATATTCAATTGCAAAACCAGAAAAGAACATTTGTCGTTGGCCTGATAATTGCACACGGGCTGACCATTGACATAACAGCATTTTTGGTTTATATATATATATATATATATATATATATATATATATATATATATATATATATATATTTGAACAATGAAAACTATTAAAAAAATAAATTAAAATCATCAGACACACTGGATTGTATTTTAATATTCTTTCCTTTTTATTGTTATTTCATTTAAATTCCTCGACTTGTTTCGGCCAACATGACCATCATCAGGAGAAAAAAAATTCTTCTTGCTGGTAGCAGTAAACTACAGAAATGAGTGTCTTGATATATATATATATATATATATATATATATATATATATATATATATATTAGGTTGATGCAAAAATCATGTCGTTTTCTCACATAGTAACATATGTGAGAAAACGACATTAAAAACCTAATATATATATATATATATATATATATATATATATAGCAAAGGAAATTTTAACATTTTCTATGCGAAATACGATACATATATATATATATATATATATATATATATATATATATATATATATATTCGGTTTGTTCGGTTTACTTTAAGTAAAATGTTTCTAAATTTTAAATAAACTCTTCTTCCATTTTCAGGCAACGCCATTATTTTATTCTCCCAGAATATATTGTTATTCTGAACAAAGGTTTCATCTAGGTGATTCTTGTAGTATCCGAGAAGATCATCGTTAATTTTCTTTCAGAGAAAAGACGGAAATAAATACGAAGAAGAAAAAGACATACACCAGTTCTGATAAACTTGACAAAATACAGATCTCTCAAATGACAGCTGTCCCAATAAATCAAAAAAAAAAGGCTCGTTGAAATTTTTAGTTAAAACTAAATAATCCCAATACCAAACTAACGAGGAAAACAGAACAAACATTTTGAACAAAACAACACACACACACACACACACACACACACACACACACACACACACACACACACACACACACACATACATACTTGAGATTCAATGTGCGCGTGGTGTAATGAGTAATACCTCGGAATTGTTAATCGGAAAGCCGAGTTTCAATTCCTGTTGTGTTCGTTATATTTACTTACACGGAAAGGTATGAATCCACCTTTTCTCTCTCCAGCGATAGGTTAATATTATTTACTGACTTTAAATAAACTGCAAAGGGTTGGTAAGTCGTAGAAAGTGAATCAATCGATAAAACACCCACGTACAAGCGCGTGCGCACACTGTCTACAAATTATAAAAATACTGTAAAAATGACTAAATTCTTGTTGAATTTTGTGGTTTTTACTCAGACAATTATCAGTCAGTCAGTTATGTGCCACGCGTGATACACGCTTAGGCGATCATGTATCTTTCAATACATGACTGACGAAGCAGATTTTTTTCCGGCAGTAGGCTGTCATTTTTTTTCCAGACCATTATCGTGGATCTATAAATGATCTGCTGATTCTATTTCTAAAGTAAGAATTTAATTGATTGACTCTGATCCTCAAAAATCCCAACGAATTTTTTGTTTTTCGTTCTGACTTGAAGAAGCCGAACTAAACACACCTCAGCGAAACAAGTCGTTTATAAGTTTTTCCACTGCGAATATTGATCATTGTCTCATCATCCTAAAAATACTCACACATATATTGAGATATGAAAGAAAGTGAAATTTAAATAATTCATATTTTGCAAGTGCAAAATTTACTTATAATTCACAAATATTGTGACATTGGAGCTTTTGTAAGCGTAGCTTCGATATGGCACAAAGTCGAAAGTTTGTGGAACCCAGTGAGAATCTAACTCACTACTCAGTCGTAATTGATCTATAGAGACGAGCTTGATAACAATTACGCCACGTCGAAGTTTACACTGAGTGTCACATTGTTTCATTTTCAAATAGTCTCCTGCTGCGCTTAAAGATTTGTCTTGACATTTATACATATTTCTTTATAATTAAAGAGAGATGGGTGCGTGTTTGTGTGTGCCTCTGTGGATGACAGGGAGAAGTATATTATTATCTCTATATATTAGTATTATTTTTTTATCTGGTAATCAGTGAACTTTGCATATATTTGAGAATCGACTTTGTAGAAAATAAAATTGGGATTTACCACCACACGCAATCCCCTCTCATCTGTGAACTTCGGAACTAATAATGAAATGATGGAAAATATCAAACTCTGAAATGTTAAAAGTTTAATTATGTACAACTGTTCAAATGACACTTTTTTCCTTACAAAAATAATATAAAAAATATAATATGAAATGAGTGATGAGACGAACCCACAAAACGAAACTAAAATTCTCTATGCGTTTCAAGAATCTATAAAAAGTGATATATACGTATAAAAACTAAATGGTACCAGGACTGTTTCTCACACACCTCCTAAATGACAGGGAGGGCGAATAAATTGTTCTTTCTGCTTGCATAGAGAAGGTTGATGTAATTCAATGTGGACCTCTTTTAATAAACATATTTAGCGGTCCTGGCTCTGTACAAAACAGCGAACGAATCGTTCACGCATTTTGCTGCACAATTCGGATTATCTAGAAAGTGTTGGCCGATAGCCGAGTCATGCACCGATTGTAGATTTATTGTTGCCATTTTTTACAATTGCCGCACAAGGCCAAACGGGGAAGTGGGGTAGCGCTGGTCAACATCAACTATTTTAGATCTGGCTAATTAGATTCACGACCCATTCATTTATTTCAATTGACCATTCACCTCAAGAATTCGCCAATCACTATTCAATACGCCATATACCGCAATACAACAAGAAACGGACAGAAGCAACAATGACCTAAAAATTTAAATGATGTACAAATGTCTAAATTGCACTTTTTCCTTACAAAAATATATAAAAATATAATATGAAATGATTGAGTAGATGAATCCACAAAACGAATCTAAAATATAACAAAAAATTGAAACTAAAAATATGTTAGTAAAACCCGATCCCCCACTTTTCTCTTGCCTCAAGTCTCATTTATAGCTCTTAATAAATGGTGCAAAACCTGCTCTGGCCTTCCTCTGTCTCTCTTACCTTCAATCTGTCCCGTGAATATCATATTTTCCAAGACCGCTTTCCTGATTATGTGCTCTAGAAATTTGAACTAACCGACGGAAAAAAGGTGACACGCACCGTCTGGTCGTTGAGCACATAAACCGCAACGAACCGACGAAGTACTGTTCCTGACAATATCAGCCACAACCAACCAGCCCTACCCCCGCATCAGCATCGACAAGTTCCATGAATACAATACTAGAATATTACGGCTGGCTGAACGGGAGTTGAAGTAAACTTTAGAAGGAAACCTTGAAACCTAATTCTAAACAGGAAACAAGGGGTAACCCAATCTTAAACAAGAAACAAAGTATACTCCTTTTGGAAAGACTGGGGAGGAGTGTGAACCGAGCGGTAGACGAACCTATCTACTGTTATTGAGGAGAAAAGTACCTAAATAATTAGTGAATACTATTTCAGAGTTCAGGCCTATAGATTTGAAGTAGACTTTGAAAGGAATTGAAAACCCAATCCTCAGCAGGAAATCAAGAGACCTGGAGTAAAAAGTTACTTACATTATTTACAGTCAGACTAGTATTTAGTCACCCCCCCCCCACGAGGGTATCATGTGGCACAAGGCCGGTTCAGACTAATGTACTCACCTTTGTTGCTTGTCTATCCGGGTAACCTTCAGGAAATTCCGAATTGAAGCTCTGATCTACAGTGGTAGATTTTCTCATTCCGCTGTCCATGTCTATGATTGCCTAGTATTGTTCTTTTTGCGCACTGCTTGTCTTTTGCCCACCATGTTTCCATCGAGTCTTTGCATCAAGGGATTCAACTCACAATTCCTATGCTACTAAATTCACGACCAAATGCCTTAAACTTCAAGTAAGTCCCTCTTGGTAACGGACATACCTTAATTCTTCTTACAATTAACAGTTTGTCTCTCTTTCCTTTACTATCTTGTTTAGATTTGGCATATTTCTTTTAGAGCCTTCTATGAACACAGTGGCATATACGTATCATATTTTGTTAAGAATTTATTCACTGATAATAAATTCTGGTAGATCTTCTTTTGATCACCCCTCCGTATAGGTTAAATAAATCCGGTGAGATGACGCATCGTTGTATTGCACCTCTTTCTATTTAGGAATACATTTATAACTCGCTTTCTGTCAGCAGGCAAGTAGTTTTTCCCAATTAGTGTCACGGCTTATTCTAATATATTTGTCTTCTTGTATATTTACCATGTCTTATCAGGATGTTGGCGATCATGATTCTTTCTAATTCTCCGTCATTTATAGCTCTTAATAAATGCTGCAAAACCTGCTCTGGCCTTTCTCTGTCTCTCTTACCTTCAATCTGTCCCGTGAATATCATATTTTCCAAGACCGCTTTCCTGATTATGTGCCCTAGAAATTTGAACTTATGTTAAGTATAAGACCCATTTTTGTTTACATTGACTCTAGACCGTCGTTGCTTATATGTTCGCACTATGGCATTTTCACTATCCTCCAGTAGAACCACTTTTATCTTTCCTCAAGTCTCTTCTTCATTTATATGGAGAGTTTCTATACTGTCAGTAATTTTTGGTCAGTGGTTAGTATTTGTGAAATAAATAGAATATCTAAAACACATAGAATCTTCATGAAGTGTTTTTCCTATTTTGACGTAAATATTTCATTTCGTTAAATATAAAGAATTATTTGAAAAATTTAGAATTTCTTATGACAATTATGCTTTCGATGGTGTGTCTTTTAAATTTTCGTATAGAAAAGTAAATTTATTCCATTTATTAATGAGTTAAAATTCGTTAGGGGAAATTAATGTTTTTATTCTTGACATTTCCATGGCAATGTTTCGGCTATGAAAAAAGCAATGTAAAATTGTATGCGTCTAAATACAGAACACAGAATATATATTCTAATCTTCGAAGTTTACCATTGTACCCTACATATTTTCATTGAAAATCACACAGTTTATTCGTTTGCTGTAGAATCATAAATGAGAATGGATGTGAAAAAAAAAAAAACCTTGTAAATTTAGAGAATATCTTCCAACGTTTTTTTTACACGCTTATAATTTCGACTTCTGTCTTTGTGGAAATATTCAAAGTGTTATGGACACTAGGTTAAGTACGTCGTTTTCGAAAGCTGAATGAATTTCGAAAGGTAGTTGATTATAAAGATATCTATTCTTTAAGAAATTTAAAAAAAATTCAGAATAAAATGAAAACTCATAATTTTGTTCTTTGAATAATTACAGTGTGCTTCGAAATTCTCTTCCTTGTATCAATATACAACGTCCATTCTTGCCAGTTCCATGAAACATTACAATGCCAACACCTTAGGTACAACATTTATGTCTTGTGGTACCGTTATTGAATTGAGCTTTAAACACTATAATATATTTTCTGGCCATGGTATTAATCTTAACCGATTATTTTCTTTGTTTAAAACATTGTAAATTTTTTATCTAATGGACATCGTTAAGAATATTGTGTATGCCTTCCACGTAAAAAAAAAAAAGACGGATATAGGTGTTTTCAATGTTCTGTACGATTTGATTGTATAGAAAAACGATTTCTATTCATTTATTTAAATGACCCACTTATGATAAAAAATCTTAGCCTTAGTGATTTCTTACTGAAAAAACAAAGACAAGACTCTTGAACTGCTATGTAATATCGGTTCTTCCATGGAGTGAATGCTGTTCACACATGAAGAAGAGAACTGGGGTAACGAAAATGTGTTTCTACAGAATGATGCTGACAATATCCTGGACAAAGTAGGTGAGTAACGAAGAAGTTTTAAGGAAAATAGAAACAAAAAGAGACATTTGAGATTTCTAGGTCATATAATGAGGAAAGTGGGCTTGGAAATTCGACACCCACAGAATCTAGTTATGGCAAGAGAGACAAAGGAAAGCAAGGAATAAAGTACCTAATCAGCTTATGCAAATTTATTTGCCAGAACACAGATTAGGAGGGATAACAAAAAGACAAACCTTGCTTAGAGTTCCTAAGGATATAAAAGTATGGAGAGCCATGTTAACCGACATACTGTAGTGATATTAAACAACAAGAAGAAGAAGATTACGCCATTTTTACTTCTCGTGGTTTTTGAATTACTTGGTTTAATCTGATGCAAAAATAACGAATATGACCCAGGTTAATCAATGAGTCAATATTCAAATGAATTCTACTGGATATGATTGTAATAATTTATTACAGTACGTCATCATACGATCGCTTGTAAGCCTATTTTTTAGTGATTTATTGGATTTAGGCAAAAATCTGTGAATATGTTTTCACTGTTTGAATCAAAATTTCTGGTAGACATGTTCAGAAATTCTCATCGTTTGCTTCTAATAAATGGCATCGGTTTCAGTAAGATGATAATAATCTTTGTAAATGTAATATTTCTATCGTCTTAAAATTATTGTACACAGTAAAATATATCAAGCGTTAATGAAAATATACATATTAGTTATATAGATTAGTTAATATGGTGAATGGTTCTATGGATGTCTTATACACAATAGCAGATCGATAAGAGATTAGCTTAATATAGCTATTTACTGAATTTTGTTTATTGTATAATGTCCGAATTATGATATTATGGGAGATGTGTTGGGTTTCATGTATCAATAAATCAATATTGTTTTTGGAACTAAATTAATTTTTCATACTATTGGAGTAGACTGATCCGTGCACAAGCGTGCTGTGATATAAGTGGAATTCTTGCAAGAAGCACGCCTATTATCAATCCTGATACAAATAACGTAATTATTTTTGTATAATACAAGTTTTTTTATCAGACTTTTAGGTAAGTTATATTTATGATCCAAACTGATGAGTCAAAAAAAAAAATTAAATCACTAACCAAATATTGCATTTTTCTGTTCTTAATTGTCCACATAAATATTAAACAAGTTATAGTCTGCTTCACTGCTGTCCATATCAAATATGTACGCCATGATAGTTTCGTTTATGTCTTCGTCATCTTCAATGTCGTCGTCGGCCAGAGATTCATCTTGACTTTCTTCCTAAAAAAGGAAGAATTAGCATTATTCACTTCTGTTTCACGCCATCACATAAAAATAGATAGTATCCATTGGAATGTGTGTTTAGAATTTTGTTTCTCCATGCGTCAGCTTATTTTTGCCGCAAGCTTACTGCATGTTTGAATGAATGTGTCTGTTGGGGTGCTCTAAATCATGGATAAATTTTGCGTAAATTACATAAGCTGATATTTTTAGTCGATACGAACTAAATACAAAATTGAACGCATGTTAAACTTAAGTTAATTTTAGCTGTTAAAAAAAAACAAATATGCGTATTAAACGTAATATATATTTTTCAAGAATTTCATTAGTGGTGTGTGTAATTAGACTTTATACACGAAAAACTATGGTAGACGATTGCAGCATATTGGTTTTCGTGGGACTACGTCAATTCAGATATGTGATGAAGACGAGACTCGAGGCGATGGAGATATGGTTCTAGAGAAGGATGCTAAGGATATCATGGACTGAGCATGTGAGGAACGACGAGG